>CM046442.1:80504637-80992137 GCA_025506515.1 Flaveria trinervia
TATGAAACCTTAGTCGTCACCCCACTTCGGTACATGTAGAAGATGTAATCCTTTTTCATATTTTTCTCCTTTTACCGATGATTCAGATCAAGAACATACCAAACATCACCGTCGCACCTACTCCAACACATAACCACGGTTGTTAACATCACCATGGTCAATTTTGAAGAGAAATGGAGTTTGTTAGATGAAAATGCAATAACAAATCTAGTGAAAATCCCAAATGAATAATAATTATTCATGTAACTTGCATCTCTTAAATCAGGATGTATTTGATTCATTGTATTGAAGTTTGAATCATAAAAAGAGAAAAAGAAAGAATACAAAGAGATGCTCTTAAAGAAATTGATATGATGTTTTTAGGTACGTATAAAAGTCAATAATAATGGAATGAAATCATGAAATTTAAGAATGCTAAAATTAAAAGTTTTTCAAAATTACAATATTAACCTTTTAAATGATAAACACAAAATTTAAAAGAAAAAAATTTGATTGGTTGGATGTGGTTTTTATGGTTTTTAATTATAATGGTGGTTTTCATTTGATCTCTCCCTTATATATATATACAGAGAGAGAGATGAGAGAGAGGAGGGATAAAATGAAAACCACCTTTATAATTGAAAATCATGAAAACCATTTTCAACCAATCATAAATTTTTAGTATATATGCTTTTATTTTATTTAAAAAGGTTATTTTTGTAATCTTACAATTAACATAACTAAGATATTTTTAATTCTATTTGACTAATTCTAGAGAGAGAACACTCAATTTTAATTCAAATTAATCCACATCAACGATGTCAAAGATTAAACATCTATTGCAAAAGCTTCATATCGGTGGTGGTTGCACTGATAACACCAACCGATTGACCACCGCCGACACGTCACCACGATCTCTGACGACGACGAACTTAGCTTCTTCATTTCAACCTATGTTGTCGATCGTTGACGAAACCGGAGGCGTTTTGTCCTCCTCCGATGAGAGCATCAACGTCTATTCAAACGCCTCCACCGCTAATTCTAGTTTCTTCGAGGAGTTGCTAATGCAACTTGCTCTTACGATTAGTGTTTCGTCAGGGCAACCTGACATAGAAACGATGCAGATTAAGGCTGCTAAGCAGAGGAGGTTAGGGTGTTGTCGTGAAGAATTGTTTGTTGAATTTCATTCGTTTCGATATTGGGTGATGTATTCGTGTTTTCTTCGTTTTATGTGGTTATGTATGGCTTGTTTAATTGGTTACATATTATGCCAATTGAATTAACATAAGAATTGAATAAGAATAAAATTACATATGTTATAGATATGTTATAATAATTGGTTTTAATGTTGTGGAGTAGAACGTTAATTGTTTTAGGATCGCATAGACTTTTTGTGATTTGATAGATTCTGGAATTGTGAATTTGGTTTTCTCTAAACAGGTACGTATATGTAACTCTACTCTTACATACAGAAATCGTTTTTAACATTGAAAATTTTTTTGACTTAAAATGTAACTCATTCAAGATGTTCATTTGGTATTCTAGATGTTTATTTGGGTTCGTTAACAAAGAAAGACATATGTATGACAGTGTTACATATACGTAACACACAATGTTATGCATACGTAACACATATTGTTACGCATAAGTAAAACGGTCTTATGGATGCATAAGTAGTCGTTTTCTTTAGTTTATTGTTTCTAGAAGAAGATTGATGATTTAATTTTTTGATCCAAAATCAGAAAACAATACACTTGATTATTGAAATCTTTATTAAATGTAAGATAGATGTGAGAGAGAAATGGAGAAGGTAGTAAATTAGGAATTTTTTAATTTTACTTGGTAGTTACCAAATTAATTATTTTGTTTTGTTCCTATTTTGCCCTTAATGCTTATTTAAACACTCATAATCTTTTACTTAATTACTAAAATACCAGTAATTGAACTCAACCATAGATCAAAAAGATCAATGGAGAATAAGTGATTTTCTTGTTTTCAATTATATATAATTTTCATTGGAACCCTCCCCTATATATATACATGTATATATATATATATATACATATACATACATATATATATATATATATACATACACTTATATATACATATAGATATATATATACATATACATATATATACATATATACATACATATATATATATATAGATATATATACACATATACATATATATATACATATATATACACACATATACATATATATATATATACATATAACATATATATATACATACATATATATATATATACATATATTATATATATATATATATATATATATATGTATACATATATACATATATATACACATATACTTATATATATATATACATGTACATACATATACATACGTATACCTACATATACATACATATACATACATATACATACATCTACATACATATACGTATTATATACATATACATATATATACATATATACATATATACATATATATACATATATATATATATACATATATACATACATATGGAGTTAATTACATAAATAGTCCCTATAGTTTATTCAAAGTAATATGTTTGGGTACTAAAGGTTTTTTGTAACAAGTTGGGGTGTTAAGTTTTCTTTTAAATTTACATGAAATGACTAAAGTACCCTTGGATTTATTATTCCTAAAATTATATATTTCTCTTTTATAAGGACCATCTTTGTAATTACTATAACACTAAAATACACAACCCTTCCCCTATCAGTAACAAGTCGGTGGTCGTTGATGGTTGGTGGTGGTGGGGGTCGCCAGTGGTGTTGGGGTTTAGCGGTGGTGTGAGGGTTAGCGATTGAGGTGGTGAAATGATGTTTAGGCGACAGTGATGGTGGTGGCGGCTGGTGGTTCTTGTTGGTTGGTGGTGGTGGAAGTCGTCGGTGGTGGTGGGGGTTAGCGGTGGTGGGGGTTAGCGGTGGTGGTGGTGGTGGTGAGATGATGTTCAGGAGGTGTATGTTGAGTGGGGGCCGACATTGGTGGGCACTTGCATTGGTGGTGGCCGACGGTGGTGGCAGCCTGCGTTGGTGGCCGCCTATGGTGGTGGTGGTCGGCGTTGGTGATGGCCATGGTGGTAGGTAGGTTTTTTTGCATCTGAGTGGGGTATTAGACTTTAGATTTTATATACACATATAATAAAACATATAAAGTTTAAGTAAATTATAGAATTAGCCCCTCAATGAAGATCTAGTGTAGGTTGGACTCACCTTTAGTTTAGTTTGTTTACTTTTCAGTGTAATAGGTCTTTTGTTAGTTTTCCTTGGTAAGTACTTAGTCTTTTGTATTTTAGCAGTCTAGCGAATCTGTGAGCGAAACTATAAGTTCGCTCATATTTTGATGTTTTGATTCGCCTGACGAAACTGCTGTTTCGTCTCGCGAAACTATAGTTTCGGCGGTACAGTTTCGCTACTGCGAAACAATAGACTGCTATATATTGTTTTCTTTCTTCTCATTTTGGGTAAGCTTGCAAAACTCTAATCGATTATCATTGTTGCAAGTTACCATTTCAAAGCACTTAACACATAGAATTATCCTTGTGCTTTATGTTATTGATTGTCACTGATAATTATGTTATTATGAATGAGTTCTTATTGTATTTAATCTCCTTTGTGATTGTTGTTTAGTATAGTTGTGGGATATTGAACGTTTCTTATCATCATTTGCACTTTAATTCGATCACATGGACCAACAATATGGTATCAGAGCCTTAGTGCTCATGATTTGTTGAGTTTCTTTGTGGTTTTTTTGTTCAATATCTTGTCTTAATCATTTTGGGTCACTCATTGGATGTTTTTGATATGGAAACTGATTGAGTTTGCCTTGTTTTCTGTTGTGGAAGCTCTGTTAATCATCAGATCTCAAATTCATTAAGTTTTTGATGATTTCAAATTGATTTTCTATTAAAAAGGGTTTTGGGATCAATCAGCGAAACTGTAGTTCTTTCAGCGAAACTATCAATCATCTTCCTGCAAACTGCGGGTTATATTGTTTTGGAAGTTATTCCTTTGTTGTTCTGCGAAACTTGCCTTTTGAATGAAAGTTCACCGGTTATTGTGAAGGACTTTCAAGTGAAATTGCTACCGAAAGTGTGTCTGAACGAAAGTTCAGCGAAACTAAGCATGCTGTGACAATCGGCTAGCGAAACTGCTACCGAATTTGTTAGCGAAAGTATCGTATTTCTTGCCGAAACTACTGTAATCTCAGCGAATCTATCATGTCTAAGTTAACATCACTCACACTTGTAGATCTTGAAAGTGTTGCTCCCAATAGACCTCCAAGACTCATTAACGGAGACAATTTTGAAGATTGGAAGAGATGTCTCAAGGCCTTTTTCTTCTATACTGATCACAACTAATGAGAATCAATTATTTCTGGTCCTCACATACCAACGGTTACTGTTGGTGATGTTGTCTCTCAAAATAAGGACCCATCCTCTTTCACTGAAAAGGATCTAAAGTTGATCGATCATGATCAAAAGGCTTTTGGTGCTTTAACCCTTCGTCTGTCTCCGGATATTTACAATCGTTTTGCAGAGCATAAAAATGCTAAATCTCTTTATGATGCATTATGTGAATTTTATGATGGGAATGCAGATTTGGTAAAGGATAAGAGCATTCAAGCAGAGAAGGAATTCAACTCTTTCGTTGGATACAAGAATGAGAGTTTGACAGACCTCCCAAATCGTTTCTTGACTGTATCAAGCACCTTGAAGAAATATGATGAAAAAAATTCCAATAGTGAAAAGTTAACAGGCTTCTAGATTCTCTTCCACCTCAGTGGAGTCTTCAAGTTAGGATGCTTAAACAAAAAAGAGGATTCACAGACTACAAGCTAATGGATATTATCAATAAGTTGAAATCATTTGAGTTAGACATGAAGAGACAGGAATTTAACCAGACTATGATGCCCACGCCTGGTTTTTCACAAAATGCAGCTTTATTGTCATTTGTTGCTAGCTCTCAAATATAGAATCCAATTCAAGGAGGAATTAATACAAGTACTTTCTCTAGTGGAAACAGTTGTGTTGGAAAAATTCTGGGAAATCTTAAGGCCAATGTTGAAAGTTCAATCCCATCTGAAACTATAGCTCTATTTGGAATGGTTGTTCAAAACTATGAAGCACTGGTAGCTGGAGAGTTAAAAGGAAGCGTATGACTATGGAAGACATGTATCAGGTGGATCCTGATGATCTTGAAGAAACTGATATTCAATGGCAGATGGCTATGTTGACCCTTAGAGCATGAAGAGTTATGGAAAGAGCCGGATGAAAGAACTTCGGTGGTCAATCATCTAATTGAAAACTAGGATTTGATAAGTCAAAATTGAGATGCTTCAACTATAAACAATTGGGACATTTTAAACGTGACTGTCCATCTCCAATTGTCACCGATTCGAGCAATTCAGGAATTCCAAGGTTAACAGCTGAGAAGGAGAAAGAAGATGTGAATCACAGAAGGAGACTGCACTGATCTCTAATTTTGATTGGAGTGTTGAACTTGAGGAGATAAAAACTAAGATAAATGATGCTTTGGTTGCTGAGCTTATTGAAGGAAATGAAAAGGAAGATGGTAAAGATGGATTTGACTTGTTCAAGAAATCCAAAAGGAAATTTGTGACATCTAAGAATGAGAAGGTAGAGAAAGGTATTGGAATAGGGGGAGGTAAATCTGCAGATATAAGAGAGGAAGGAAGTTCCTGCAATGAGCAAAGGAAGGAATGTGATGATGATACTGCCACTATTGAGGAAGTAAAGTCAAGTACTCCAGTATGCAAATGTGAGAAAGCCTTAGCTGCTGAAAAGATTGTGATGGGACTTCCCTATGAGGAGTCATCCAATAAAATTGTGAACAGCATGTGGCATGTAGATAGTGGTTGCTCCAAACATATGACAGGGCTAAAAGACTTACTGACCAATTATCGGATTATTGATGGAGGATATGTCGCCTTTGCTGGTGACAAAAAGGGTGGAAGGATGATGGAGGATATGTTGCCTTATCTGATGAATGTTACTTTGTCGGATACTCATCTTCTCAAAAGGCCTATCGTGTTTATAACAAGAGAACCCGTATCGTTCAAGGGTCGTTCTATGTTGATTGGCAAAAGTCTAACTCCTCTGATGTTCGATCTGAACCAGCATGGTTCTTTGACTCTGATATTGTGTTTAATTCATTCAATCTTCCAGCTTTTGATGATGATGTGTCCACTCCATATGTTCAAACCAACATTATCTCTTCTTCTACATCACCTGACAATTCCACTCCATCTACATCTGATGTTATTTCAGCTGATGTTGGTTCATCTTCCCCATTGCCGGATTCTGGTTCACCAACATCTCCTTCCTCATCATCTTTATCTATTCCCTCACAACCTATTCCCTCTATCTCTCCCTCATCCAATCCTACACAATCTGTGAGTGAAGCTTCTCCTCATAATTTCCCTTCAGACAACGACTATAAAACTTTGAAAGATCATCCGCTTGATAATGTTATTGGATCTATCTCTCATGGTGTTCGGACGCGGAGTCAATCAGGATTGATTAATATCTATCTCTTTTCCTGTTTCATTTCCCAAACTGTACCGAAAAATGTTCACGACGCTCTACTGGATCCTTACTGGGTGGAGTCAATGCAATTGGAGCTTCAACAATTCAGAAAGCTTAAAGTGTGGACTTTGGTTGACTTGCCTCCCAACAAATACCAATTGGTACCAAATGGGTGTTTAAAAACAAGCCAGATGATCGTGGTGTGGTAGTGCGTAACAAGTCTAGACTGGTTGTGCAAGGTTTTGCTCAAGAAGAAGGGATTGACTATACTGAAGTCTTCACTCCTGTCGCCCGTCTTGAAGCAATCAGGATTTTTGTCCCTCATGCTGCCCATAAATAGTTCAAGGTTTATCAGATGGATGTTAAATGTGCTTTTCTCTATGGGGACATTGATGAGGAGATATTTGTGTGTCAACCACTAGGTTTTGAGGATCCTAACTTTCCTGATAAAGTCTACAAGCTTGACAAGTCTATGTATGGTCTTCATCAAGCACCTTGAATCTGGTATGAGACCCTGACACAGTATCTCTTGAGCAATGGCTTCTCTCGTGGTACCATCGATATGACTCTCTTCAAAAAGGAAGTGAATGGTGAAAAGCTTTTTGTACAAGTTTATGTTGATGATATTATTTTTGGATCAACAAATTTTGTCTTATGTTAGGAGTTTGAAGAAGTAATGTGTCAACATTTTGAAATGAGCATGATAGGAGAAATGTGTTTCTTTCTTGGTTTGCAAGTTGAACAAAAGATGGAATGAATTCGTATTCATGAGGAGAAGTATATTAAAGAAATCTTGAAGAAATTCAAGATGAACAACGCATCTCCTGAAATGACTCCCTTCACTGCTCAAACTTGTCTCACTCCAGATGAGAACGGGAAGCCTATTGATCCTCATCTTTATAGGTCTATGATTGGTTCTCTCATGTATCTTATAGCCAGTCGTCCTGATATCACGTTTGTTGTTGGATACTGTGCTTGATATCAGTCGGCTCCAAAAGAGTCACATGAGAAAGCTGTCAAGAGGATTTTCCGTTATCTCAAAGGCTCATCTCGATTAGTTCTATGGTATCCTTATGGTGGGAATTTTGATTTACATGCTTATTTTGACCGTGATTCTAATGGTTGTTGGTTAAACAGAAAATCAGTGTCAGTAGGGTGTCAATACCTTGGTAATTGCCCGGTGTCTTGGCAGAGCAGAAACACACAACTGTCTCTCTTTCAACGGGCGAGGCAGAATACGTTGCTGCATCAAGTTGTTGTTCCCAAGTCCTTGGATACAACATCAAATGATTGATTATGGAATTAACTTCCTCCACACACTGTTGTTCTGTGACAACGAAGCAGCCGTTGGGATTGCAAAAAATCCTATTCATCATTCCCGGACCAAGCACATCGAAACTTGAATTCATGCAATCCGTGATGCCCATGAAAATGATTTTATTGATATAATACCCATTGACACAAAAAATCAAAAAGCAGATCTTTTCACAAAAACTTTCGATAAACCCCGTTTTTATGAATTGATCTCTATGCTCGGGTTAATATCCATTTGATTTTTTATTATTATGTTTTTGAAAAGCATAAATTTTAATAATAATATATACAAATGTAATAAATTTTAAATTTTGGTAAAGGCATTTCTATAATCAGGGTATTAATTTTGGAAATGACGAGAAATGATTTTATATCCTCGGGATATGGTAATTCTTGCATGATTGGTACTTAAAATGAGAAATGATTGTAATTGATGTTATTATCTGTTTCACATCTTTTAAAAATATATATAATAATAATAATAATGTTCAAACAAACAGATTCTTTAGTGATATGCTTGGTAGACTCAGCCTGAAGAATAAAGTAAACAGCAGCATCATGATTTAAATTAAAATATATGCTTAAGGATGTCTGGATTTACGCAATCATTTTTCGCCTTCACAAAAACTGAGTCCCGACAAAAATTGGATTGTGAATTGATCTTTCACCCACCTTGATACAAATTTTATAAGACATATCTTGGAATCATGATTGGTGTATTTTAGTGACTCGTGTTTGTGCTTATCTCCTCTGTTGTACGGTGGTACTGACCTGGAGTGATGATCTCCTCTATTGTACGGTGGTACTGACTTGGAGCTCTCATCGGCACATGATTAAATGGTCATCTCCTTTGTTATACATGAGTATAGACCTGGAGCTCTCACCATCTTAATCTAAGTTGTGTTAAATCATCTAATGATGAATTCATCACAGAATGTAATGTTCTGCTGATAATCACTTGCACACTAATACACAAGCCTTGCTCTATAAAGATCATAACAAAATTCAAGAAATCATGAGGTTGGGTGAGGGTTTTTGCCAAATGCTTGTGGGGTCCTAACATTCTAACACATCCAATCAAACCTTAACAAATTATATGTTGTTTGTTGAAAAGGATAAGGCATGGGTTTAAGTGGACAAATATATCAGCAATCGTTATTGATATGTTTTATTACTTCAAAATCATTCCAAGACAGTGATTAGATTTTGTTATCAATATGATCTCATTACCGATCGATGATTTAATTCATCTTTGTGTTATATTTATCTTGAGGATATGATCTCCGATCTACTTTGGGCTCTATTATACTTGCCTTGTTTTTAATTCAAAAAAAAATTCAGCGAAACTATATTTTCGCTAGGTGTTTCGCTAGACGAAATTGCAATTTCGCTTAACATCCTCATTATAAGCAATGTCATTTTGATCTGAATTTCGTCTGTCGAAACTGCAACTTTGCCAAGCGAAACTGTTGTTTCGTCTGGCGAAACTATAGTTTCGCTGTTCGCGAAACTATTTGTTGTTTAAGTCTTTTTGCGAAATTACCTTCTCACACTTTCGCACTTTCGAACTCTCCTCCTTCTTAGGGATTTACCGTAACCGTTTTTGTGGAATCGTGATTTCTGGTTGTTTCTTAGGTATTTTGGTTGTTTTCTGTTCGCATATCTGTTTCGAACCTTGGACATTCTTTAAAACTTGTTAATAATAACGCATTCTGAGAATATTTAATTGTGTCTCTTCAGTGTCTTTGTTGTTCATCCAGTGAAACTACCGATTATCCTGCGAAACTGAACGAAAATTCTTCATTTTTCAGCGAGACTGTGAGGTTATGCCGTCCATGCGAACCTAACAGTTTCGCCGACTTTGTTTTAGTTTCGCCGGATTTGAACATTTGTCTGTACAATTTTTCTTGGTCGAAACTATCCTTCTAGGTCAGCGAAATTGATATGTTTTAGCTAGCGAAACTACATTTTCGCCTGCCGAAACTGTCTGCGAATCTACACTTTCGTCGGCCGAAACTGTCAGCGAATCTATTCTTTCGGCAAGCAAAATTTAAATTTTTTTAATTTTTTTTATTCTTTTCTAATTCCTTAATTTCTTATTTAACTTATCTGATCTCTTTTTCAGGATCTCATGGCTAACTTAAAGTTCGATGAGTGGAAACATATTACTGCTATTCTGGATGTACACATCCAAAGGCTGCTGGATTCAGAGATTGTATCAGATGGCTACAAAGATCACCTATAACCCATGTTATATCTCATACGACTACCATTTATGATCTTCATATAAGAGACTTCTGGCGATCTACAGAGTATGACACACAAGGAAATTCACAAAGAATTACTGCCAAAGTCATCGATCAAGAAGTAATCATCACTGCTGAGACTGTCTCAAGGATACTGAGACTTGATGAGGATTTTGGATATGAAGTTACCATGACTGACTACGAGGTGTTCCAGGCATTCAAAAGCATAGGATATGAGGGACCAGCTTTTGGTTCACGCAAAGAGATCAAAAAGTCTTTCTTGTCCAAGGAGTGGAGGTTCATTGCTCATGTTTTTATCTTGTGTTTAGATCACCGTAAAGGTGGTTCAGACGGTCTAAACATTGATTGGGCAAAGGCAATGGTGTTATGTTGTAGATGAGAGAAGGCCAACATTTCCAAACTGATTTTTGCTTGCATGGCTGAGAACGTGATGGCCCTTAAGAAAGACAAATGGCTGCTATACCCTCGCTTTCTTCAGATGATCTTTGACGACCTTATACCTAATGTACCAAAACATGGAGATGTAAGGAGACTGGTACAAATGAATCCCCGAATTTTTGCTGATTGTTGTGCCATTCGCTATGATTTCAGTGGAAAGATCACCCATCTTTAGGAAAATGTGTATCCCCCAGAGCGATGGCGTTATATTAAAAGGGTGGATGAATTTGAAAACAAAAGATCTGAAGAGACTAGGGTACACCAAACAGAAGCAACAAAGAAAAGAAAAAGATATGCCAAAGAAAAGGGTTATGACTTTGAGGAAGACATTGCTGAAGAAGTTGAAGAAAGAAGAGTAGAGAAAGAAAGAAGGTCAAACAAGAGAGCCGATATAGCTAATTCAGAGCGATGGTCCAAACAGAGACATGAAGGATTTACTGAAAGAAGAGAGGAAAGAGGAAATCTGGATGAAGACATGATTTGCAATCTGAATGCTTCTCTGTCAAATGAACTGAGTATGATCAAGACTAAACTTACAAATCAAGAGATTAGAGAAAAGCAAAAGGATGAAGTGATAGAAGGTATGCAAAAGATGCTTGTTGACCAAAATCAATTACTAAAGAAGTTATTTGAAGAGATTACCCTTCTAAAAGATGTTGCCGGCCTGCCTGATCAACTAACACAATCTGATTTAGATGATTTGACTAACACTTCATAGTACCCATTTCTGAATGTGGGTACTTCTTCCAAGGCAGGATAGGGCACATCTAGTGCAGCAACTACTAATGTTGGAGATGGTGAAACCAGAGATGAGGTTGGTGAAAGAGAGAATGAAGAAGAAATCTATGAGGCTGGGTTTGTTGATTTAGGTCTTGATTTGGAAAAGGATTTGGTTGGAGACGAAGTAATTAGAGAAAAGTCTATGGAGAGGAATGTTGAAAAGGAGAATGGGTTGCTTGATGAGGAAGTGGATGATGAACAACTCATAGACTATGATTCTGAACCAGAATTCTATGAGGTTGATAAGAGACCTCTGGTCTATGTGGCAATGAAAGGGGAGAACCCTTAAGATGTTTTTGAGATGGACAGAGCAAACTGGTTTGTTAAGGAGAATGAACCAGAAGAACTCACTCCCTTATTCCAACATTTGGGAGGGATGAGTAAACAAGAGACTGACAAGAACATTATTAGCCGGGCCTACAATCCCGGGCTAAAAATGTTTATGATTAAGAGGAGGGAGGTCATATAAGTTATTTTCATAAGAGGAAGGCATTTAAGACCTTGCCTAAATAGGACCTCAGGCGATTGGCAGCTCTACCACTTCTAAATGCACAATTGAGTGAGAGAGCCACTCTTCTGCTAAAAGAAATACAGAACGGGCTTAATAATAACTTCGAATCATTTGGTTTCAAGAAAGTAGAACGGGGAAGGTCAAAGAAAGATAACGACTGGGAAATAAGAAAGGGGCGAATCGTTTTGAGAATTAAACCACCGAAGACAGTAAACAGAATGAGATTATCTGATCCACTTCCCCAACAGCTATAGGATTTCGAGAAATGGTTCTATGATAATAACACTGGGGAAGCTGTGATTAGGGTGAAAAATGGAAAAGAGATTAAAGTTTTTGATCCTATGGAACTATTTAGCTTCTGTGATGAAGATTTACTGGTGTTATGTGAGAATCACATAAAGGCTGGGGCTGGAGAAGAGACTCGAAAAGAAGCAAGTCTTTTTATGAATGTTGCTAACAAGATTAGAGGAGTAAGGTCTGAGGTGAAGAAATTAGCTGAAAGGATAAGGGCTCAAGATGATCTTAACATGGATATTCAAGATTTGGCAAAGCAGTTTGACAGGGCTAGTGCTCATCCTGATGGAGCTAGTGATGCAGGAGGAAACAGTAAACAATCAGGTGCTAAAGTTTCAGAGGGAGCTGTTGCAAGAGATGATGAAGACTAATCTAAACCAACAAAAGACATAGGAGCTACAGAGACTAATCAAGCCGGTGAAGATGGTGAGGTCCAACCTAGGGGGAGTATTGAAGATCTAGTGTAGGTTGGACTCACTTTTAGTTTAGTTTGTTTACTTTTCAGTGTAATAGGTCTTTTGTTAGTTTTCCTTTGTAAGTATTTAGTCTTTTGTATTTTAGCAGTCTAGCGAATCTGTGAGCGAAACTATAAGTTCGCTCACAGTCTACTATTTTGATTCGCCATGACGAAACTGCTATTTCGTTTGGCGAAACTATAGTTTCGATAATACAGTTTCCCTGTTAGCGAAACTGTCTGCGAAACTATAGACTGCTATATATTGTTTTGTTTCTTCTCATAAGATATAAACCCAAACCTAGATCTAAACAAGAATGAATCATCAAACACCCATGTGTGACCATTGTTTTAACCTTAATTGGATGGTCGGTGGTCGTGGGAGTCGTCAGTCGTGATTAGGAGGTAATGATGGTCATGGCGGTCGGTGGTCATTGATGGTTGGTGGTGGGGGTGGGGGTCACCAGTGGTGTTAGGGTTTGGCGGTGGTAATGAGGGTTAGCGATTGTGGTGGTGAGATGATGTTTAGGTGACAATGATGGTGGCGGTGGCTGGTGGTCCTTGTTGGTTGGTGGTGGTGGAAGTCGCCGGTGGTGGTAGGGGTTAGCGGTGGTGGTGGTGGTGAGATGATGTTCAGGAGGTGGATATTGGGTGGGGGCGACATTGGTGGGCACTTGCATTGGTGGTGGCCGACGGTGGTGGCAGCCTGCGTTAGTGGTGGCCTATGGTGGTGGTGGTCGGCGTTGCTCATGGCCATGGTGGTAGGTAGGTTTGTTTGCATTTGAGTGGGGTATTAGACTTTAGATTTTATATACACACATAATAACACATATAAAGTTTAAGAAATTATAGAATTAGCCCCTCACTTAAGTTACATAATCAATCTTTTAAATGTAAAATGATCAAAATGCCCTTGAACCTAATGGAAAAATTAATAGAAGTTAGTATTAATACCCAAACTCGTTATTAAAACTGTAAAATCCAAATGTGTTACTTTTCATAAACCACATGGGCTACCTATCTAATTAACTCTATGTATGTGTATATGTTCTTCTCCCGTGATATCCCTTGATATGATAATATATTTTGTTATAAAGTCTTTCACACTCTTTAAGTCTTTTGCTATGCTCATGTTATTATCTTCCATCTTATCCACACATATATGATGCTAGTTATTTTATTTGATGTACTATAATCTTATTTCATTTTTTATTTCACGAGCATGTTATTCCTTTGCATTAGTGCGCTTTGTTTTACTACGTACCAGATGTTTGAATCTCCTCTAAAATTGTCATATTTTCAATATCTTATATACATAAAAATTTATAATCACATCTTTTTTATAAACTAAATTTATTCTAATTTAATAACTACAATTTTATAGGATTTTACTCCAAAAAATACATCATTACACAAAATTTATAATCTTGCAATAATTATTTGTAAAATAAATATTTAAGAATATTATTTTGATAGTTTGGAATTGCTATTGGCTAATTATTGTTTGTAATTGAATTACTAATAAATTAATTAGCTAGTTTTGTAATTGAGAATTACAAAATGAATATTATTATATTATATTATATGATATGATATGATACGATACGGTACGATACGATACGATACGATACGATACGATACGACACGATACGATACGACACGACACGACACGACACGACACGACACGACACGACACGACACGACACGACACGACACGACACGACACGACACGACACGACACGACACGACACGACACGACACGACACGACACGACACGACACGACACGACACGACACGACACGACACGACACGACACGACACGACACGACACGACACGACACGACACGACACGACACGACACGACACGGACACGACACGACACGGACACGACACGACACGACACGACACGACACGACACGACACGACCGACACACGACACGACACGACACGACACGACACGACACGACACGATACGACACGACACGACACGACACGACACGACACGACACGACACTAACGACCGACACGACACGACACGACACGACACGACACGACACGACACGACACGACACGACACGACACGACACGACACGACACGAGACGACACGACACGAGACGACACGACACGACACGACACGACACGACACGACACGATACGATACGATACGATACGATACGATACGATACGATACGATACGATACGATACGATACGATACGATACGATACGATACGATACGATACGATACGAGACGACACGAGACGAGACGAGACGACACGAGACGACACGACACGACACGAGACGACACGACACGACACGACACGACACGACACGACACGACACGACACGACACGACACGACACACGACACGACACGAACGACACGAGACGACACGACACGACACACTACACACACGACACGACACGACACGACACGACACGACACGACACGACAGACACGACACGACACGACACGACACGACACGACACGACACGACACGACACGACACGACACGACACGACACGACACGACACGACACGACACGACACGACACGACACGACACGACACGACACGACACGACACGACACGACACGACACGACACGACACGACACGACACGACACTACACGACACGACACGACACGACACGACACGACACGACACTACACTACACGACACGACACGACACTACACGACACGACACGACACGACACGACACGACACGACACGACACGACACGACACGACACGACACGACACGACACGACACGACACGACACGACACAACACGACACTACACCGACACGACACGACACGACACTACACACGACACGCACGACACGACACGACACTACACGACACGACACACTCACTCACGACACGACACGACACGACACTACACGACACGACACTACACGACACTACACGACACGACACGACACGACACTACACTACACGACACGACACTACACGACACACACGACACGACACGACACGACACTACACTACACGACACGACACTACACGACACGACACGACCACACGACCGACACTACACGACACGACACGACACGACACTACACTACACTACACGACACGACACGACACGACACGACACTACACTACACGACACGACACGACACGACACTACTACACACACTACACACTACAACACTACACGACACGACACGACACGACACTACACTACACGACACGACACTACACGACACGACACGACAACGACACTACACTACACGACACACGACACGACACGACACTACACGACACGACACGACACGACCCACACTACACGACACGACACGACACGACACGACACTACACGACACGACACTACACTACACTACACGACACGACACGACTACACGACACTACACTACACGACACGACACGCTACACACGACACGACACTACACGACACTACACGACACGACCGACCTACACTACACGACACGACACGACACGACACGACACTACACTACACTACACTACACACACGACCGACACTACACTACACTACACGAGACGACACTACACTAGACGACACTAGACTACACGAGACTACACGAGACGACACGAGACTACACGAGACACATACTACACTATACTACACGAGACTACACTAGACGACACGAGACGACACTAGACTACACGAGACTACACGAGACGACACGAGACGACACGAGACGACACTAGACGACACGATACGACACGAGACACACGAGACGACACGAGACACACGAGACGACACGATACGATACGAGACGATACAGACGATACGAGACGATACGATACGATACTATACGATACGATACGATACGATCGATACGATACGATACGAGACGATACGAGACGATACGATACGATACGATACGATACTACGATACGATACGATACGATACGATACGATACGATACGATACGATACGATACGATACGATACGATACGATACGATACGATACGATACGATACGATACGATACGATACGATACGATACGATACGATACGATACGATACGATACGATACGATACGATACGATACGATACGATACGATACGATACGATACGATACGATACGATACGATACGAGACGATACGAGACGATACGATACGATACGAGACGAGACGAGACGAGACGAGACGAGACGATACGATACGATACGAGACGAGACGAGACGAGACGATACGATACGATACGATACGATACGAGAGGATACGATACGATACGAGAGGATACGAGAGGATACGAGACGATACGAGACGATACGAGACGATACGAGACGATACGAGACGATACGAGACGATACGAGACGATACGAGACGATACGAGACGATACGAGACGATACGAGACGATACGAGACGATACGAGACGATACGAGACGATACGAGACGATACGAGACGATACGATACGATACGATACGATACGATACGATACGATACGATACGATACGATACGATACGATACGATACGATACGATACGATACGATACGATACGATACGATACGATACGATACGATACGATACGATACGATACGATACGATACGATACGATACGATACGATACGATACGATACGATACGATACGATACGATACGATACGATACGATACGATACGATACGATACGATATCATATGATATGATATCATATGATATGATATGATATGATATGATATCATATGATACTGTGACATATAATCATGTGATACTGTGACATCCGTCGCCTTAAGGTCCGTCGAACGACATAAATAAGCATAGAAATATTTTAATTATTCTTCCTTTTCTTCATGAACTTCTGCTTTAAGGAATCATGTCTTCTTTATTTTCCCTTGTGCCTGTACTTCCTCCGAGAACGTGTGTTAAGCGTAAACCTTTTATAAATTTCATCACCATTACCACCAAATATATCATTTTTAATTTCAACCACTGTCATTAATAAAACCATCTTAGACTATCAAATACCATTAAACACGCTTTTAACCTTAATATAACGAACATTTTAAGGTCGTAATCAACCGAAACAAATTTTGGAGAACTCGAGGGTTTAGTGCAGGGACTAAACTTGTAATTTTGCAAACTTGGACTGGGTATATAAACCCCATTCCCAGCCACATTCCTCATTCTCATCTTCTTCACCTTCAACATCTTCTCCACTTTCTCGCTCGATCTAGCACCTAAAACCGTCACGTTTGTTGCGTTTTCACTGCCAAATCTTGGGTATCATCGTGTATACTCGTTCCTAGCAGGTAGACAACCTTGTTCAATCCATTTTTGGCTTGGTTTTACTGCTATGTTTTCTAGGGTTTCGGGTGCTCGGATTCATCCGAGCACATGAGGTCGTGTGGGTGCGTGTGAGGTCTTTCTGCTTGTGTTTCATGTTTGTGTATGTTTGTAGAGTGTTTCTGGAAGTCCTTGTGGTGTAAAACTAGCGTTTAGAGCAACTCGAGGCTGCTCCGCCCGACCACAATCGCGATTCTGCAGTTCAAGCGACTGGGCCTGTCAGGCGATTGATCCGTGCGACTGAGTGAGTCGTGCGACTGAATCTTGCGTCTAAGTCAACCATGCGACTGAGTTGTGCAACTAGGCATGTCGTGCGACTGAGTCGTGCGACTGTGAGTTTGTATGCGATTGAGTCATGCGTGTGAATGAGTGTATGTGATTGAGTCATGCGTATGAATGATTGTGTGCGATTGAGTCAGGTGACCGACTGAATGTATGCGATTGTGCGTGTTTCGCACGACTGGAGTCCAATCGCACGAATGAAGGTTCAATCGCATGAAAGTAGCTAATTCGCACGATTGAGGGTTAATTCGTGCGCATGGAGTTTGGGTCGTGCGAATGTGTGTTGTGTGGTACGAGTGAATGCCAGCCATACGAATGAAGACTCAATCGTACGAATGAAGGTGATTCGTACGATTGAAGGTTGATTCGTAAGGATGGAACGTTGAGTCAAGCGTCTGGTCCTGTTGTGTGACTGATGATGTTGAGTGTGAATTTACCCTTGAACGTCTGATGATGATAAGGCAACATCAGTAAGAATGACATTGCTTGACCACAAAGATTAAAGTCAACGCTATCAACATGCACATACTATTTCAATTGAAAACAACCTAACATTTTACAGTTATCGACAATCCAATTGGATCTCCAAATACTTAACAAGTGCTATCTTTCTTAACCACGAGATCATTTCACGGATGTCATAAGCAATGACAACTACTCGTAGTACTTGGATCTACATAAGATCTGATACGTGTGTCCGCTTGTGTGTGTGTGCTACCCACGACCGAAACGATGCAACCCGAACCGACCAAACATTACTATACGCTTTGTACAGGTCATTAATGCTTAACAATATCTGTCATTAGGTGTTGACTGTTCTCTGCATACAACTGTTGGGAATCTTGATCATTCATACCTACCACTAAACTTGTGAGTTTCGTGGCCCCTTTTTGTGCTTATACTACTTTACAAACATTTACAAACATGGGGGAAAAGTATGCTCGCCCGTTTTCTATGCTGTACAACATACATAAAATTTACATACTTGGAATCAACGTGCTACTATTTTGTGGGTACTTATCTGATACATGCTTGAGTCTGCTTTGTGGTTCTTTCTTACAACCATTTAATTCTAGTGTGGAACCGATGATTAGGTATTGGTAGTACTACTGGGTTGACACCCCCACCCTCGTGTTGGTATACTAGTTAGTACCAACAATAGCCAAGTACGGGCCTTGGGTGAATATATTCTGACAAGATTCTTTGTGTACGTCATTAGGTTTGGTTGTAAAGCTCTTGTCATGTGATTTTGCTTACTTATAACTGTATGCATGGTATTCTGAAACAACTTTATACAACATCAATTACTTATTTACTTTAAACCTACGAACTCACCAACAATTTGGTTGACCATTTTGAGCATATCTTTTCAGGTGATCATGCTAGCTGAGGTTCTAGGTGTGCTGCCTTAGTGGAGACCCTAGGATGCATTTTCGGGCTAAACTTGTCATTTTGAAAACAATTGATGTATCTATTTCAAACAACATTATACTTTGTAACTTGTTCCCAGGTTGTGGGAATTGCATACAATGTTATTATCGATGTTCATCTTATATCATGTTTATGCTTATGGCTATGTTGTCGTGAATACTGACTAAACACGACACAAGTCCCCTTGTTGTCGGGTGTTGTCATGACACGCTTGTCATCATTACTATTATTGCATCTCTATCGCTTACCATGCGTTATGACGTTCCCGTCTCGTTACGCCCCCGTGTTTCCGTCTTAGCGGGGGTGTGACAGACTGGTATCAAAACTATTGGTTATAGAGAATTAGGCAATACGCTTGACCTAGACTATAACCTAGGAACCTTCATGTAGATTGCATGCCAGGGTTGTGTGCATTTTGTATCTCATACGTGTTCCTCATTACTTATTCGTTTATCTATCTATTTCGTGATCTTTTCACCCTATGAGAGAGCCCTTGTGCTCACTCTTCTATGGGATGCTCCTATTAGATCTTCCGTTCCCTCTGCGCGCCAAGTTATCATAACCAAATTCGGGTATTGAGACCCGAAGAGATCTTCACAGATCATATACTGCGCTTAACCTTGGATACTGAGACCGACCCGAGGAGGCTATGTCTGAGTCCTTTAAGGATGCAAGATAGGCAACCTCCACCAGACTATACGTGATTACATGCTTGGGCTCTCAGTTGACTTGATGGATTATTATGGATATGATGAAAAGAAAGTCGGATGTCATGTAACCGGATCGGGCATCATTCTCCGTACATCGTGGGTGTGGTGGGAACGCTGCGGGGAACCCTATATATAAACATCACCGGTATACCGAGAATATGCTTGAAATGGGTTGCATGGTGATCTTGACTGACCGGAACATGAACATTGGAACTTGATAAGTGGAATACTTGTGTATCTTATGGTGACTAAAGCTTACATGTTACCTCTTTTATGAATAGAACATGCCGCCTTGAAGATCTACTCGCAGTAATAGTAGCGGAATTGAAACCCCAAGGGGCAGAGGCAGAGGCAGAGGCAGAGGCAGGGGAAGAACCCCAAGAACAAGTGATGCTCCTGCCAATAACAATCAAGGAACAGGGAACGCGGATGTGGCAGCCCTGATCGCTCAACAGCTAGCCGCACTAAGTCCGACTATCGTGGCCCAGTGAGCGATGCTCTTCAGAATTCTCACCCCCACGGGGACGATGGCAATGATAGTGAGGATAACGGCAAGCCGACTGGGAACGAAAGCAATCAGGAGACCGGAAATGGTGGTACAGCCGGTAACGAAACTGGAATTGTTAATGAGACCGGGGTTGTGAATGCTAGATGGGGATGTTCGTACAAGAATTTGTGGCTTGTAAACCACGAGAGTTTGATGGCAAAGGTGGAGCCATAGCTCTGACCAGATGGCTTGAAAAGATGGAGGCCGTGATCGACATCAGCGAATGCCTCGACAGTCAAAGGATTAAGTACGCCACTTGCTCACTACAGGGCAAGGCACTAATGTGGTGGAACACTCAGATTCAGGCTAGGGGAAGAGAATCCGCGATGCAAATGTCGTGGGATGAGTTCAAGGCCCTAATCACCGAGGAGTACTATCCTCTCAATGAGATGCAAAAACTTGAGCATGAGTTCTGGAATCATGCCATGGTGGGGGCTGGGCACGCAACTTACACCGATCGTTTTCACGAGCTAGCAAGGTTGGTTCCACATCTAGTCACCCCGGAATCAAAAAGGATGGAGCGGTACATTTGGGGACTTGCGCCTCAAATCCGGGCAATGGTAACCGCTACTGCTCCTCCTACTATACAAGCGTGATTCTGAAGGCTGGCGCTCTAACTAATGAAATGGTGAGAACAGGGGTATTGGGCAGGGGAGCAGAGAAAAGGAAAGAAGTTGGGGAAACGAGCCGGTCGAGTGCCGGCAAATTCGAGAAAAGGGCCAAGACAACCAGAAACTTTGTGGCCATGACCCAGGGCAGGCGAGAATATGTGGGTCCGCACCCCCGATGCGATAGGTGCAACTTTCATCATCCCCCAGCTATGCCGTGTCGGGTGTGCGCTAACTGTAGACGCCCGGGACATTTAGCAAGAGACTGCAGAACAGCGCCGAATATGGTCGCACCAGTCAACGCGGTTAACCCCGCCGGGAACGCCAGGGGATGTTATGAGTGTGGAAGCCCTGATCACTACCGAAACATGTGCCCCAAACTAAATCGGGCGTCAGGCCAACAAGGGAACAACCAGCATCAGACTATGGCTATAGCTGGAAATCAAGGCCCGACAAACCAGGGGAACGCGGCTCGGGGACGCGCTTTTGCCATTGGAGCCAATGAAGCCTGTCAGGACCCAAATGTCATCACGGGTACGCACTTACTCAATAATCACTTTGCATCTGTATTATTTGACACTGGAGCAAACAATAGCTTTATATCTTCTGAATTTATGCAATTGCTCGATTTGAGTCCTAGTAGGCTAGAAACTAGCTACTCTGTAGAGATGGCCAATGGTAGGGTTGTTCAGGCCAACGGGATTATTAGAAAGTGCTCGATGATATTAGTGAACCACACCTTCGATATAGACTTGATACCCTTCGAGCTAGGAAGTTTCGATGTGATTGTGGGAATGGATTGGTTGTCGAAACACGGGGCGAGATTGTCTGTCGAGACAAGGTAGTGCGAATCCCTATGTCAGACGGGGGAGTACTCAGAATTCAAGGAGAAAGACCGGGGAGAAACTTAAAGCTTATTTCCTGCATGAAAGCACGCCGGAGTTTACGAAAACAATGCTACTCTTTTCTGGCTCACGTGGTGGAAAAGAAGGAAGAGGAGCAAAAATTGGCAAATATCCCTGTAGTGCGGGATTACCTAGATGTATTTCCTGATGACTTGCCTGGTTTGCCTCCTCCACGACAGGTGGAATTTCGTATTGAGTTGGTTCCTGGAGCTACACCGGTAGCAAAGACACCGTATCGGTTGGCACCGTCTGAAATGCAAGAGTTATCTAGCCAGTTACAGGAACTACTGGAGAAGGGTTTTATTCGGCTGAGTCACTCGCCTTGGGGAGCACCAGTGTTATTTGTCAAGAAGAAGGATGGGTCGTTCCGTATGTGCATCGACTACCGTGAGTTGAACAAATTAACTGTGAAGAATCGGTATCCTCTCCCCAGGATCGATGACCTGTTTGATCAGTTACAAGGAGCTTCGTATTTTTCCAAGATCGACCTTCGATCTGGATATCACCAACTAAGAGTTTTCGAGGAGGACATACCGAAGACAACATTTAGAACTCGTTATGGGCACTATGAGTTCTTGGTCATGCCGTTCGGATTGACTAACGCACCAGCTGTGTTCATGGACTTGATGAATCGGGTGTGCAAACCTTACTTGGATAAGTTTGTGATCGTATTCATTGACGACATACTTATCTACTCTCGATCAAAGGAGGACCATGAAGAACACCTTCGGGCAATACTGGAACTGTTAAGAGAAGAGAAACTTTTTGCCAAGTTCTCGAAGTGTGAATTCTGGCTGCGAGAGGTGAAGTTTTTGGGTCATGTGGTTAACAAAGATGGGATTCATGTAGATCCCGGCAAGATCGAAGCGGTAAAGAAATGGGATACACCCCAGACACCTTCAAAGATACGACAGTTCTTAGGATTAGCCGGATACTATCGTCGTTTCATTGCGAACTTTTCAAAGATCGCTCAACCGTTGACGTTGCTGACTCAGAAAGACAAGAAGTTTGATTGGGGAGATGCGCAAGAACGGGCGTTCCAAACGCTGAAAGATAAGCTGTGCAATGCACCGATATTGTCCCTCCCAGACGGAACTGATGATTTTGTGGTGTACTGTGATGCTTCGCATCAAGGGTTGGGATGTGTACTAATGCAGAAGGATAAGGTGATTGCCTACGCTTCGCGACAACTTAAGGTGCACGAGAAGAACTACACGACTCATGATCTTGAGTTGGGCGCTGTAGTATTCGCACTCAAAATATGGAGGCATTACCTCTATGGAACCAAATGCATCGTATACACAGATCATAAAAGCCTTCAACATATTTTGGATCAGAAGGAACTCAATATGCGACAGTGACGTTGGGTAGAGCTTCTTAGTGACTACGATTGTGAAATCCGGTATCATCCGGGAAAGCTAATATGGTGGCTGATGCACTAAGCCGCAAGGAACGTGTGAAACCACTACGTGCACGAGCTTTGGGATTGACCATTCAAACAATTTGAAAGCTCAGATCCAAATTGCACAAAGTGAGGCGTTGAAAGAAGGAAACCTTGCGGGGGAAGAATTCCGAGGGTTGGACAAACAACTGATGTGCAAGGACGATGGTGTGCAGTACTTCGTGGACCGTATATGGGTACCCAAGTGGGGAGGTGTACGTACCTTGGTCATGGATGAAGCACACAAGACACGATATTCTATTCATCCTCGCGCTGACAAGATGTACCACGATCTCAAAGATCTGTACTAGTGGCCAGGCCTAAAGAAAGACATTGCCACATACGTCAGCAGATGCTTGACATGCTCGAAAGTTAAAGCTGAATATCAGAAACCATCGGGACTGTTACAGCAAACTGAGATTCCCGAATGGAAATGGGAGAACATAGCCATGGACTTCATTACCAAACTCCCTCGAGCGAGCAACGGGCATGACTCGATATGGGTCGTAGTGGATCGAATGACAAAATCAGCACACTTCTTGCCAATCCGAGAAGACTGCAAAATGGACAAGTTGGCGAGATGTACATAAAAGAGGTCGTGACAAGACACGGAGTGCCGGTGTCAATCATATTCGACCGTGACGGCCGATTCACTTCACGATTTTGGCAAACACTACAGAAGGCAATGGGCACTCGATTAGACATGAGTACCGCCTATCACCCTCAAACAGATGGCCAAAGTGAACGAACCATACAAACGCTAGAAGACATGCTGAGAGCGTGTGTAATCGACTTTGGTGGTAGTTGGGATACTCATTTGCCATTGATTGAGTTCTCTTACAATAATAGCTACCACACCAGCATTGGGTGTGCTCCGTTCGAAGCGTTGTATGGAAGGAAGTGTAGATCACCCGTTTGTTGGGCCGAGATTGGTGAAAGTCAGTTAACAGGCCCAGAGATCATCCAGGAAACAACCGACAAGATCTTTCAAATCAAAGATAGGCTGAAAGCCGCTAGAGATCGCCAAAAGAGCTACGCCGACAATCGTCGAAAGCCTCTAGAATTCAACGTTGGGGACCGAGTGCTACTCAAAGTCTCTCCTAGGAAAGGAGTTGTTCGGTTTGGAAAGAAAGGGAAGTTAGCCCCAAGATATGTTGGACCATTCGAGATTACAGAAAGAATTAGTCCAGTGGCTTACCGATTAAGGTTACCACAAGAACTCAACGGTGTGCATGATACTTTCCATGTGTCGAACCTCAAGAAGTGTTTGGCTGACAAATCACTTCACATACCCATTGACGATATCAAAATCGACGAAAAGCTTCATTTTATTGAGGAACCCATTGAAGTCATGGATCGTAAGGTCAAACAGTTGAAGCGCAGCAGAATACCAATTGTTCGCGTAAGGTGGAATTCAAAACGAGGGCCAAAGTTTACTTGGGAATGGGAAGATCAAATGAAACTCAAATACCCACACCTATTCGTGGATGACACTCTTGGACCTAACTCCAGCTGAATTTCGGGATGAAATTCTCTCAACTGGGGGATACTGTGACATCCGTCGCCTTAAGGTCCGTCGAACGACATAAATAAGCATAGAAATATTTTAATTATTCTTCCTTTTCTTCATGAACTCCTGCTTTAAGGAATCATGTCTGCTTTATTTTCCCTTGTGCCTGTACTTCCTCCGAGAACGTGTGTTAAGCGTAAACCTTTTATAAATTCATCACCATTACCACCAAATATATCATTTTTAATTTCAACCACTGTCATTAATAAAACCATCTTAGACTATCAAATACCATTAAACACGCTTTTAACCTTAATATAACGAACATTTTAAGGTCGTAATCAACCGAAACAAATTTTGGGGAACTCGAGGGTTAAGTGCAGGGACTAAACTTGTAATTTTGCAAACTTGGACTGGGTATATAAACCCCATTCCCAGCCACATTCCTCATTCTCATCTTCTTCACCTTCAACATCTTCTCCACTTTCTCTCTCGATCTAGCACCTAAAACCATCACGTTTGTTGCGTTTTCACTGCCAAATCTTGGGTATCATCGTGTATACTCGTTCCTAGCAGGTAGACAACCTTGTTCAATCCGTTTTTGGCTTGGTTTTACTGCTGTGTTTTCTAGGGTTTCGGGTGCTCGGATTCATCCGAGCACATGATGTCGTGTGGGTGCGTGTGAGGTCTTTCTGCTTGTGTTTCATGTTTGTGTATGTTTGTAGAGTGTTTCTGGAAGTCCTTGTGGTGTAAAACTAGCGTTTAGAGCAGCTCGAGGGCTGCTCAGCCCGACCACAGTCGCGATTCTGCAGTTCAGGCGACTGGGCCTGTCAGGCGATTAGGCCGTGCGACTGAATCTTGCGTCTAAGTCAATCGTACAACTGAGTTGTGCGACTAGGCATGTCGTGCGACTGAGTCGTGCGACTGTGAGTTTGTATGCGATTGAGTCATGCGTGCGAATGAGTGTATGTGATTGAGTCATGCGTATGAATGATTGTGTGCGATTGAGTCAGGTGACCGACTGAATGTATGCGATTGTGCGTGTTTCGATTAGTATAGTTGACCATACTTATTCCACTGTTCACCTTTATCGGTTAGTATAGTTGCCAACTTTAGTTGGTAACAAAAGGTATGTCATGGACATGACATGACTATCATATCTTAGATAATACATTATCTAAGATACCTTAACTTTAGCATTGTAGTATATGCTTTAGTCATAGGTTTCCAACTACTATCAAAGTCAATCCGGTTGTAGGTAGTAGTATACATAGTTTCTCATTGTAACTCTGGAATTGTGAATTTGATATTTCTCTAAACAGGGTACGTATATGTAACTCTACTCTTACATATAGAAATCATTTTTAACATTGAAATTTTTTTTGATTTAAAATGTGTGTAACTCATTCTAGATGTTCATCTGGGTTCGTTAACAAAGAAAGACATATGTATGACAGTGTTACATATACGTAACACATAATGTTATGCGTACGTAACACATATTGTAACGCATAAGTAAAACGGTATTATGAATGCATAAATGGTCGTTTTCTTTAATTTATCTGTTTTTAGAAGAAGCATGATGATTTAATTTTTCGATCCAAAATCAAAAAACAATACACTTGGTTATTGAAATATTTATTAAATATAACATAGATGTGAGAGAAAAATGGAGAAGGTAGTAAATTTAGGAATTTTGTTAATTATACTTGGTAGTTACCAAATTAATTATTTTCTTTTGTTCCTATTTTGCCCTTAATGCTTATTTAAACACTGATAATCTTTTACTTAATTACTAAAATACCACTAATTGATCTCAACTATAAATTAAAAAGATCAATGGTGAATAAATGATTTTTTGGTTTTCAATTATAATATAGTTTTCATTAGAACACTTATATATATATATATATATATATATATATATATTATATATATATATATATATATATATACATACATATATACATACATACACACATATATATATATATACATATATATATATATATATATACATGCATACATATTTATATATATATACATACATATATATATACATACATATATATATATACATATACATATATATACATATACATATATATACATATATATATACACACATATACATATATATATATACATATATATATACACATATACATATATATATACATATACATATACATACATACATATACGTACATATACATACATATACATAATATATACATATACATATATATACATATATACATATACATATATATACATATATATACATGTATATACACACATATATATATGGAGTTAATTACATAAATAAAGGTTTTTTGTTACAAGTTGGGGTGTCAAGTTTTCTTTTAAATTTAAATGAAATGACTAAAGTACCCTTGGATTTATTATTCCTACAATTATATATTTCTCTTTTATGAGGGACCATTTTTGTAATTACTATAACACTAAAATACCCAACCCTTCCCCCATCAGTTACATTGACCAACCATCACCATCATATATCCCGGTCATCCACCATCACCGCCGGCCACCATCACCACCATTTACCTACCTTCAATCACCAACCCTCCTACCCACTGGCCACCACCCAACCTTTTACCCACCAACGTCCACCGAACACCCACGGACACCACCATCTACCCATAATGTCCTTAATGGTCACAAAGAGCATGTTGTCCCTTCTACCTACTAGCCACCACCTAACACCCATAAGAACCCAAACCTAGATCTGAACCCTAATTGAATGGTCATAAGATATAAACCCAAACCTAGATATAAAACAAGAATGAATCATCAAACACCCATGTGTGACCATTGTTTTAACCTTAATTGGATGGTGGGTGGTCGTGGGAGTCGTTAGTCGTGATTAGGAGGTAATGATGGTCGTGGCGGTCGGTGGTCATTGATGGTTGGTGGTGGGGGTGGGGGTCACCAGTGGTGTTAGGGTTTGGCGGTGGTAATGAGGGTTAGCGATTGTGGTGGTGAGATGATGTTTAGGTGACAATGATGGTGGCGGTGGCTGGTGGTCCTTGTTGGTTGGTGGTGGTGGAAGTCGCCGTGGTGGTAGGGGTTAGCGGTGGTGGTGGTGGTGAGATGATGTTCAGGAGGTGGATGTTGGGTGGGGGGCGACATTGGTGGGCACTTGCATTGGTGGTGGCCGACGGTGGTGGCAGCCTGCGTTAGTGGTGGCCTATGGTGGTGGTGGTCGGCGTTGCTCATGGCCATGGTGGTAGGTAGGTTTGTTTGCGTCTGAGTGGGGTATTAGACTTTAGATTTTATATACACACATAATAACACATATAAAGTTTAAGTAAATTATAGAATTAGCCCCTCACCAAGTTATATTGTCACACCCTCAAAATCCACTTGCGGAGTTTTACCGCGAGGCGTGTGAACAAACCAGGATCACAGTCAATAGTTACTCAGAACGACTCTAAATGCCATAATTTAAACAAAATCAACCAAAATACAAACTTTAAACAATACGGAAGCGTTTTGAAAACAACCCAAGTCAATAAAGTATAACTATGGCAAAACAAATGCCAACCCAAAAGAGTAAACTATAATTGTTAAAATGTTAAATTGTCTTGAAGCATCGTGTCTTAAAATGCAATGAACCGTGCAGTGCTCCTATGGCAAGCAAGCTAAGGACCTGAGAAAAGCATACTAAAATGTCAACACATAGGTTGGTGAGTTCAAGAGTTTGAGTTCAATAAACATGTAAACAGTTGTGATATATATAAGCAGTGCATGGTAATAGATAGCTAGTCTATTATCAGTAAATATTAATACATAGTGATTTTGCAATTGAAGCTGACTGTGATAGTTGTTGCCTCCTGTCACGACTTACCATGTCGTGACAATGTTCAATAGGACAAATTGCACCCGGTTGACCTCGAGTCACACAGGTGGGGCTCGTCAGACCCAGTAGTACTACCCAAGTTTCCCCGCTATCAAATATTAACAATTCAAAAGTGTGAGGACTTTTCCCATGGTAAACAGCAGTATAGTAATATTATACACAACTTAAATATTTAAAAGCGTTCGTATAAATACCAGTATGCTATCTCCCCCAAAAGAGATTAAATAAAGAGTGGGGCATGAACTCACCTGATGTATGCAAAGAGTACTTAGGGTTTATTTGAGATACGAGAGGATAACCAACCTTCAAAGGTTACCTAGATCATGTGAGTACATAAGTACGTGTAAATAAAAGACATGTGAAACCCTAATCATACAAAACCAAAGACCCAAGCTTCCAGAAAAATAGACACGTTTGACCTAGTTGACCCGTTTGACCCGTTGGTGACATTATGAGTTATAATTCAAATAAAGCCAATGAGCACATACAACATACATGATTAACACTCAAATAGTATCATACGTATGCTATATCAACCAGGTGTATCACTTAGATCATCATACAATCAAGTACTATACAAGTCATGCGAATCTAGAACATTAACATATCCATTAGTTATAATACAACTAACATGTCACACAAAGTTCAACCATTCATCACATGCCATGTGAAGCCACTCACGACTTCACATCCTAAACCCTGCCAATCCTACTAAGTAGGGGCCTCAGATCCGCAGCGTGTATAATGATCATAACCATATTCTTTAAGCATATGCATTGCATTCACAACATCACAACAATCAATTACCAGTCCCAAGCATGATGTCCTACTACTACACAACATCCAAACCATACATGATCACCAAAGTCCAAATATCACCCATGATTATCCAAGCATGCCATACAACTAATTTAACACGTTCTATCACACTAGAATTTATCCTTGAACATACTAGCAGGCTCCTATCATCCCAAACATGATCATAACATCATACTTCAACGTTTACACGAATAAAGTTTCCCTTTTGGGAAAGAACATCCCAAAATCTATCAAACATCCAAAGCATACATGAATTCATCAATAATATACCAATTCAAGCTCATACTAACATCTAAGCATGATCAACCACATCCAAACATCATAACTCATCAATTCATATACAAAAGTTACTATCTTTAGTAATATATGAACTATAACATGTTTTCTTGAATTTCCAATGATCACAACAACAATCTAACATCTAATTATCACCATGAACACATCCATAACATCATAACATCCATAGTTTAACATTTCATGCAATTAAAGTTACTATTATTAGTAACCTATGAACATCAACCCTAAATCATCAATTTCTTGCAAGATTCATGATTCCTAACATTCATACAACTTATTAATCACCACACATTCATCAAACAACCATCATTCACCCATAATCATGCCCAAAATCGAATTAGGGTTTGACTAGAATCAAAACCCATGATTAACCCACTAACAACATGTAATTCATCCATGATCGACGTTAACTAACATATATTCAACATAACTAACATATAGACATCACCAACAACATCCAATTCGACTTAATGAGGGTCAATTTCGCACCCAAGGTTCGGCCCTAATGAACCATTCACAAAAACATGAAAAATCTAACCTTTAAACGCGTGTTAACTTGCAATTGATGATTCCTATGTGTTGTATGCCTTGTAATCGAATCAAATGATGTTTTGATGCTTGTTCTTGGCTGATTTTCACAAAAGGGAGAGGTGTGGAAGAGAGGTCGCGGCCGAAGGGTTGGGTGTGGGCTAGGGTTTTGTTTTGTTAAATTTTAATTTACATAATTACCCTTTTAACCTTGTAATTTGTATTTTATAAAAACTAGGCTTTAAACTCTTTGTAAAGTGTTTTTAACTTCATAATATAAAGATATAAACTTATGAAAACCATTATATATCTTATCTTTATAAAAACACAAGACATACGAATAAATAGGCACGTTTTTGCGTTACGCGATAAATTCTTTAATTAACCTTTTATAAATGTGTAAGCACATAAACATAACCCAATACTCACATAATCACTTAGATTCACATCAAATTAACATTATTCATTATTATTAGGTCACCAACGTTAAACGACAACTAGTGTGTGCTCACGACACGTGTATACAAGACTTAACGGAACTAACGGTGTTTGGTAACGGAAATTTACCGGATGTCACATATATAATTTCTTTTAAATGTAAAATGATCAAAATGCCCTTGAACCTAATGAAAAAATTAATAGAAGTTAGTATTAATACCCAAACTCGTTATTAAAACTATAAAATCCAAACGTGTTACTTTTTCATAAACCACATGGACTATCTATCTAATTATTTTGTTATAAAGTCTTTCACACTCTTTAAGTCTTTTGCTATGCTCATGTTATTATCTTCCATCTTATCCACACATATATGATGCTAGTTATTTTATTTGATGTACTATAATCTTATTTCATTTTTTATTTCACGAGCATGTTATCCTTTGCTACCATATGTTTGAATCTCCTCTAAAATTGTCATATTTTCAATATCTTATATACATGAAAATTTATAATCACATCTTTTTATAAACTAAATTTATTCAAATTTAATAACTACAATTTTATAGGATTTTACTCCAAAAAAATACATCATTACACAAAATATATAATTTGGCAAGATAATTATTTATAAAATAAGTATTTTATGAATAATTATTTTGATATTTTGGAATTGCTAGTGGCTAATTATTGTTTGTAATTGAATTAACAATAAATTAATTAGCTAGTTTTGTGATTGAGAATTACAAAATGACTATTATTTTATTATATAATTATAATATAATATAATATAATATATATAATATAATATAATATAATATAATATATATATATATATAATATATATAATATATATATATATAATATATATATATAATATATATAATATATATATATATATATATATAAATATTTATATATATATTTATAAATATATATATATATAAAATGTAATTATATTTCTTATAGTTACAATGTTAAAAGTTAATTACATCTTAGATATATATTTTAACTTAGTTGTTAGTTAATAGATTACATTGTTATGAGATGATCACATGGACCTAAATTGTAATTATACTAATTCTTTTAACTCTTTTTTGGTGAACAAGTTGGTAGATTAGTAAAAATAAGGTATTAGGTTGAGGAATTAACAATCCGAACATACATAATATCGCTTGCTGCTGGTGATCTTGTCGTGTGGTTATAAGAACCAGATACAAATTCATGTTTTAGTTTTGGGTGCCTTGGAGTCAAACCATATAGAGATCATGGTTTGTTATGGTTTTGGTTTGTACAACTTTTGTGAATTTGTGTTACTGGATAAAGCAACCAAATCTCCAATTCATTGCTGGATCAAGAAGAAAACTGGTGCAACCAAAACCAAATCACTTAGACTATTTTTGGTACAACTAATAAAGGCCTTCTGAAGCTAAATGTGGAACTTCCGAAGGAAAAGGAGTTTTTTCCGAAAACAAAGTGTAAGATCAACTTCCAAAGGTAAACTCCAACTTCTGAAGATCAAGACTTATAAGAAAAGATAAGAAGTCAACATCCAAACTATGAAGAAAAGAAGAAGTCCTCAAGCCTCGGAAGAAGTAGCCTCTTCCGAAGTATAAGTAGCTTCGGAAGAACTTGTTCTTCCGAAGCAAACTAACCTTCGGAAGACACTACTATGAACTAGTGGACATAAGTATGGTCTCTCTGACACTCCGCTGCAGACCTTTGAGATACGGCATGGTGTTTTCTCAAAGACCATGTAGTTGACCATACTTTATTCCACTGTTCACCTTTATTAGTTAGTACAGGTTGCCAACTTTAGTTGGTGACAAAAGGTATGTCATGAACATGTCATGACTACCATATCTTAGATAACACTTTATCTAGATACCTTAACTTTAGCATTGTAGTATATCCTTTAGTCATAGGTTTCAACTGGTATCAAAGTATATCCGATTGTAGGTAGTAGTATATATAGTTTCTCATTGTAACTCTTGTAAGATGCTTGTAAGAGTCTTGTAATACTTTGAGTTGAGAAGTAATATATACAAGTGCCTTGAAAATTATTTATTTGTGTTCTTTGCTACTTATTATATAACACTTTGAAGAGATTCTGCTTCATCTGATCCGAGTGTAGTATAGTGAGCTTGAGAGAATTTCAAGTGTTAAGTGACAAATCCGATCCTGCAATTGGTATCAGAGCTTTTTAGGCTCTTGATTGTGAGATCTTTACCATCCTAATCAACCTGTTTTTCACTCCTGGTTACACCACACTCAAAATAGCCCTCAAAAAGTCTGAAGTAGAAATAGGGATGATGACTAAAGCACCCATCATCACCACTGAAAACTTCAGGTCATGGAGCAGACGCATGGAAGGCTTCATCAGGTATCAAGACAGCAAGATGTGGCAATCTATTGTTATTGGCCTGTATAAACCTAAGGTGGTAGCACCAGGTGGAAATGGTTCTATGATAGAGAAAGTCGTTGAAGACTACTCTGATAAAGATCGGAAGAAGCTGGACATTGACTGTAATGCAATGACTATTCTCATGACCGCAATACCCAACTCCATCATGGTGGGGTTTGAGCATTGCAAGTCAGCTAAAGAACTGTTTGATGCACTTGCTAATATGTACTCCAGCTCCAATGACTCCAAAAAGGACTCAGTGAAGTAGCAGTTCGAGAACTTCACCTACATTACTGGAGAGACCCTCTGCTGGTAATACTTCAGGTACATGGACCTCATTTCTTCCCTTCAGTCCGTGGGAATTACTCTTGAACTTAGAGACCTCACAAGAAAGTTCATGAGTGCACTCGCTAATGAGTGGACGTTCTATTGTGTCTCTATCAGGAGGACAGAAAATCTGAACACCCTCACCATGACTGAACTCTATGGCATCCTTGATGGATATTGTTTGGAGATGAAAAACAAGAGAGGCCACCAGACAAGTAGACCTTTGAGTATTCCTGCTAGCAACGCTTTAATGGTTGTTGAAGGCTCAGTACCCACCCAACCTCAATAGTTCCCTACATACACCCAGCAGCAATCCTGTTCTTTTGAACCATACATTACATTTCCTAAGACTCCAAGGTCTCAATAGGCTCAACATAGTTCCTTTCAGGATAGTTGTGCTTTTGTCTCAGGTAGTGGGCACTCTAGTGTCTATCAGTATTGTTTTGATGATCTAGAGTGCTTCAGCCCAGATGATGTGGAATATGTAGACATAGTCCAACAAATGGCTCTTTTAACCTACAGAGCAAAGAAGTTCTTCAAGAGAACTTAAAGGCAATTTCCCCAAAACCCAACCAACAACAAATTCAGGTTTGACAAAACTAAGGCCAAATGTTACGACTATAATCAACTTAGTCATTTTGCAAGGGAATGGAAGGCTCCCAAGTCAAATCCGAGAACCCCACACATCCCTCTACACCAAAGCCCACTAGAAAGTCAATAGAGATAGCTGCAATGGCTCAAGAAGTTGACTGGAGCTTTATGGTACAGGATGTGACTCTTGCTCAAGCACTCATGGCTGGAACAGATGACAATAAGGTATATAAACATCTCTATACTCCTACATGTATTGCTAAGGTTAAAATGTATCAGGACTACAATATGGAGATTAAACCCGATATTGAGTCTCTAAATGTTTTAAATCTGATTTTAAAAGGGTTGAATCTGACTATCAAAGAAAAATTGAGGAGTTGGAGAAAACTATGTCCTTACTAAAATATGAATACACAAACTATAAGACTCAAATAAGGATTTAATATCCAATTATTTGAGGCTCAAGCCCGGCTTATCACAGCTAAGGCTCAAGCCAGGAAGTATGCTATTTCTGAGCAAAACTTCCAAGCCATTCTTGTATCATCCTCTCACTAAAAAATTTGTTACCTAGACAAAGGAGGGTTGGGAACTAATGAAATTGCTCCATCACACTCTTATGATTCTATAAGACAACCAAGGTGTGGTACCAAAGAGCAAGAGGTTCCATCTACTGACCTACCTTCTTATGAGTCAAAGAGTGATGCAACCAGGTAATTTTACCTACTCCTACTGATGATGATCAAATCCTGACCACCAAAGCCAGAATAAGCAGAGCTAAAGCAGCAAGAAAAACTTCCAAGAAAGTGGTTGAGTCTAAGCTGAAGATAGACAAAAAAGGGTGTATTCATCTCAGCTGGATTCCAGGTGGTAGGTAACTCTGATTTAGGAGTACCAGCACTTCTGTCCTACCAAAGGATCAGAAATTAAAGGGAATGTTTGCTGATGAAGAGAAAAAGAACAAGAAACAACAATCCTTAAGTTCCCAGAAGATTAATATTGCATGCATAATGTGTGGTCTGCAAAACCACATGGCCAAAGATTGTTATTGCAATCCTACTAGCACACATTATGCAAATAATGTTAAAAGAGAAGGAATCAGGGAAGGTTTCTCATTTGGACTTATCAAATGGTTCAAGTGATAAAAAAGGGAAACCTCTTATTCAATGACATCCATTAAACCCACTTGCTTAAATTTTGGTTCAATTATGTCACTATTATTGGAAGAACCCAAGACCAACAAGGCTTGGGTTTCGAATCAAAACTAATCATCTCATCTTATATGCAGGGACATCCATATGACAAGAATAACAATGTTTGGATCGTGGATAGTGGATGCTCCAGGCACATGATAGAGAATAGATATCTCCTTCAACAGTTTTAACATTATGATGGAGGTCCTATCCAGTTTGGAGGTGAGGCCGGAGGATATATTTCTAGTAGAGGAAGTATATCCAATGGAAAATTAAAAGTTGACAAAGTTCACTTTGTCAAATAGGTTGAACATAATGAGTTAAGTGTTTCTTAGTTTTTGTGATCAAAAGCATCAAATGCTCTTCACAGAACATGAGTGCATTATCTTCACTTATTGCACATGATCAATTTGATGCTACAAGTATAATGAGCATTAGAAGGAAATCATACTGCCTTGTGATTGTTGATGGTTTTACAAGATTTACATGGGTATTTTTTAAGATCTAAAGATGAAACTGCTAAAACATTAAAATCTTTTATTCTTAAAATAGAAAATCAAATTGATAACAAGGTTAAAATAATTAAAAGTGATCAAGAGACTAAGTGTAAGAACCACATTCTTGACTCATTTTGTAACTTAAAAGGGATTGCCAGACAATATAGTGCTCTTAGTACTCCTCAACAAAATGGTGTTGCTGAGAGAAGGAACAAGACACTTATTGAGGTTGCTCGAACTATGTTAGCTGATTCAAAGTTGTCTCTAACATTCTGGGTAGAGGCAATTAGCACTTCATGCTATGTGTAGAATAGGGTTCTTGTAGTAAAGCCACATGGAAAAACCCCTTATGAGCTATGGAACAAGAGGCCACCGTTCATTGGTTTTCCAAGGTCTTTTGGCAGCAGGTGTACCATACTTAACACAAAAGACAATTTGGCAAAATTTGTTGAAAAGTCAAATGATACTATCTTTGTTGGATACTCCTCTAACTCTAAAGCTTATAGAGTTTATAACATCAAAAATCAACAATTTTTGGAATCATCCAACATTGTTGTTAATGAGCACACTCCTTGTGTTAGGGGGAATGGACCTGATTATATTTTTTACTTAGAATTGTTTCCAAACTATTCTAAACCATCTTGTGAGAATGTTTCAGCTGGAATAGGTGCTCAAAGTAATTCTGATGATGACCAACTATTTGAGCTACCCAGACCTATTCTAATTTCTCCAAGAGCTGTAATAAATCAAGCTCCCACTATTGGCAGATCTAACAGTATGACTATCTTAAGGGATAGTGGAGCTTCAACTAGTGATTCACCTGTTGACCCTCAAATTTTATCAGGTGACACTCCACAACACCAAGCTAATGGAAGTAACATCTTGAACGAACATGCAACTGTAATGTTGCTTCACAGTCAAGAAATGATGATGTTTCTCATTCATTCAATGAATCCTCATTGAATGAGTTTGAAACAGCAGCTGGACAAAGTGTTCAAGCTTCTGAGAAAAATATGTCCAATCTGGATCTATCTTTGTAACTGGAGGTAATTCCTCGACTTAGGATTCACAACACTCATCCAGCTGAGAACATCATAGGGAAAGTCTTTGAAGGTGTGAGAAGAAGAGGACAAATTTATAGTGGGAATGTCTGCTTGTACTCATGCTTTTTATCCTAGATGGAATCCAAGAAGGTAGAAGATTCCTTGAAAGATAGTAGTTGGGTTGAATCAATGCAAGAGGAGCTGGTTCAATTCAAGAGACAAAAGGTTTGGAACCTATGTCCGCTACCATCCGGTGAAGTACCTATATGCACAAATGGGTTTTCAGAAACAAGAGAGATGGTAAAGGCTTGATCATCAAGAAAAAAGCAAGACTGGTGGTTCAAGGATACACTCAAGAGAAGGGAATCGATTATACTTATGTCTTTGCACCTGTTGCAAAAGTTACGGCAGTCAGGATCTTCCTTGCCTATGTTGCATCCAAGAATTTCATTGTCTACCAGCTTGATGTCAAGTGTGCCTTTCTATATGTGGATATAGATAGGGAAGTCCATGTGTGCCAGCCACCAGGATTTGAAGACCCACAACACCCTAACTATGTGTGCAAATTGGATAAAGCTCTATATGGGCTACACCAAGCACCTAGGCTATAGTATGAGACATTGTCTCAGTTTCTTCTGAAGAACGGTACACTAGAGGTACCATTGATAAGACTCTTTTCATAAGAAAGTCTGGAAAGGATATCTTGTTCGTCCAAGTCTATGTTGATGACATCATATTTGGTTCCTCAAATAACCAAATGTGTAAAGACTTTGAGAGCATCATGAAGAAAAGTTTTGAGATAAGTTCCATGGGAAAAATGAACTTTTTCTTGGAATTCAGGTGAGGCAAATGAAAGAAGGATTTTCCATCAATCAATCTAATTATGTCAATGACATCTTGGAAAGATTTGACATGAAAGATTGTAAGTCAGCAAAAACACCTATACCCAGAAACCATAATCTCTATCCTGACTGTGAGGGGGAGGATACTGATCAACATTAGTATAAGGCAATTATTGGTTCTCTAATGTATCTCACAGCAAGTAGACCTGATATTATGTTTGCAACCTGCATTTGTGCAAGATATCAGGCTGCTCCAAAGGTGTCTCACCTAGTTGCTGCCAAGAGAATCCTCAGATATCTCAAAGGAGCACCTAAATTAGGTCTCTGGTATCCAAGGAACAACAATTTCAATCTCTATGGCTACTCTGACAGTGACTATGGTGGCTGCAACATTAACAAGAAATCAACATCAGGTGGATGTCAATTGCTTGGTGAAAGGATCATCTTATGGCAATGTAAGAAGCAATCATGTGTCTCAACATCAACTGCTGAAGCAGAATACATTACTGCTGCTAGTTGCTGTGCTCAGCTGCTGTGGATTCAAAACTAGATGATAGGCTACACATTCAACTTCATGAACACTCCGATCCACATTGACAACAATAGTGCTATCTCCATTACTGAAAATCCAGTAAAGCACTCCAAGACAAAACACATTGATATCGGGTACCATTTCATTAGAGATTCATGAGAAAAATCTAATTCAGCTAATCAAAGTTGACTCAAATAAACAATATGTTGACTTGTTCACCAAAGCTTTTGATGAACAAAGATTTAAGTATCTCATTACAGCCATTGGGATGATAAACATTGATTAGTCTATCTCATTTGAAAAACCTTTTTAAAATGTGTAAAGTCTTATGTTAAAACAATGTAAGCCCTGTTACAAAAGGTCTTTCTCTAAAATTTTTTACTAAGTATAAATTCTTCCAAAGAGGAATTAACTCTCGGAAGATGTTTTACATAACTTCCGATGATCTAATAGTCATAGATGCAATCTTAGAACTATCATCTGAGGTTAATAGGGAGGATTTTCTCACCCAATCCCTAGCTCAAACATCAGCACTGACTCCAGCTCACATTACCACTACTCAACCTGAACCTTCCATCCAAGAACCCCCAAAATCTAGCACTTCCAAAGATGTCAAAGGAAATAGGAAGATGACTGAGGAAGAGCTTCAGGAGGAAGCAAGGTTAGAAAAGCTCAAAAGAAAAGGTAGACTTCCAACAGGGAAGTTGCTAGCTGCTAGTAGCAAAGCAGCTACAGCCAACCAGGAGGCTGTCAACAACAAAAGAAGAGTAGAAATCATCGACATATTTGTCAATTTAGGAGCTATGAATGAGGATGTACTCCTGCTACCATTAGAGGAGTTAGTTGAGTTAGAAAAGGAAACTATGCTGCAAATCCAGCAAAAGGAAGAAGCAGCAAGGTTGGCCTTAGAGGAAGAAAGGAGGAAAAAGAAAAAAGAAGCTGATCTATAGCTTAGGAGGGAAAGGATAAACTTCCTAACCTTCGAGGGTTCTCTCTAGAAGAACTATCTCCACATAACAATGATACAATCTTATGCCTCTTCAACAAAGAGCAAGATCAAATAGAGAAAGAGAGAATGAAAGTTGCTAAGGAGAAGCTGAGGTTGAAGAAGAAGAAGGAAGAGGAAGCAGGACTCGCTACTGCCAGAAAGATAGGTGAAAAGGCTTAGATGAAAGATTATCTTTGGGCTCATGGCTTCTCTGGCAGGCAGGTGGGTCCTATGTTTGAGAAGACCCTCTAGTGACATCTTAGTGACATAAAGGCTGACATTCGCTCGGGGAAGAGGAAGGAGATGTATAGAAGGCGACAGGTGATGATCTTCAAACCAACCACTCAACCCCAAGCACAAACCCAACCATAATCTGAACCAATTCCTTTTCCATTCCCCATCAAGACTGAACTAACCACTGAACCTTACACACTTGAACCTACACCATCAACCGTACTAACTTCCTCACCTCAACCACCTAAACTATCCATCCTCCGACCCAAAACACTCTCCAAAACCCTAACACCACAACATATCCAACAACCTCCCAAACTATCCCCTCAGCCTTCCAAATATCTCTCCTTAGAGGACTTCAACGCAATCAAGACAAAGCTCATCAACTGTACAACCCTGAGTGACATCTCTTGTGAGGAGAACTCTGTCAAACTGAATTATGTTGATGGATCCTCATGTTGCCTCACTAGAGATCAATTTCTTGATCTTCCTAGAGGAACATTAGACCAAGCTGCAAAACTCCTTGGTCTCAACTCAGATGCTCTGAAAGAGGAAGAAATGAAGCTAAGGAGAAGGCTGGTGACTCTGCTGGATACAAAGAAAGGAGACAAGGTACCAAGTCAATCCCTTGTGCCAAGGAAAAAGATTATCCAGTGGAGGTTCAAAGACTCTTCTCATAACTTTGTTGTTGAGAGAGAGAGTGGAGAGCTAAAAAGGCAAATTACCTCATCTCTATTACACTTAAGCATATTTGATATTGATGAGTTAGCAGAGAAGCCACTCTCCAACCCCTCCAACTCTGAAGTAGTTTATCACATCAGAAATAACCCGAGCAGTCTTCATCTGGCCAAGCTGACTGCTAGGACCAAGTTTGAAGAAAAGTTGAAACTGAGAGAGAAGGAGAAAAAGAAAGGATCAACAACCAAAGGCAAAGCCTTTCTTCAAATGGTTGAGGGTCCTTAACTTGAATCCATAGTTAGATGGGAATATGACTATAACTCCCATCAATTAACATTCTTTAGGGGGGCATAAAGGGTACATATCATACAAAGTGACAGACTGGATTTCCCGTCTATGAATGATTTGTACAAGCTTCTCAGCAGCACTTCTGGGAAGAACAAAGAAACAGATAACTATATGTTTTCCCTGGTGTTGAAAGTTTTGAGAAGCAGGAACAAGTGAAATTTTGGTAGCATTAGCCTAGGGGGAGTTTGTTGGATCAAGAAGAAGGCTTGTGCAACCAATACCAAATCATTTAGACTATTTTGGTACAACTAATAAAGGACTTCCGAAGCTAGATGTGGAACTTCGGAACGAAAAGGAGTTCTTCAGAAAACGAAGTGTAAGATCAACTTCCGAAGGTAAACTACAATTTCCGAAGACAAAGTATTCACTTCCGAAGATCAAGACTTAGAAGAAAATATAAGAAGTCAACTTCCGAAGTATGAAGAAAAGAAAAAGTCCTCAAGCCTTGAAAGAAGTAGCCTCTTTTAAAGTATAAGTGGATTTGAAAGAACTTGTTCTTCAGAAGCCAACTAACCTTCGAAAGACACTACTATGAACCAGTGGACATAATTATGGTCTCTCTGACACTCTGCTGTAGACATTTGAGATACTGCATGGCGTTTTCTCAAAAGCCATGTAGTTGACCATACTTTATTCTACTGTTTACCTTTATCAGTTAGTATAGTTGCCAACTTTAGTTGGTGACAAAAGATAAGTCATGAACATGTCATGACTACCATATCTTAGATAATACTTTATCTAAGATACCTTAACTTTAGCGTTGTAGTATATGTTTTAGTCATAGGTTTCCGGCCAGTATCAAAGTATATCCAGCTATAGGTAGTAGTATATATAGTTTCTTATTGTAACTTATGTAAGATGCTTGTAAGAGTCTTGTAATACTTTGAGTTGAGAAGTAATATATACGAGTGTCTTGAAAATTATTTCTTTGTGTTCTTTGCTACTTATTATATTATTATCAACTCTTTGAAGAGATTCTGCTTCATCTAATCCGAGTGTAGTATATGTGAGTTTGAGAAAAATCCAAGTGTTAAGTGACAAACCTGAACCTGTATCATGAAAGGTATAAAACCCTCTATGGTTGTGTTACCAGACTCCTTGCGGGTGATCTAGGGTCTGGGATTATGTCCTAGATTGATTCGTGTGTGATTTATGTTGTGTTCAAAAGTTTTAAAATCCGATACACAAAACCTAACAATAGTATTAGAGCTATATTTGCAAACAAAAAATTCAATATATAGTTTAAATTAGAATAGATTTTTTTTTATTTTCTTGAAAGTTTAACAAATGGGATTGCATCCCTTAGGATTCTAATGATTGTATTGATTGATAAGTCAAGCTCTAGAGCCATGGTTAGGAATATTTGGTTTAATGAATGTATGTAATTAATTTACCTTGTATTTTTTTGACTTATTTGGAAGCTTATTGCAATAAACTAGGTTTGCAATTTTATGTCTATTACTATAAGTTATAAAAGTATACCGGAACGCAAAAAGTCAATGATGGATTTGAAGATGGAAAAATCAAATAAACAAGAGACAAGGAATACATCTTAAAGCAAGTGGGAACACTCAAGACCGATACCGATAGTTATTGTTTCACCTATATAATAACTTAGGAGAAACAAAACTCACCAAACTTGTTACTGCATTGATTTATCCTTGTGTTTGATTGTTTTAAATACGTTTAGGGTCAATAAAATTTTTCAAAAGAACCAAAGTGTTTTGAAGATTTAAAATAAATTTGACATGTATGAAACAACAATATTTAAAATATAGATGTTAGTAAACCCATGAAAGGAAGTCAAGTTCTAATGGAGATCTAACCAAGATAATGCTTTTCAAAAACTACAATAGAGAATGACACCAGCTGACAAGCACCAATGCTATCATTGCAGATTGTACCAACATCTATATGGTCGTTTATTCATATGCTTCGTATCAAAGGTTGGGATGTGTTCGTATGTGACATGAAAAGTGATAGCGTTGAATGCGTATATATGTGATTGGAAGTTTTTTTAATTGGATCATTTCTGACTATAACATTGTTTTAAGTACGTAGAATTTGAAAATATACGATTGAATAATCTAATTGATGATACACAGAATTTTGAAATCAAAACTATATACATAAAAATTGAAATGAATTATTAATCTACTTATTTAAAATAATGGAGTTGATTAAAATAATAACTTAATATAGTTGTCTTAAAATAGGTAAAAAAAATAATGAAATTACTAATTTAATTGGCTAAAATTAGGTAAAGTGTATGTGGAAACAAAAATTAAGAAGGTGCTACAAAGTATCATATGAAAACCTATTTACTCTTTTACAGATTATTTTTTTGAAATTGCCATCGTCAGCACTTCGAAATTAGAAATACAGACTATTTGTTAGAATGTTTATTATAATATTTTTTATATGAAAGGTCGAAACAAAACTACATATCTTTATACAAACCATGTAAATAGATTTAGGGCATTCACACCCATTCTTTATTTTTATTCATATAATTACACTAAAAATCATTACTTTTTCTTTCTTTTTTCAATTAAATAATATATTTTTATACATTTTTCATTACTTTTTCTCTCTCCTCCACTCACAACCACTTTCAAAAATATTAAAATAATTATAAGAGTTAAACAGTAAAACCTTAAATTTACAGATGAACAGTAACATTTTCTCTCTCTTTCACTCACAACCATTCAATATCATCCCTTATAGTTTAAGGACTCACACTCACACAATATCATCCCTTATAGTTTAAGGACTCACACTCACACATTTTTAAAGCAGGGCTATGAATGCTGTTATAAATACTAAATTCTAGAGAAATCGAAACCACCTAAATTGTGAAAAGAGGGAAAGGTATTTTTGTGCATTTCCACATGCCTCTGATTTACTTTATTAGGTCATAACACTTGTGGCCTACAACCAACTTTGATTAGTATATACTTATTTTAATTTTCTTTATATTGTAATTAATTTTAAAAAAACAAACCTGCCGATAAAAGTTATTAGAAACAAGAAAAATTTTCTTCTTTAATGAAAAGATGTCTAAGGATACTAATTTCTAGGAAATCAATGTTTGTTATTTTGAGACTAAAAACAATTATATATATATATATATATTGTACACACAGATATTAGTGGGTGTGACCCGCGCTATGTAAGGAGATTATAAAAGTTAAAAAAATTAATTTCGATGATTTATACATTAGTACTAAACATCCGAAAAAAATATGAAAAAACATTGATAAAAAAAGTGTAATAGAAAAAAATACTATAAAAATAAATACCTAAAATAAGAGAATAAAAATAGCAAATTCATTAATAATCTTTACTATAATTAAATAGCTATATTTTAAATTGATTAAACCAAAATTTTATACAACTTGAAGACTTAAGTGTAAAACATAAAATAAATTAAGTTGGTTAAATGTAAATTTGACATAACTCAAAGGCTTAATTATAAAATTTAAAAAAGTTCACGTGATTAAATGTAACTTTGACATAACAAGAAAGCTAAAATATAAAATTTTAAAAAAAGAGTAGGTATCAATTTGAATAAAAAGATAGATAAAATGTTATGGTTAATTTTAAAGAATTCTTAGATGTTTAAATGTAAAATTATAAAAAAATATGTATTTTATTAGTTGGAAGAATAAAAATTATTGTGGTAAAATTGAGAAAATATAAAATTACTCATAATTCTTTCTATTTGTTATACATAATAATGCAACAGACGTTATCGAGTCTATTTATCGATCTGTGTTAAACGTTGATATATTTGGGTATTATTATTATTATAACTATGTATATATTTAGGAATATATACTTGATCATGTATATATAATAACTAGTTAGAAACTCGCGCGATGCGGCAACGACGAAACTTTAAAATTGTGATACTCGTTTCTATTTGTTATCTCAATCCTCTTGTGATATTCTTGTAAGACCCCGTTCCCGGAGACCTCACAGTTGGTCATTCACAGCATTGAATACATTAGACATTATAAATTAACGAGTTTAAGCAGCGGAATTATTTTAACAAAAGTCATTCATTTTATTAAAAACACTGTTGCTGGGCAATACATTATAGATTAACCGAATACAAAAGAATTGTTTAATTGCATTACAAAACAACAGCGATAACAAGTATGAATGGATGCCAGTCTTTCCCCTATTGAGTAGCTTCACCCTCGTGTCATCCTCAGCAATGTTTACCTACCAACTAAAAATGTATAAAAGTTAGCGTTGCTGAGTGAGTTCTAGTTTATAATAAAACATACACTTCAATCGTTAAAACCATTCTTTACTTTCTTTCAAATCCTATTGCGCTTTACATTCATTCATGACCATACAACATACGTACATAACGATAATATAATTATTATCTTCCATTACATTCGTTAACATTCGTTCATTTTATACTTTCGTTCTCCCGAGTCTGTTGCGACAACAAGGTCGCTCACCTCATTAGCAATCCCAACGATTGCACACTATCCGAGTCTGTTGCAACCATAGGGTTGCTCACCTCATTGCCAATCTCAACGATAGCACGCTATCCGAGTCTGTTGCAACAACAGGGTTGCTCACCTCATGGCAACTTCATGATAGCACGCTATCCGAGTCTGTTGCAACCACAGGGTTGCTCACCTCACAGGCAATCTCAACGATTGCACGCTATCCGAGTCTGTTGCAACAACAGGGTTGCTCACCTCATATATGTGCTTGCAAGCCTTTCCTTCGTTCATTCATCATTCAATAATGCATGCATTCTTACTTCGTGTTCCTCTTTCATTATTTTTCACTTTACGTTACATAATACTTCATTCATTCATTAAATGACACGTAAAGCCATAAGAAAGATAAACATACATCATCATAAGGAACTATCATACAATCATACATAATCATCAAACATCATCAATCACACATCTTCATGCATAATCACCAATCTTGCATCACATCATACATCACCCATCATAACATTTATGACTTCAAAAAGTCAACTTACATAGCCCTCGGGAACCTCCCAAGTCAAAGCCTACATTACACTTTTTCCCCAAAAATCAGGAAATATTCTAAGTCCTTAGACGCATGGGCACTATACAGGCGCATGGGCACTATGCAGGCGCATGGGCACTATGCAGGCGCATGGGCACTATGCAGGCGCATGGGGAACACTTAGGCGCATGGACAACTTTTAGGCGCATGGGCACTATTGAGGCACATGAGAAACATAGTTTTTTATGGGCAGTTCTAGGCGCATGGACACTATGCAGGTGCATGAGTGCTTAGGCGCATGGGAATCCTGGACGTCTGGACACTTAGTCAATTTCAGCCTAATTATAGATGCATGAGTACTATTAGGGCGCATGAGTTTTGGGCGCAATGGAACACTTAGGCCGTTATTTCTGTTCGGCGCATGGGCCACTGTTTAGGCGCATGCGCAGACTATAGCACACTTAAACATTATAACTCAGTTTCCAATCATCATCTATGGTGTTCTAAGCTTAAATCATACATCCTACTCCTTAGAAACACAACCATAACATCCACATACACAACATAGCCCAAAATCAAACCCCACCCGTAAACACACACAAATACACATACGGGTATACATACATAGATTTTGTAAAAATCGTTTAAATATATTTTCAGCCCCAAAAAGTTTAAAACAAGTAAAAACCAGGGTCTAGAAACTCACCTGGTGCAACTTTGGGCGTATCTTCCTTCTAACCCGTATGTGAATGAGTTCAAACACCTAAAAACCCACAACACACACACACACGAACACACACAAGCACATAAGCATACACCCGAGACCAAAACCCACACAAACACTAAAAAATCCATGAATTCTTACCTTGAATTCAGCCTCTTCTTCTTCTCTCCTTCAAAGCGTAGTTTCTACTCTCTCTCTCTCTCTCTCTAACCGGAGTGAAAAGGTGATGAGAAGTGAGGGTGGGCGGCCATGCCCACCTTTACATCAACTTTTGTACTTTTATCCTTCTTTTACATTTTAACCCCTCAACTTGGGTTTAATTGCATTTTCTTCTTTTATTCTTCATTTCTTATCTTTCATTAAAAAATAACCGGGTGTTACAAGTCCACCCTCCTTATTTAGGTTTCGTCCCCGAAACTGTTATTCCTTGAACATATGAGGATAATGCTGCCTCATCTCCTCCTCGGTCTCCCCTGTAGATTCGGATCCCTTCCTGTTCTTCCACTGTACACCCATAAGAGGAACCGCTTTATTTCTTAGCCTCTTCTCTTTTCTATCGATGATTGTCACTGGTTGCTCCACATAATTGAGCCTTTTGTTTACTTCAATATCCTCCAATGGAACAATCATGTCTTCATCAGCTAAGCACTTTCTCAGATAAGATACAAGGAATGTCGGCTGAATTCCACTTAACTCATCTAGTAGCTCCAATCTATAGGCCACCTCTCCTACTCGAGCAACGATTCGGAAAGGTCCTACGTATCTCGGGCTTAGCTTACCTTGTTTCCTGAATCGGATGATACCCTTCCAAGGTGAGACCTTCAACATAACCCGGTCACCCACCTGAAACTCAATCGGTCTGCGTCGTTTATCGGCATACGACTTATGTCTATCTTTAGCTGCCTTCATGAAGGCTTTAATCTTCTCAAGCTTCTCAGTCGTAGCCTCAATTACCTCGATGCTCCCGAATTCCTTCTGACCAATATCACCCCAACAAACGGGTGTTCTGCATCTCCTACCATATAGCATCTCATATGGTGGCATGCCAATACTGGCATGATAGCTGTTGTTGTATGAGAGTTCAGCTAACGGTAAGTGGTCATCCCAACTTCCCCCAAAATCAATCACACATGCCCGAAGCATGTCTTCCAATGTCTGAATGGTCCTTTCTGACTGACCATCAGTTTGGGGATGATAAGCCGTTCTAATGTGTAACCTCGTCCCCATGGCATCGTGGAATTTCTTCCAGAATTTGGATGTAAACCGGGTGTCACAGTCGGATAAAATAGACACCAACACACCATGACGAGTTACAATTTCCTTGATGAATAGATCCGCCAACCTCTCAGATGAATATGTCTCCCGGATCGGTAGGAAGTGAGCACTCTTCATCAGACGGTCGACAATCACCCATATGACATCGTACCCTTTCGGAGTACGCGGCAGCTTCGTAATGAAATCCATGGTGATGTGCTTCCATTTATATTTTTTTATATCCAAAGGTTGGATCTTCCCATATGGTTTCTGATGCTCGGCCTTCACCTGTAAGCAATTAAGGCACTTACTTACATACCCCAACACATCACGCTTCATACCCGGCCACTAATAATCTTTCTTCATATCTTGATACATTTTCATGGCACCAGGATGAATGGAGTATCGAGTCTTGTGAGCTTCATCCATAATCTTCACACGTAGATCCCCGAAATGAGGAATCTACACCCGTCCAAATCGAGTTTTAACACCAAGTGTGTTTTCACCCAATTCCCCAACCAAACCTCTCATCCTTTCAGAGTTAAGATGATCTTCTTTCAGTGCCTCATCTTGAAACTCTTTGACTTGCTTCATCACATTGGAGGTCATGATTAGTTGGTATGCTTTCACCTGAATTGGCCCGGGCCTCTCCTTTCGGCTAAGAGCATTAGCCACCACGTTGGCTTTGCCTGGATGATAGTGGATCTCGCAATCATTATCTTTTATGAGCTCCAACCATCTTCTCTACCTCATGTTTAGGTCCTTCTGCTCAAAGAAGTACTTCAAGCTCTTGTGGTCAGTGAAAATGGTGCACTTTGTCCCGTAGAGATAGTGCCTCCAAATCTTCAACGCAAATACCACGGCTGCTAGCTCCAAGTCATGAGTGGGATAATTGACCTCGTGAACTTTCAACTGTCGGGATGCATAGGCTATAACTTCCCCCCTCTGCATTAACACGCACCCCAACCCAGAGTAGGAAGCATCTGAATAGACCACCAATCCTCGCTTCCTTCGGGTAATGACAGGACAGGAGCTTGAGTCAGCCTTGCCTTTAACTCCTCAAAGGCCCTTTCTTGCTCTTGACCCCACAAGAACTTCACATCTTTACGGGTCAACTTAGTCAACAGGGAGGCTATCTTGGAGAAGTCCTGAATGAACCTTCGATAATATCCCGCCAACCCCAAGAAACTACGAATCTCGGATGGCGTCTTCGGTGACTTCCATTGCATAACCGCCTCCACCGTTGTCGGGTCCACCACAATCCCGTCAGGATTCATCACATGACCCAAGAATTGGATCTCGTGCAACCAGATGACGCACTTGGAGAATTTAGCATACAACTTCTCCCTCCTTAACGTCTCCAACACCTCTAAAATATGACCAGCATGTTCATTCTCGCTCTTCGAGTAAATCAGGATATCATCAATGTCACATGCCCGCTGAGAGCGAAAACACGGGGATGTAACGAGATGGGATCGTCATAACACATGGTAAGCAATAGAGATGCAATGTAATAAATGATGACAAGCGTGTCATGACGACGCCCGACAACAAGGGGACTTGTGTCGTGTTTAGTCAATATTCATGACAACATAGCCATAAGCATAAACATGATACACGATTCACATAAATAAAGATGATAACATTGTATGCAATTCCCACAACCCGGGAACAAGTTACACATGTATAATGTTGTTCGAAATAGATTACAACAAATGTTTTCAAAATGTATGTTTAGTACCAAAATGCATCCTAGGGTCTCCACTAAGGCAGCACACCTAGATCTTCAGTTAGCATGATCACCTGAAAAGATATGCTCAAAATGGTCAACAAAATTGTTGATGAGCTCGCAGGTTTAAAAGTAAATAAGTAATTGATACTGTATAAATGTTGTTGTAGAATGCCATGCATACAGTTATAAGTAAGCAAAATCACATGACCTGAGCTTTACAACCAAACCTAACGACGTACACAAAGAATCTTGTCGGAATATATTCACCCAAGGCCCGTTCCTGGCGATTGTTGGTACTAACTAGTATACCAACAATGAGGGTGGGGGTGTCAACCCAAGTAGTACTACCAATACCTATCCGTCGGTTCAAACACTGGAATTAAATGGTTGTAAGAAAGAACCACACAGCGGACTCAAGCATGTATTAGATAAGTACTCACAAAACAATAGCACGTTGATTCCAAGTATGTAAATTGTATGTATGTTGTACAGCATAGAAAACGGGTGAGCATACTTTTCCCCCATGTTTGTAAATGTTTGAAAAGTAGTATAAGCATAAAAAGGGGCCACGAAACTCACTTGTTAAGTGGTAAGTATGAATGATCAAAGTTTCCAACAGTTGTATGCAATGAACGGTCAAACACCTATTGACAGTTATTATTAAGCATTAATGATATGTATAAAGCTTATAGTAATGTTCAGTCGGTTTGGGTTTTATCGGTTCGGTCGTGGGTAGCACACACAAGCGGACACACGTATCAGATCTTATGTAGATCCAAGTACCAGAAGGAGTCGTCATTGCCAATGACATTTGTGTAAAGATCCTATTGTTATAAGAGAAAGTACTTGTTAAATATTTGTAGTCCCAAATGGGTTGTTGATAATTGTAAAATGTTAGGTTGATTTAAATTGGAATAGTATCTGCATGTTGATAGCGTTGACTTTAATCTTTGTGGTTAAGCAATGACACTTGTATTAATGTTACCTTATCATCACCTGACATTCAAGAAGGGAATTTACACACACAGCATCATCAGTCACACAACAGGACCAGACGCTCTACTCAACACTCTATTCGTACGAATCAACCTTCAATCGTACGAATCAGCTTCATTCGTACGACTGAACCTCCATTCGTACGGCTAGTATTCAGTCGTTCCACACAACACCCAATCGCACGACTTAACCAACATACGCACGAATCAACCTTCATTCGTACGAATTAGCTTCATTCTTACGACTAAACCTTCATTCGTATGATTGGCCTTCGGTCGTGTGATGCACACACAATCGCATACATCCATTCGGTTGCATGACTCAATCACACACAACATTCATCCGCATTGACTCAATCGCACACAACATTCATCTGCATTGACTCAATCGCACACATTCATTCGATCGCACGACTCAGTCGCATGACATCCCCAGTCGCACAACTCAGTCGCCTGAATGACTCAGTCGCATGACTTAGTTGCACGACTCACCCAGTCGCACGGCTCAGTTGCATGACAGACCCAGTCGCCTGAACTGTAGGTTCGCGACTGCTGAAGTGCAGAGCAGCCTGCGGCTGCTCCGAGGATGAGTTTTACATAACAATAACTTCCAGAAACACACTACAAACACACACAAACAAGAAACACACGCAGAAAGACATCACATGCACCCACACGACCTCTTCTATTCGGGTTGACCCGAACACCCGAAACCCTAGAAATGGACAGTAGTAAAACAAGCAAGAAAGGGACAACCAAAGTCGTCTACCTGCAAGAATGGAGTAGACTAGGTTGTAGATGAAGTCTAGAAGATGAAAACGAGACGAAACGGGGCGGTTTTGGTGCAAAGATGAAGAAAATGTGAAGTGAAGAAGAATGAAGAAGGAGTGAAGAAGATGAAGAAGAATAGCTGGGAATGGGGTTTTTATACCCATCTCAAGTTTGCAAAATTTCAATTTTAGTCCCTGTACTTAGCCCCCGAGTTCCCAAAGTTTTGTTTCGGTTGAAAACGACTTTAAAGGTGTTTGTTATATTGATGTTAAAAATGTATTTAACAATAATTGGCACTTAAAATGGTTTTATCAATGATGATAATATTATTTAAAATGATCATTTTAGTGATAATGGTGATGAAGTTTGTAAAAGTTTTAAGCATAGCACACGTTCACGAAAGAAACACATGCACAAAGACTTACCTATGGCAGTTTCTACCTCGAAGGGCTCATCAACACATTTACTCTTAATGGGAAACTTCGCACAAAAGGCAGCAGAACTGAAACTCCTACTAGCACCAGGATCAAACAACACAGATGCAAGAGTTTGGTTTCTAGAAACATACTTGACACCACGTCGGGGTCTGTCCTAGCCTCCTCCCGAGTCATCATGAAAGCTCGGCCACTTGCCTTCTGCCCTTCTCCTCCAGCCTTCTTCGCTCCCGAACTTTCAGCCCTTGGCCTCTTACAATCTCTACTCAGATGACCATTCTCCCCACAGTTGTAACACCTTGCAACCCCACAATCTCTAGCCATATGGCCAGGCTTCCCACACTTGAAGTAGCTGTTTGATCCCCAATTGCATTCTCCTAAATGCTCTTTCCCGCATTTACCACATTTCTTCAATCCTGCACTAGATGTGACCACACACGGTCATCTACCCGTGCACTCTTGTTGTTCATTGGGGCACCACCCCGACCAAACCTCTTCCCATGCCAGTTTTGATCACCTCCACTCTTCCTACCGCTTTCAGTCACCACCGCCGTTCTCTCATCATACAGTCTCCCCACCAAATCCACCGCTGACCTAAACGTGCTTAGCTGGGTGGCAATCATGTGCCTGCGAATATCCGCTGGCAAACCATGAATATACCTCTTGATCTTTCGAGACAGAGGTGTCACCTGATCCGGCACCAGACGTGCCATTTCGTTAAATTTTGTGGTGTACTACCGGTGTGTCATTGTTCCCGCCTCCAGCTGCAGGAACTCTCTTTCTACCTTATCCATCTCTCTGTGAGGATAGAATTCCTCAATCACTAACTTCTTCAGTTCAGGCCATCTCATTCTCCCAATGGCCCCGCTACCCTCGGCTTGGATAATGTTGTCCCACCAGCACAAAGCCGAGTCCACAAAAGAGTGGGTAGCGAACTTCACCTTTTGGTCTTCACGGCACTCACTGATATCAAGAACAACCTCCATTTCCCTCACCCACCAGTGAGCAGCAGTAGTAGTGCCATTTCCATCGAAAGTAGGGGGCTAGCATTTCACAAACGTCCCGTAGTTACAGCCTCGTGCCGCCTCCGGCACAGGCTCTTCTTCTTCCTCCTATTCATCATGAGAGAGAACCATTTCCGGCTCTGGTTGCTCCTATCCTCCCACGGACCTATTTCTCTTCTTTCGTTCCCCTTCCCGTACCGCCTTAATCATTTCGGTCACCATAGACGGTAAGATTGTCTGCATAACCTGGTGGACTTCTTCCACCACAACCTCCTTCACTGAGGCTCTCAGATTGGCGCTCTCGTTGCCACCCTTCGAATGAGGGGTCTCAGGTTCTTCAAGAACCACCTTCTCAACTCTGGGTCTCCCTCTCTTGGGTCGCGGTCTAGCACCGTGACCTCCACCACGAAAGGCTTTTGAAGATCTACTACCGGCCATCCTCTAAGCGCACTATAAAATTCAAACACCAACACGGTCATTCAAGGGAACAGCTTAGTTTATGTCAAGTATAGTAGGTCCCAAATTACAATGGCCAGTTGTGATTAGCCACTTACTTTACTCTTCATACCCCAAGCATTACCTGTCTTGACTACATCAGTATTTAAACCTACATACAACACATAACCACATACCACGCACACATAAAACCGGTTAACTTTATGAAAATACCTGATGGCACGCAACTACTCAGATTGGCATCCCATTCCCCTTTCCGTCCCATTCTTAGTTTAAGTTAAGGTTTATTTTGAAAATTTACCCATTTCACTTAAACTTTGGCACTGATACCAACTTGTAAGACCCCGTTCCCGGAGACCTCACAGTTGGTCATTCACAGCATTAAATATGTTAGGATCTGGTATTTGAACGAAACACCAATTGATTAACGTGTTAAACCAAACCAAATATTACGGAATCCTATTTGATTGGCGATCCAATCAGTGAGAACGCACGTAGAAACAACAACGTATTGAATCTAACGTCAAGAATCGATTAGGAATCGATCTACAGCGTTCTATGAACTTGGAGTACGAACTTAGAGGCTTCGGGACGGCTAGGGTACGTTTGGAGTCAAAGTGGATTCAATGCTTACGTTTTTCCACGAATTAGGTGGTATTTATAGGTTAGGGTTGCTCATTCGGGCGACTGAACCATCAGCATGGTTCATTCGTGCGATTGAGCCATGCGGTTGATCCATTCGCATGACTGAGTGTTCAGTTATGTGACTGAGTCAGTCGTATGAAGTTGATCAGGCGTATGAACTATTTAGACGCATGGACACTCAGTCGCATGGTCCAGTCGAACGCATGAAAAACTTCACTTAACCAAGTTTGAATGTATTCCTTATTATAACATTATGTATACCAATTCAAACAATCACAAACCTATATAATCTAGTCAATATGCATTAAACAACTCATTAATGAAATATTAAACATTATAAACACAACCAAACATTAGTAATTCATTAAGTACCAACTATTACATAAGTGTAAAACAATAAAGACATATTACATTCAGATCAGAATCTAGGTACATATGCATCAACAAAATACATTAGACATTATAAATTAACGAGTTTAAGAAGCGGAATTATTTTAACAAAAGCCATTCATTTCATTAAAAATATTGTTGCTAGGCAATACACTATAGTTTAACCGAATACAAAAGAATTGTTTAATTGCATTACAAAACAACAACGATAACAAGTATGAATGGATGCCAGTCTTTCCCCTACTGAGTAGCTTCACCCTCGTCCCATCCTCAGCAATGTTTACCTGCCAACTGAAAATGTATAAAAGTCAGCGTTGCTGAGTGAGTTCTAGTTTTATAATAAAACGTACATTTCAATCGTTAAAACCGTTCTTTACTTTCTTTCAAATCATACTGCGCTTTACATTCATTCATGACCATACAACATACGTACATAACGATAATATAATTATTATCTTCCATTACATTCGTTAACTTTCGTTCATTTTATACGTTCATTCTCCCGAGTCTGTTGCGACAACAGGTCGCTCACCTCATTAGCAATCCCAACAATTGCATGCCATCCGAGTCTATTGCAACCATAGGGTTGCTCACCTCATTGCCAATCTCAACGATAGCACGCTATCTGAGTCTGTTGCAACAACAGGGTTGCTCACCTCATGGCAACTTCACGATAGCACGCTATCCGAGTTTGTTACAACCACAAGGTTTCTCACCTCATAGGAAATCTCAACGATTGCACGCTATCCGAGTCTGTTGCAACAACAGGGTGCTCACCTCATATATGTGCTTGCAAGCCTTTCCTTCGTTCATTCATCATTCAATATTGCATGCATTCTTACTTCGTGTTCCTCTTTCATTATCTTTCACTTTACGTTACAGAATACTTCATTCATTCATTAACATGACACGTAAAGCCATAAGAAAGATAAACAGACATCATCATAAGGAACATATCATACAATCATACATAATCATCAAACATCATCAATCATACATCTTCATGCATAATCACCAATCTTACATCACATCATACATCACCCATCACAACGTTTATGACTTCAAAAAGTCAACTTACATAGCCCCCGGGAACCTCCCAAGTCAAAGCCTACATTACACTTTTTCCCCAAAAATCAGGAAATATTCTAAGTCCTTAGACGCAGGGGCACCATGCGGGCGCATGGGTACTATGCAGGCGCATGGGCACTATGTAGGCGCATGGGCACTATGTAGGCGCATGGGGAACACTTTGGCGCATGGGCAACTTTCAAGCGCATGGGCACTATTAAGGCACATGAGCAACATAGTTTATTCTGGGCAGTTCTAGGCGCATGGACACTATGCAGGTGCATGAGTGCCTAGGCGCATGGGAATCCTGGACGTCTGGACACTTAGTCAATTCCAGCCTAATTCTAGGCGCATGAGTACTATTTGGGCGCATAGGAACACTTAGGCCGTTATTTCTGTTCGGCGCATGGGCCACTGTTTAGGCGCATGCGCAGACTATAACACACTTAAACATCATAACTCAGTTTCCAATCATCATCTATGGTGTTCTAAGCTTAAATCATACATCCTACTCCTTAGAAACACAACCATAACATCAACATACACAACATAGCCCAAAATCAAACCCCACCCGTAAACACACACAATTACACATATGGGTATACATACATAGACATTGTAAAAATCGTTTAAATACATGTTCAGCCCTAAAGAGTTTAAAACAAGTAAAAACCGGGGTCTAGAAACTCACCTGGTGCAACTTTGGGCGTATCTTCCTTCTAACCCGTATGCGAATGAGTTCAAACATCTAAAAACCCACAACACACACACACACAAGCACATAATCATACACCCGAGACCAAAACCCAACACAAACACTAAAAAAATCCATGAATTCTTACCTTGAATTCAGTCTCTTCTTCTTCTCCATCAAACCGTAGTTTCTGCTCTCTCTCTCTCTCTCTCTCTCTCTCTCTCTAACCGGAGTGAAAAGGTGATGAGAAGTGAGGGTGGGCGGTCATGCCCACCTTTACATCAACTTTTATACTTTTATTCTTTTTTTACATTTTTGACCTCTTAATTTAGGTTTAATTGCATTTTCTTCTTTTATTCTTCATTTCTTATCTTTATTTAAAAAAATAACCAGGTGTTACAATTCTGTAACGTTTATGTTAGCTTGACTTACTTTTGTTTTAATACACCATGACCTTGAGACGGGGTAAATGTTAAAAAAAAAGTAATTTCAAAACATTCGCCAAACACGTAGTCCACTATTTCCATTAATACAACCTACCAAACCATCATCTGCCGATCTTGACCTTTTAAAAAAATTAACAGCCTAACAAATAACAACTAAGCTTTCCAATAGATAAGAACCGGGCCTCAATATATATTATATAATAACCATCACAACCCACAACCTCCTTAGCCAGCCAATCTAAGAAAAAACAAATCAACACTATTACTGAATCCATGAGTTTTAAGAAAAAATTGCATAGAATGTTGAGATAAATTCTAATATGCTTCCTCTTCATAAAGGCCAATAAAACAATGTTTAAAAACAAACATGACAAACCCATATCAAAAATACCAAATAATAGAACAAACAAACCCCAAGTACTACTATCCACCAAAAACCGCAACTTAATCTCTCTGGAATCTAAATAACCAACCAACAACTCAAAGATATACCAACTGGAATCAAGGTGCAATGTCACTTATGTTCAATAAAATCAAAACTCTGGCCAAAACTTAATCAAATAAACAGGTATTTGATTCACGAAATGGCTATATTCCTGCACAAAATCATTCACGAAATGGCTCTATTCCTGCACAAAATCAAATAGATAATCATTAAACCATCATAGGTCTCCAATAGAGACATAAAATTAACTCAAAATTTAAATAAAGTAAGATAAGCAAGTCAAATGAGTTAGTTCAACAACTTAATATTACTCTCTAATATGAACCAAACCTTTTTATTACCACATAACACATTAAATGTTTCTACCATCTGTTACTAAAATACCAACCATGCAGGCAATGTATAGCCAAATAAATATAAACATCATCAAAATGAGAATAAACAATACAAATTTCATCAATTGTTTTTCTAGTAATATGGTTCCTTTTGCAAGTTTTAAACAAACCAGTTAACTGTTTCATGAATACAAGTGTTAAAAGTTGAGATGGAAGTATGTAAGGATATGTAGTTACAAATCAGATCACTTTTTTTTACCTCCAATAAAAATGCAAGAAAAGCTTGTAGAATAATTTACTCTTATAAAATAATTTACTCACTTGATCTTAAGAAAATTATCACATGCGTAATTGAATTGAAAGAACTACACAACCATGCCTTATGTATCCTTCCATATCAAATAGACCCGTGAAAGCTAATTTGTACAAATTTATTTTTCCATCACCAAAAAAAAGCAATTTCTCACATGTAAGAGTAAAGTTGTCAAATCCAAGTAGAACACTTAGTTTAGTATAATACTAGATTAGTTCTTATGTATTACACGAAATGAATAAACATAATATTAAGTAATTACTAATCAAAATTTATGCATTATAAAATAATACGTGAAGATAAAATATGATTATAATGTCATATAAGTAACTACTTTGAGTAAATAACTAATAATGTATTTTTGTAAACTTTGTTTTATAAAAAAATGTGAATTTTAAATACTTTATTTTAAGAAAAATGATTTTTTAATGAAAAAGTTTGGTGTATTATGTATTTTATAAAAATTTATTTTTAAACAGTGTGTTTTGATAAAAATAGGTTTTTTATATATTAAATTATATATTTTTTAATTTTAATTGGTAAGAGTAAAATTATTAGTATTCATTATTATTATTATTATTAATATAGAGAAATAAGTAAATTAGTATGATAAGGCTTACAATTGTTTTATGTTTATTTTAGTTTTTTATAGATTGATATATAGGCTAAAAACCCATTAGTTAGGGGCTGTTTGATTGCTCTTACTCGGTCAGAAGTGATGACCGGGTAAGAGCTTGTTTCAAAACTGACCCGGTAAGAGGGAAAATAAGCATGGGTCAGTGGCTTCGGACCGGGTCAGACGCAAAAATGTGATAATCAAACACGCTGACCGGCCAAAATGTCTGACCGGGTTAGTGTGTCAGACATTTTGAACGGGTCAGAAATAAATCAAACAGCCCCTTAAACAGATTATAGCTAGTAAAAAATAGTTATATTATAATATTTTAATATTAAATATACTTAAAAATTATATATACATAATAGTTTAAGAAATAAAACAAATATACTATTTATAACTCTCTTATCTAAATAGTTTTATTTTTAGACATTCGTTTTAAGATTTTTTATCAAAATCTTGTTTTTTCAAACTATGATTTGTAATTATTTTGGTTGTTTTAATAAGGTTGTTTTTAAAATTTTCACCTTTATATTTTTTTAGAAACAAAACAATTTAAAATATTGTTTAGAAAAGGTTTAGTGTTTTAGAAAATATTATATTATATAAAATTTTTGTTTTTTATTGTTTAGATTATAATTAAAAGATGTAATATATAACTTCTTTAATAATATATATTATTTTAATAGTATAGTTTGATTTTTAAAAATCTATATAAGAGAGAGAATTATAACAATTAATAAAATTATTTTTTAATAAGAGAGAAACTTGTATTAGTATTTAAATTACTATAATACTCTTTGGAGGGAAAATCAATGTGTGAATATGTAACAATTAACAAGTTGCAAAAAGATAGGTTAAAAAAATGACAAGTGACAAAAAATCTTTTTTTATTAATATTGATAGATAATACAAGTTTTTTTTTCAAATTAAACACAAATATCATACAAAATCTATAGATTTATATGCTTGCTTTCAATTTTAAGTAAAATAAATTTGATAAGTATCAAGAGTCAAGGGTACCTACGGGTTAATAAACCATACTTGGCCAAAGCTATCAAACAATTAGTTGAGGATGTCACTCTCAAACCTCAGAAGCATCAAGGGTACCTACTATTTCTTTGTTTTAATTATTAGAAACATAAAAATAAATCAAATCAAATAATTTATCTATAACTATTGAATCGAGTCTTTCTTTTAATCTTCTTTTTTGATTCTAATTATATTTTGTAGATTCTTTACATAATCACATAAAAATCATGATCATCACTACATAAACTTAGTTACTTGTTAGTAACCTAGTTGTTTGGGTATAGTTTCATCACTTAAAGGTTAAATGGATAAATTCGAAAGAAAACAAGCCAGACTTGACCGATTAATCCTTAAACAGATTCTATTATAAATAACTTGAAAACATGTATGTGTATGTAAACATGTCTACATGTGGTTCGAATTACCATATATGTAAAGAACCAAACACGTGAAATACATATTAATAATAGACATGCAAATTACATACAAGTCAAATTGCCAACGTATCATTTACACGTTGGTCAAATTGTAATATACGAAGGCAAGTCATATCAATATATGTAAACAAGTCATTTACATATAGGTCCAATTGTCATACATGTAAACATGTATGTGTATGTATATACGTAATTTACACATGGGTCAAGTTGTCATACATGTAAACAAGTTATGTAAACATGTAATTTATATATGGGTCTAATTGTCATTTAGGTAAACATGTACGTGTATGTAAACATGTAATTTATATATGAATCATATTGCCATATATGATTGCATATGGGTTAATTTGCCAGATATTAGAACATGTATGTTAGGTATATTAGTAAATGAGTCATTCTAGTATATTTAATTACTTAATGATTATATAATAAAATTTAAATCATAAATTTAACCTAAACATATTCGATCATCCCAAAATCATAATATTTTACACTAAATTAGAGTATCACTAAATTTTTGGGGTGATTTCATTGTAAAAGCAAACTTTATATAAAACCATTAATATTATATATATGATTGTATGAATTAGATATTATTTTATGTTAACAACCTAGGGTTACGATTCTTTTGATTATATATAATTTAAAAACTGTAACCTTGATTAAAAAAATTAATTTGATGATCAATACCATCGAACGTGAAAATAAGAACTTGTAAATTGAATATAGTTTTGCGAAAAAGAGATATCAAAATGAAAAATTGTTGGTCGATTACACAAAATGAAAAACAAGAAACTTGAAATACTGAGAATGTTTAAATCAGATTAAATATCTATAACCTATAATAAAAAAAGGTTTTCTATGCCACATGTCAACATATTAAGTATTTTCATTTTTATTTTCCTGGCTCTCTCTCATAATAAATGATAAAAGTATATATGGTAATTATATTATTATAAAATTTCTAAATAAAAAAGTTTGATATTGTAAAATTTTAAAACTTGATATTATAATGAAAAATACACTTTTAAAATATATGACACAATTTAAGTTTAAGAAATAAAATACACTTTAAAGTATTTTAGTACCATTTTTTCTAAGTTTCATAGCATAATTATGCTTTCAAAATAAAATAAAAAACCAGAATGTTTAAGAAAATAATTAAAAAACATAATCTTATAAAATAAAATTTTAAATTGATATTATTATTGTTTTTACTTGAACTACTTATTTATCTGAACTCAATCATATTTTATTTACAAATATCATTTATAGTTTTAATTTTTTATTAGAAATTATTTCACATATTATTTAATCAACCCATGTGTTACACGGGATACTATGCTAGTTGGTCAATATTTAAAAGCATGGTACTGCCCTAATTAAAGGAAGTGAATAAAGAAAATCAATTAATATATAGATATAAAGTGACATAAATATCTTTTATGAATTAATTGTATACAAAATAGAAACTATACTAATCAATGGTAAGGATGAGTTCTCGCATTTCTCATAATATTTACGAGTCCTGAAATGATTCTAACCCTATATATATATATGTGTGTGTGTGTGTGTGTGTGTACACGTGCGTGCGCGTATACTTTGGTGGGATCGTTTTTATCAATAAAGAGGCAAAGGGTAATTTGGGCATTTATCATTGCTTAATTTTGCTATTTATCATCTCTTTATTAAACCACTTTTCTAATCTTATTTAAGTATCTATAAATTTTTATACAAACTCATTTTTTATCAAACTCATACCATAAATCAATGTTTTTTTTGTTTTTAGTTAGAGTATAGCATTGGAAATTAAAAAATATTTTTTGAAATTTTTTACAACTATTTTTACAAATGTGTAAATTTGTTACAATTATTATTTAAACATGTTTGTTGGATCAAGAAAAAGGCTGGTGCAACCAAAACAAACACTTAGAGTATTTTGAGTACAACTAATGAAGTTCTTCCGAAAACAAGTTCAGCACTTCCGAAGGTATATGCTGAACTTCCGAAGCAAAGCTCAAAGGAACTTCCGAAGATAAACTTCAGCTTCCGAAGACCAAGTTTCTGCTCTTTCGAAAGTTCAACACTTACAAGAAATGAAGACTACAATTTCCGAAGTATGAAGTCCAAAGGGAGCCTTGGAAGAAGTAGCCACTTCGAAACTATAAGTGGCTTTAGAAGAACAAGTTCTTCCAAAGCCATTTAACCTTCAGAAGTAACTACTATGGACCAACGGACATAAGTATGGTGTCTCTGACACTCCGCTGAAAGACCTCTGATACTGCATGGCGTTTTTCCAAAAGGTCATGTAGTTGACCATACTTTATTATATTGTTCAACTTTATTTGTTAGTACAGTCACCAACATTAGTTGGTGACAAAAGGTAAGTCATGGACATGTCATGACTACCATATATTAGATAAAACATTAGCAAGATACCTTAACTATAGCTTTGTAGTATTTGCTTTAGTTATAAGATTCCAGCTGGTATCAAAGTATATCTGGCTGTAGATAGTAGTATATATAGTTTCTAATTATAAGTCTTGTAGTAAGCTTGTAAGAGTTTTATGATACTTTTAGTTAAGAAGTAATATATATAAGTATCTTGAAAATCATTCCCTTATGTATTATTTGTGTTACTTAGTATATTATAATCATCTCTTAGAAGAACTCTGTTTCTTGAGTGTTCATTAGTGAACTTGAGAGAAATACTTGTGTTGAATATAGAAACCGATCTGTAATTGGTATTAGAGCTTCTTAGGTTCTTGATTGTATGATCTAACCATCCTAATTGTTGATACATGTATGTCCCTAGATCATGGTATGTGATGTAATAGATCTTGTTTGGTATGATTAATGAAATGATACTGATAGTCTGTTAGTTATAATGTTAATAGTTCATTAATGAGTCGTGACTGAATTGATTGGGTTTATGATTATTTGAATGGTTGCACATTATGTTATATTAATTAACTAAAACATTCAAACTTAACTTAATGAAGTTCCCACACGAATGGCTCATGCGAATGAACCATACACATGAAGAACTTCACACGATTGACTCAGTCGCACGATGAACCAGGAGACTGGATCAGTCGTACGACTGTAACATAAGATTGGCTCAGTCGCACGACTGAACACTCAGTCGCACGAATGAACCAACCGCATGGTTCAATCGCACGACTGAACCAAACTAATGGTTCAGTCGCACGATTGAATAGTGCCAACCTATAAATACAACTCAATTCGTGAAAAACGATAGCTCTCGATCAAGTACGATTCCAGACGAACCCTAGCCGTCCAGAAACCTTCCAAATCGTTCTCCAAGTTCATAGAACACATTAGATCGATTCCCTATCGATTTCTAACGTTAGTTTCAATCCTTGATTGATTCTTCGTGTGTTCTCACTGATTGGATTGCCAATCAAATCGCACTATTTGATCTGGTTTACACGTGATCTCTAGGTATTTCCGTCAAATACCAGGTCCTAACAAGTGGTATCAGAGCTATTGGCTCTTGATTACGTGTTGATTCAATCAAGATTGCATAAAAGTTTGTGTTTTTACACTAAAAACGCAATCTTTGGCATCAAAAGTGATCTTGGAAGTTCCCTGCTCATCGACGTTTGGTTTCTACGGACTTAGGCGATGAGAACTTGTGAAATTTTGAATTTTTACGGCTGAAACCCGTCAAACCTAGAAATTTTCGCAAAACAGCAGCTTCAGTCGCACGACTGACTCATTCGCACGACTAGACTCCATTCGCATTGCTCATACGCACGATTGGACCTAGTCGCACCCTCATTCGGCCGATTGAACCGTTCGTTCGCATAGCTCATACGCACCAGATTCATTCGCATGACTGAACCAATCGCCCAGTTCATTCGCCAATTGCACAATGAACAATCGCAGAGTATACGCACGATTAGCTCATTCGCATCCTTCAGTCACATCAGTGAAAGTTTGTTTGATTAGATTATAAGTTTATTCGTCATGGAAGATCAGATGTCAGCCTTTACTGCTGGGAAGGACTCAAGGATACAGAACCTGTTGTTGCTTGAGAGTGAGGTGGGGAATCACAATAAACCACCAAAGCTTTTGACTTTAGATGAGTTTCCCCACTGGAAACAACGTTTTGAGATCTACCTTAATGGAGTAGATCCTAATCTGTGGGAAGCCATTGAGATAGGTTATAGTACACGGTGGGAGCTGATGGAGTTAAACTAACATTAAGCGGGATGACAGACGCACAGAAAGTAAAGTACAATGCAGAGAAAAGAGTTTATGCATTGATCACTCAGTCTATCCCCAAAGACATATTCCACCAGTATTCAGAGAACAAGCAGTCCAAGAAACTGTGGGATGCGCTAGAGAAGAGATATGATGGTAATGCGTCATTGAAGGCAATCAAGGCAAAGGAGTTAAAGAAGGAATTCGATAACTTCTCATCAATTGGTAATGAAAGTTTGGACGAAGTCATAGACAGATTCTACCACTTGATGAGCGAATTGCATACACATGGAGTGGCTACTACCATGGAAGAGAAAGTAAGCAACTTCGCAGACGGGTTGCCTGATAAGTGGGCTACATTCGTGTCTAACCTGAGACAGAATGGAATCCTTGTAAAGCTGGATATAAATGAATTCATTCTTAAGTTGCGAGAAGAAGCACTAAGGATGAAGTATAGAGCTCAGAAGTCTTCGTACACACAAAATCCAGCTTTATACAACGCCAACCTCAAGCTAAGACATCTGGAGCACCCCTCCAGACTGCTTTTGTGTCTAGCTCGTCAGGTCCTTCACATGCTTCTCCTTCTGGATCAGACACGTCTGGGTCATCATGTACCCATCATATTGGATCAGAAGCAAACGCTACCAACTGAAGATCGAGAACCTCGGTAATGTGACCGTGGAAGTAGCTCGAGAGCATATGGATCTTTTAGCAGCAGTGGTTCATTCATATGATGGACTTGTTGCCGGGAAGATTGGAAACTGCCATCTGGCAGATGAGGACTACGAGCAGGTGGATGAGATGGAGCTTGAAAGAATGGATATAATGTGGGCCTTAGCAAGTGCTGTCCGGAGGGCGAAGAAGTTTGTGAAAAAGACTGGACAGAACTTGGTTGCTACTAAGGACACCACCTTTGGCTTCGACAAGAGTAAAGTGACCTGCTTTAACTGTGGTGAGAAGGGGCACTTCAAAAGAGAATGTGTCAAGCCAAAGAAGACGGGGAATGGGAACCCGTTCTCATCCTTTACTCGCCAAGACAAGCAAGCCTCTAGTTCTACTTCATCAAACAAGGATCCAAAAGCCTTAACTGCTCATGATGATGAAGGACAGGATTGGAGTTTCAGGTTTGTCTCACCAGGAGAATCTAACATTGCCAGTGTTGAGAATATTGATGATGATTCTGTGAGTGAAGGTGATATAGCAGTTGATATAGCAATGTCACATAGTGAAGAAACAACTGCAGCCGAGGTCAGTTACAAACCAATTGAGGAAGTTTCCACATGAGAGACAGAAAAGCCAGAATCACCAGAACTAGAATCATCTGATGCTGCACTGATGGCTAACTCTCTGAACCAACTCAGGTAAGTACCACCGACCAAATTTTAATAACCATGCTTGTTCTGATTGTGACACTTTTAGAAATAGCATAGATGAAAATTTTACTAGGTTATTAGATCATAATGATAACTTAGTAAAAGAGTTACGTCTGTGCACTGAGGCTAATAGAGTACTAAAACAAAATGAGCATAGTTATAAGAAAAGATAGACCTATTGACTAAACAACTTAGGGAAACCGAAGTAGTGGCTTTTAACCAAGCAAATGACATTAGGTACTATCTAAACTCCCTAGAAGACACTAAGAAACAAAAGGCAGTTCTAGAAGTTGAAGTTAATTCATTAAGACAGAAACTGCATTGTTGGACTAGTTCTTCACATATAGTCCAACACTTAGTAAGAGAAAGGAATAACGGGGAGGGATTAGGCTACAAAGTGGTTCCACCACCACCTGAGACTTGATGAACACTAAGTCTAGACCAGTAAATAATAAACCCATCAAGGATCATGTGGTGACTACTCCTCTTGTTACTGATCCAGACACCTCATGTTCATCTACTGAATCTGGTAAGAAACAAAAGGAGGCCACTTCAAAGGCAAAGGGTAAATTGTCTTGTGTTAACCTGGAAAATGAATTTGAAAAAGTTAATTTAAAGTCAGGGTCAAACAGAGTCAAATCAGAATCTAAAAGGACTTAAAATGCTACTTTTGACATGCTTCAAGTCAAAAATCAGTTAACCAAAAAGTAAAACAGGTTAAGACTGTAATTTTGTTAAACCAGAGAAAACATCAAACGTACAAGAGTCAAAAACTAAAGTGGTGATGTTACTAGAGTGTCACGTACCTCTCCACAAAGAAAGTTAATCATAAAGTTGATAGCAGAGCGTGCTACAACTGTGGAGAATATGGACACATTGCTTCCTACTGTAATTTTTATCAGACACCCAGGAAGAAGATTGAACTTCAGGACTCAAAACCTAAGTCTTCTAAGAGGAGCTCTTAACTCCACCTAGAAGAGCTAGTGAACCTAAAGTCCAACCTGTAAGCCAGACGACTGTTTATCATAAACAGGCATTGCACAAATCTGGCTTATGGAAGAAAAGTCAACCCTCATGTTTGATACTGATAACAAGAAGGAACCTGAGCTACCCTCTCCCTCTAAGGGTCAATGGGTGGAGTTTATGATGTGTGATGCCTCTGGGAAACCCAAGACAGTCAAAGCTTGGGTTCCTAACCTAAACTGATTCATTTACTTTGTATGTGCAGGGTGTTCGATATAGTGCTGAGACTAACACGTGGATTATAGACAGCGGAGCATCCAGGCACATGACAGGAAATAGAGCCCTTTTATCTAACGTCAAACAAATAAAAGGAGGGCATGTTTCCTTTGCAGGAAACAAAGGAGGCTATATCACAGCTCAGGGAGAAGTGGGAAATCAGAAAGTTAAGTTTGATAAAGTGAACTACGTTCAACAACTTCAGAACAACTTACTTTCTATTTCCCAAATCTGTGATAAAGGATTTAAAGTCATCTTCGATAACCAGAAGTGTTACGTGCTGAAGAAAGAATATATGATCCCAGAGGAGCAAGTTCTGATGACTGCTTCAAGATATAAAGACCTTTATGTCTTGGATCTGTCAACAGCTGACACAACGGATCATGAGGTTCGGTGTTTTTTATCTAAAGCTACTGAGAAGGATTCCATCTCCTGGCATCGGAGAATGGGACACATTAGTCAAAGGAAGATGAATCATTTGATTCAGAAGGATTTAGTGAGAGGAGTGAATGTCAAGAACTTCCAACTTCCTGACTTTTGTGTAGCTTGCAAGAAAGGCAAACGGACAAAGAAGGCTCATAAGGAAAAGAAAGTTCATTCAATAGAACTTCCTCTTGAGCTTCTTCACATGGATATGTTTGGTCCAGTTAGTACAAGGAGCATTGCAGGCGACGTGTACTGTTATGTGGTCACTGATGACTACTCAAGGTTCACTTGGGTAATGTTTCTGAAATCAAAATCAGAAACTTTGGAGACATTCAAGGAATTAGTAAACATACTGGAATCACTCTACAAGCTAAAAGTTCGACAAATACGCTCAGACAACGGGACAGAATTCAAGAATCAAGGGATGGAGGCATACTGCAAGGAAAAAGGAATTGTGCATCAATTCACTTCTGCCTACACACCTCAGATGAATGGCGTTGCTGAGAGAAAGAACAGGAGTTTGATAGAGACAGCCCGGACTATGCTGGCAGACTCGAAACTGCCTATCCAATTCTAGAATGAGGCAGTGGCAAATGCGTGTTATACACTGAATCGAGTCCTAATAGTCAAGCGCCACGGAAAGACATGTTATGAGCTACTTCAAAGACGCAAACCGAATTTGGAGTATCTTGAACCTTTTGGCGCACCGTGTACACTTCTGAAGAAGACACAAGAAGGAAAATTCAGCGAGAAGGCAGTTGAAGGAATTTTTCTAGGATACAACATACCGAACAAGCGAGTTTACAATAACTCAACGGGTCTTGTAGAAGTGGGTGTAATGTCGACGTTCAGAGATATACCACACCACTACAGGCAAAGGACCTGCATACTTCTTCGATTATGATGGATTCTTCAAATCCTTCAACCTCTCTCTCTCCCTCAGATGATGAGTTAGCTACTAGGATGATGTATGATATTCTAAATACACCATCTAGCACACAGGGAGAATCATCTACTCAGTCAGAAGAGGTAGTCGATGACAGTGACTCCTCCTCTGAAGATGGAACTGAAGCAGATGACCAGAACAGTCAGGAGGAACAGGTTCCAGTTCCTGAAAGTCCACAGCATCATAAGGATGCACCCTCGACTTCGGAACCTCAAAATCCAATCTCCTCAGATGCAGAACAAAATGTTCACAATCTTGGTTCGGAGGTGACTGTGCCGACTACTCCAGGATCACGACTAAACATCTATCATCCCTTTGACAATGTTATTGGAGATGTCCGATCAGGAGTACAAACCCGAAATCAGCTATACTCAACTGATTACGCCTCAGTTATGGAGAAGGTTTACATTCATGATGGTGCTTATCGATGTTTTGTTTCGCAGGTTGAGCCAAAATATGTCAGTGAAGCACTAAATGATGAGGCGTGGGTGAGTGCCATGCAAGAAGAACTTCTGCAGTTTAAGAAGTTAGGTGTATGGACTCTGGTTGATAGACCGAAAGGTGCTAAAGTCATTGGCACCAAATGGGTACTAAAATGCAAGAAGGATGACCAAGGAGTCATTATTAGGAACAAAGCTCGACTGGTGGTTCAAGGTTTTCGCCAAGTCGAGGGATTGACTATAATGAGGTGTTTGCACCCGTGGCAAGGATGGAAGCTATTCGTATCTTCCTTGCCTATGCATCGTACATGAAGATTAAAGTCTACCAATTAGATGTGAAGAGTGCATTCCTTCATGGGGAAATCAGGGAAACAGTCTATGTAAGTCAACCCGAGGGATTTGAAGACCCTTATCATCGGGATAGAGTTTACAAGCTCGACAAAGCTTTATATGGGCTTCATCAAGCTCCTCGAGCTTGGTATGAGAAACTCTCGACTCATCTTGTGAAACACGGCTTTCGCAGGGGAGTCAATGACTGTACACTGTTTATTAAAGAAAGGATGGTGACCTACTACTTGTACAGATATATGTTGATGACATAATCTTCGGGTCAAAGAACGAAGAGTTATGCAAAGAGTTTGAAGCAGTGATGAAGAAAGAGTTTGAGATGAGTGCGATGGGGGAGATGAAGTTCTTTCTCGGGTTACAGGTGGATCAAACACCTAATGGGATCTTTCTACATCAGACCAAGTATGTAGGAGACATTCTCAGTCGCTTTGACATGGAGAATGCTTCTGCTGCTGGGACTCCGCTTGCTACGAATCATGATATAGCACCTGATGAGAATGGAGATCTTGTAGATGCCACTATGTACCGAGGAATGATTGGATCCCTCATGTATCTCACTGCCTCAAGACCTAATATCATGTATGCTACATGTTTATGTTCCAGATATCAGGCTAAACCTAAGGTCAATCATCTGATCGGGGTCAAAAGGATCTTTTGCTATCTAAAGGGTACACCCACACTGGGGTTGTGGTATCCTCATGATGACGATTTTGAGCTCACGTCGTATAGTGACTCGGATTACGGAGGCTGCAAAATGAACTACAAGTCTACATCAGCGGGGTGTCAATTCTTTGGGAGAAGATTAGTTACATGGCAGTGTAAGAAGCAGACATCGGTTGCATTGTCAACCTGTGAAGCTGAATATGTTGCTGCTGCAAGTTGCTGTTCAAATCATTGGATTCAACAGCAAATGCGGGATTACGGTTTGAAATTCTCATCTACTCCTATTTTTGTTGATAACTCTGCTGCAATTGCAGTAACCAAAAATCCGGTTCAACATCCTAAGACCAAACACATCGGTATTAAATACCACTTCATAAGAGACTGTTTTGAAAAGAACTTAATTGATGGGTTAAAATTAATACTGATTTCAACGTGCTGACCTCTATACTAAAGCCTTTGATAAACCACGTTTTCAATATTTGCTAGAGGTCAACGGCGTTAAAAAGAAAGTGAGGTAATTCCTGATGTGAATAATGTCTAGTCCGATGTAGTTTCGTTAAAGTTTATTTTATTTTATGTTCTCTGTTTTTTCTTTTTGTCGGTTATATTTAAACTCATGTTATTCTGCTGTTTATTAAAATCCAAAAATAATTAAATCCGCAATGATTTTAGTATTTTAGGGGGAGAATATGTCAGCAAGTTAACATTAAAAAAAAGGGAGAAAATGAGGGAGAATGGGTAACTAGCTGAAATAAGGTAGATTGTGTCTGTGATACCGATTCAATACCTTTGGAATATGATAGTACACAGGAACAAATCAAGAGGGACTTTAAAATTTAAGGTTTGACAAGATGCAAAAGTTCAAAGCATAAGTCTGTGTAGTCTAAGCAATATAAAAAGGGAAGATGATAGAAAACTGGCAACTCCTAAAGTGACACAAAGAAAGTAGACTTAGAGGCTGCTAGACCACAAATGATATGTTGGTAGATTCAACACAATAGACAATTAGACCTGATTGGTGATCTCAAGATCAAACTAAGTTGTTCAACTGACTGTGGGCTTCCATCTTATCACTGGTTAACACAATCAAATATATTCCAATAAGGGGTATTGAGCATTTAATGCCACAAAAGTGTGCGGATGACCATAATTAGAGCAAAGCAAGAAAAAAATGAAAGACAAATGCAATAAAGCTAATGACTTATGTTGTTGGTGCATATGTGTCAAATAAAATAGCTGCTCTAACAAGGAGATAGGTTGTGTGCCTCTCTGCTGTGCGATGGCACTGACCTGAGGATAAGCATAACCTAGATATTCTAGAATTCATTGTTGTTTGCCGCCTACTGCTATGCGGTGGCACTGACCTGAGGACAGGCTTCTCTTTGAAAGCTCTAAGAATAGTCTCTTCTTGTAATAATACCCGTAGACCGCTCAAAACCTCTGAGGAATGTTGATTACCATATAAGTGTGGGATCCACAAATGTTAGCTGAAATAATTAAACCTAAATCAGTCACCAGTCTGCGTCAAAAGTCTGTGTATGGATTTAAGTGGACAAACATACTGACAATCTTAGTGGCTACATTCTCAAGAGTTCAAATCAATGTGAAAATCTAAGAGTTTCAGTATGATTTCCTTAAGTTGCTAACGACTCTGGATGAACACCGAGAATTTAAGCATCAAAAAGTTTTAATCACAAGTCCCAAATGATTTGATGTTCCTGTATGATTCCAAAATGAGTTGGTCCAGATATGATCAATCTAAGTTGAAGCTGTCTACTCCTAATCAAATCCCTTAGATTTCCATCTTAGGGCTTTATCTCTCAACAAAGTCCAAAAATAAACTTAGTTGTGTAGTTTAGTTTAAGTTTCTATGTTTATCTTTTAATTTGTGTGTCTGTCGGACTACATCAGGGAAATCAGAAGGAAATAACTTACCTAACAGGGTCATGTCTGAGATGGCCACATGTTTTTCAAAATTTAAAAGGTCACGTCTGAAGTGACTGAATTGTTTAAGAGCTTACAATGTTATTATCAAAAGTGAAAAGGTCTTAACAGTAAAGGTTCAAATGACGGTAAACTCACAAAGTGTGACCCATTCGCACTAGTGGATCATGGTTATCGACCAACTATGCGAATGGCTTCCAATCGGCCGAATGGACATGAAAATGATCCATTCGACCGAATAGAAGGGGGAGAATGAAACAGTAGACCGACTGAGGCTCAGTCGGTCAACTAAAGAGGCGAATGAAGGAGACCGAATGAGTCAGTCGACCGACTGAGACTCAGTCGGCCGACTGAATGCGATTGACTAGGCCAATCGTACGACTAACTGAGACTCTCGCCCGATTGAACTGAGCGAATGAGGCCAGTCGGCCGAATGAACCTAGGTTCAGTATTTAAGGGTCTCAATTGATCGCATCTCACTCATCACTCCCAATAGCACCACAAATCGCGTTCTTTATCGTTACTCTGTCAAAATTGCCACAGATTCTGATTTACAGTGCTGTTAAGTTTCTTACATTCAAGTGACGTTTTACAGGTACACTACTCTTTGAATCTTACCAAAATCAGCATATTACCGACCTACAATAGAGACACCCAATTGAAGCAAGAACCGAACTGTGAAATGACCTAATCACCTATGTAAATTAAGCAAAATGTTAAAATTGAGTTTAATAGGTTATTAGTGACAAGTAGACGAGGCAAATGGACCATTAAACACTGTTAAATGACTTAGATTGGTCAAGATTCGACCCACAGGCAATCGAACAGTGGGGCAAGCGACTGGTCGTTCGAATGAACTCCAATCGCACGATTGAACCTTACGATTGGATCATTCGACCGACTGAACCACCCGAATGGGTCCAGTCAGCCGATTGAACTCAATCGCATGCCTCAATCAGCCGATTGAACTCAATCGCATGTCTCAATCACCGATTGAACTCAATCGCATGTCTTAAACAGACGACTGACTTCAGTCGCATGATTCATTCGCACGAATGAATCAAAATGACTTTCAACTTTACACTTAGAATAGAAGTTTTCATGTCTTATGTACTAATGGTTCTTGTCTTGTGTGTTTCAGGAAAAATGACTGACCGATGGTCTCTTAATCCAAAGCACAACATATGTGCCCATTTGGACCACACGACACGAACGGGGCCAAGTTCTCCGATATTATAGCCTTCCTCAAACGTTCACGGATACATAAGGCTATATCTACCCCTGCACACCTTACAAATCACTACACCAGGCATTCTGGGAGAATGCCTCAGTGGATCGTTCTCGTGAGCCATACAGCATCCGAAGCACCATTTTGGGTCAAGCTATCGACATTACCGCCACGGACATCCAAAGAATCCTTGAGTTTGGGGATGACTCTACTCACCCCACTAAGTTACATCCATTGACTGTGAGAGGGTGTTTTCTCCGAATCAAGTATGCGGGGGACATTAACTCGGGGTGCTAAATAAGAGCAACCTGTGCCCACAATACAAATATCTGGCACATGTGATTCTTAAGTGCATCGCTTCGAGAAGGGGTGGTTTCGATGACCTATCCGATCAGATACAGAATGCCTTCGTGGCTCTGGTGCTGAACCACCCTTTCAGCTTCTCTAATATGATCTTTGCTTATTTGGTAGAGAACATTGAAACAAAGGGAAAGAAGGTTTTTGTATGTATCCACGATTTCTTCAGATGATATTCAATGAGAAGATGCCTCAACTCCCCAAGGAAAGTCACGATGCAGTGACTTTGGAACTTATGGATGACACTACTTTGGGTAGGATGGTGGTGTACCGGGGCAAGCAAGTTAAGCCCCAGGAAAAGAGGCTGATTGGCCACTTAGTAGATGAAAGTTATGTGGCACCGGGAGACGCCAATGCGTCACGAGGACAGTGACTCCGACGTGGAGCCAATTGTCCTCCCTACTGATGATTCAGAGGAGGATGACAGTGGGGATGATGCTTTTCCATCCAGAGGCACTGTGTCTGACTCTGTTCCCTCTGTGTCTGTCTCACCTGCTGAAGTAACTAAGTCAGCAGGATTTCATCAAGATTTTGTTCTTAACGATGAAGATGAGGATGAATCTGATGAGGCCACTGACCCGAACTGTGGGAAGGAAAGTTTTTCCCACAGAACATGGGTTAAGAGTTGTTGTGGTGCACCCGAGAGGCTCCGGAGATACAGAAGCTGACCCAACTTATGCTCCGGGGTCCTCAGGCGGGATGTAGGGGGAGCATCCACCTCGAAGGGAACGAGGAGAAAACGGATGGCTCAACCCCATGGCCAGAAAAAGAAGAAGCATAGGGTAACCTTTATCACTACCACATCCACCATACCTTCCACCACTACCACCTCTTCAGACACACCATCCACCACCATACCTTCCCCACAGCAACCACAGACCCCACCATACCGACCACCACAAGACAGACCCCAGCCACCACTACATCATTCACCCCACACTCACCACCACTATCATCCCGACCTGACCCGATATTCACCACCACCACCACCACCACTAGCCACCAAACCGAGCCCTCAGCCTACCCCTCACACACCTATAGATCTCCTCTACCTCCAATCGGGGTAGAGGAACAGCTGTCAGCTTTAAATAGAATGGTGTTGCGATTGCTGGCGGCTGATGAGGAAAAGACCACTCAGATCCGCCAGCTTACCGACCTGACTGCTGCACAATCGCATAAAATGCAGAGTAGGATCGAGTAATTGAGGAGCAGGCCCAGCAATTGGCTGCTCAGAACACTCAGATGGACCAACTCCGAGCTCAAAGTGTCGCAGCAGGTAAGCAAATAGAGGAGTTGGAAAAAGCTAAGAGGACCATTTTGCTAAATTGAAAGGATCAAAGGAGGAACCTCTAAAGATAAGGGATGGAGACAGAGATAATGAAGATGATGATGAGATGATGATGACAGTGATACTGATGAAGAGAAAACCGAAGAGTGGTGTGCAGATGAAGACACTGAAGAAGGAGAAGCAGCTGAATCTGTCTCAGCTCCAGGGCAAGAGAAGAGAACAAAGAACAGACAAGATCAGTCAACTTCTGCTTCTGCACCTTCACGTGAAGAGTCTAGCATTCAGGATAAAAGTAAATAGTAGATGTTTATGTATTTATTTACTTTTGTATTCTGTACTGAAAAACCATGTACTAAATGTTTATATTAAGTTAATACATTTGTTTGATAAATTACTAATGATTTGAGTGTGAAATGTGTAAATCAAACAGATCCAACGTACACAGAGATGAGTTTGATATTGCTCCTCTTCAACAGTCAAGTCTCAACTCACAATGATTCTTGATCTGCAAGGGATTGTCAGAAGGTCAGTGAGTTATACTCCTGAAGAAGGTGAAATAATTCACGACCTATCTAACGAGCAACTGGCAGAGATGTTCAGACTCAATCCTGATGAAATTGTCAAGGATGCTCCAACAGTTGATTCAACCAGTGACGATGAACTACATGACGTTGATGAAGTTGAGGTTGAAGATATTGCTGCTGAAGAGTACCTTCAGTACGCTGACAACAAGGGTAATGTGGTCCCCAATCTGGGTGAGTCCCTAGTCAGTGATATGTTTGAGGTACTAGACAAGATGGAGTAGGAAACAGGAAAGACCGAAGGAACCGCCCAAGCCTCAAATGATGACGTAGACATTCGAAAGGCTGAGTGGGCTGAATGTTTTAAAGAAGTTAGAGCCCAACGTGCTGCACCGAAGAGGGATGCCTACACCAAGTTCTACAGCGTCAAGAAACATCTTACGGTGTCAGGCAGGATTATAGCATGGGCATATTTTTATGATCTTAACGTTTATGCCGTTAAGAGGGAAAAGGGCATAGAGTACTTTAGATTTCCACATATCTAAAGACTCTACCAGGATTTGAGCTCAACCAGCTGGCCAAATTGAAGTTGTTGTATGCTGACCCGAGAAAGATGTCAGGCTGGTTTGAGGCTGCCCTAAAGAAAGAGTACCACACCAGGTGGATTAACTTCAGACCTCAACAACCTACAAGGTATATTAGAAGGTCTGAGATGGATGCCATTACTGGAAAACCAAAGATTGTGTTGAAGTGGAGTCCTCCGCGCACTATGTCGAGAATCCCTCTCAAGGAAATGCCACAGGACTTCACTCCACACTTCAAATGGTGGTACTATGATTGGAGAACTGCTGAAGCTGTCATAGTTCTGAACAAAGGGGACCAAATGGATACCATCAGGGTATTCGACCCAATGTGGCTAACCAACTTGTCTGCTAATGATGTCTATACATTATACAAGTGGCCATTGTTCTATGACACACAAGACATTGTACAAGCCCTCCAGTTCCAAAACGTTATACGACTTTGCTTCGCGTTTGATATTCACGCAGGAGTCACACAAGAGGACAAGTACAAGAAATATGAGGAGGTAATGAAGAAAACAAGACATTAGAGAGATCTAGGTCCAAGGGGGAGTTTGTTGATACATGTATGTCCCTAGATCATGGTATGTGATGTAATAGATCTTGTTTGGTATGATTAATGAAATGATACTGATAGTCTGTTAGTTATAATGTTTAATAGTTCATTAATGAGTCGTGACTGAATTGATTGGGTTTATGATTATTTGAATGGTTGCACATTATGTTATATTAATTAACTAAAACATTCAAACTTAACTTAATGAAGTTCCCACACGAATGGCTCATGTGAATGAACCATACACATGAAGAACTTCACACGATTGACTCAGTCGCACGACTGAACCAGGAGACTGGATCAGTCGTACAACTGTAACATAAGATTGGCTCAGTCGCACGACTGAACGCTCAGTCGCACGAATGAACCAACCGCATGGTTCAATCGCACGACTAAACCAAACTAATGGTTCAGTCGCACGATTGAATAGTGCCAACCTATAAATACAACTCAATTCGTGATAAACGATAGCTCTCGATCAAGTACGATTCCAGACGAACCCTAGCCGTCCAGAAACCTTCCAAATCGTTCTCCAAGTTCATAGAACACATTAGATCGATTCCCTATCGATTTCTAACATTAGTTTCAATCCTTGATTGATTCTTCGTGTGTTCTCACTGATTGGATCGCCAATCAAATAGGATTCCGCACTATTTGATCTGGTTTACACGTGATCTCTAGGTATTTCCGTCATAACACTAATCAACCTCTTGTTCACTCTCTCTCTCACTACACTCAAGCATGACCCTTAACCAAGAATCTAAATGTGAAATGGGGATGATGACTAAAGCACCCATCATCACCCCAAAAAACTTCAGACAATGGAGCAGACGCGGAAAAGGTTCATCAAATATCAAGACAGTCGCATGTGGAAATCTATTACCAATGGTCCCTACAAGCCAAAGGTGGCTTCACCTACTGGAGGAGGTGCCATGAGAGAGAAGGCAGTAGAAGACTACTCTGAAGAAGATCTCAAGCAGATAGATATTAATGAGAAGGTGATGACTGTTCTGCTTACTGCAATTCCCAACTCCATTATGGTGGGGTTTGAGAATTGCCAGACAGCCAAAGAACGGTTTGATGCTTTAACCCGCATGTACTCCAACTCAATCGACTCAAAAAAGGATTCACTGAAGCAACAATTTGAGAACTTTACTCATATTGCTGGAGAGATCTTACACCAGTAATACTTCAGGTACATGGATCTTACCTCCTCCTTCAGTCTATGGGAGAGCTTCTAAATTGAGAGACCTCATAAGGAAATTCATGAGTGCATTTCCCAATGAGTGGACGTTCTACTATGTCTCCATCAAAAGGACAGAGAATCTGAACACTCTCTCCATTACTGAGCTATACGACATTCTAGATGGATATCGTGTAGAGATGGAGAAGAAGAGTGGCCGTCAGGAATCAGACCTTTAAGCCTTTCTGCTAGCAACGCTCTCATGATTGCTGAAGGCTCAAAGGCCCCCTTAACCTTAGCAGCATCTGTCACATCCCCAACAACCATCTAGCTCTTCTAGGCCTTACATCACATTCCTTGAGACTCCAATGTCTCAATTGGCTCAGCCAGTCCCTTTCAGGACAACTATGCCCTTGTCTCAGGGAGTGGACACTCTAATGATTTTCAGTTCTTTTTTGAAGATCTGGAATGTTTCAGCCAGATGATGTGGAATACATGGACATAGTTCAACAAATAGCTCTATTAACCACATGGCAAAGAAGTTCTTCAAAAGAACTAGAAGGTAGTTCCCTCAAAACCTAACTAGCAGTATGTTTGGGTTTGACAAAGCAAAGGCCAAATGTTACAACTATAACTAGTTGGGCCATTTTGCAAGGGAATGCAAAGCTCTCAAATCAAACCCCGAGACCTGCTCATGCCTCCTCACATCCTTCAACACCAAAAGCTGCTGAAAATCAATTGAAACTGCTGTTGTGGCACAAGAAGTTGATTGAGATTTATGGTACAAGATGTCACCCCTTCTCAAGCACTCATGGTTGGAATAGACAACTCTAAGGGACATTCACAAGATAAGAACAATATTATCTGGATAGTGGACAATGGATGCTCCAGGCACATGACCTGGAACAAATCTCTACTTCAACAATTTCAACATTTTAATCGAGGTCCTGTTCAGTTTGGAGGTGAGACCGGAGGATACATTTAAGATAGAGGAAGTGTATCCAACGGCTTGTTAAGAGTCGACAAAGTGAACTTTGTCAAACAAGTTGAACACAATCTCCTAAGTATTTCTCAGTTCTATGATCAAAAGCATCAAGTGCTTTTCACAGATCATGAGTGCATCATCCTCAAACCTAGGATGACAATTCCTCAGAATTGGTGCTACTTAGATCTCCTAGGAAAGGTGATATATACAAGTTAGATATGAACAATGCTCCTCATTGGGTGAAGTATCATGCTTTCTTTCAAAAGCTAATGGTGACGAGTCTGCCTTATGGCATAAATGTATGTGTCATGTGAATTTTAAAACCATGAATAAATTGGTTAAAAATAACTTGGTACATGATGTGCCCAAAAAGGAATTTTTCTGTAAAGGCAACTATGTAGCTTGCCTGAAAGGAAGCAACATAGAGTCTCTCACAATCCAAAGAAGTTAACTCTATCACCACCCCATTACACTTATTACATATGGATTCATTTGGTCCAACAAGTATAATATGCATTAGAAGGAAATCATATTGCCTTGTGATTGTTGATGATTTCATAAGATTTACATGCGTCTTCTTTTTAAGAACTAAGAATGAAACCACTGAAACTTTAAAATCTTTTATTCTTAAAATTGAAAATCAAAGTGATAACAAGGTAAAGATAATTAGGAGTGATCAAGGGATTGAGTTTAAGAATCAAGTTCTTGACTCATTCTGTAACTCAAAAGTGATTACCAGACAATTAAGTGCTCCTAAAACTCCTCAACAAAATGGTGTTGCTGAGAAGAGGAATAAGACATTGATTGAGGCTGCTAGGACCATGTTAGCTGATTCAAATCTACCTTTAACATTCTGGGCAGAAGCAGTCAGCACTACATGCTATGTGCAGAACAGGGTTCTCCTTGTCAGCCACATGGAAAAACCCCTTATGAGTTATGGAACAAGAGACCACTGTTCATTGGCTTTCTAAGCTCCTTTGGCAGTAGGTGTACCATACTTAACACAAAGAACAACTTGGAAAAATTTGTTGAGAAGTCGGATGATGCTATCTTTGTTGGATATTCCTCCACCTCTATTGCTTATAGAGTTTATAACATTAAAATTAATAATTTCAGGAATCATCCAACATTGTTGTTAATGAGCACACTTCTTGTGTTAGAGGGAATGCCCCTGATCATATTTTCGATTTAGATTTGTTTCTAAACTATTCTAAACTATATTGTGAGAATATTTCAGCCGAAATAGGTACTCAAAGTGATTCTATTAAAGACAAGCTATTTGAGTTACCCAGACCTCTTTCAAGTTCTCTAAGAGTCTCTAAACCTCAAGCTCCCACCATTGGTAGATCTGACAGCATGACCATTCAGGAACCAGTGGAGCTTCAACTAGTTACTAGTAAAGTGAGCCTAATAACTCATCAGCTAATAACATACAATACCAAACTTATGGAAGTAGCATCTTGAAGGAACATGCAACTGTTAATACTACTTCTCAGCCAATTGAAGCTGATGTGTTTTTCCTTCATTCAGTCAGTCCTTATTGAATGAGTGTGAAACATCAGTCGGATCAAGTGTTCAAAATCTTGAGCCAAAATTCTCAAATCTGGATTTATCCATGCAATTGGATGTAATTCCTACGCTTAGGATTCACAACACTCATCCAGCTAAAAACATCATTGGAAATGTCTCTGAAGGTGTGAGAACCAGGGGATAATCTCATCAGGGGAATGTTGCTTGTACTCATGCTTTTTGTCTCATATGGACCCAAGAAGGTAGAATATGCCCAGAAAGATAGTAGCTGCGTTGAATCAATACAAGAGGAATTGCTTCAATTCAAAAGACAAAAGGTTGGAACCTTTGCCCGCTACCATCTGGTCAAGTACCTATAAGCACCAAATGGGTTTTCAGAAACAAGAGAGATGATAGAGGCTTGATCATCAAGAATAAGGAAAGACCGGTAGTTCAAGGATACAGTCAAGAGGAAGGAATCGATTATACTGATGTTTTTGCACCAGTTGCAAGACTTGAGGCAGTTAGGATCTTCATTGCTTATATTGCATCTAAGAATTTTACTAGTCTACTAGCTGGATGTCAAGTGTGCCTTTCTATATAGGGATATAGATAGGAAAGTCTATGTGTGCCAGCCTCTAGGATTTGAAGAGCTACAACACCCTAACTATGTGTGCAAATTGGATAAGTCTCTAGATGGGCTGCACCAAGCATCTTGGCTGTGGTATGAGACCTTGTCTCAATTTCTTTTGAAGAATGACTACACTTGAGGTACCATTGATAAGACTCTTTTCATAAGGAAGCCTTGGAAAGACATATTGCTCATCCAGGTCTATTGTTGATGATAACTATTTGGTTCTTTAAACGACCAAATGTGTAAAGACTTTAAGAGCATTATGAAGAAGAAGTTAAAATGAGTTCCATGGGAAAAATGCACTTTTTCCTTGGAATTCAAGTGAAGCAAATAAAGAAAGGTTTTTTATCAATCAATCTAAGTATGTAAATGACATCTTAGAACGATTTGAGATGAAAGATTGTAAATCATCCAAGACACCTATTCCCAGAAACCACAATCTTTGCCCTGACTCTGAAGGGGAGGATACTGATCAACATCAGTATAGAGCAATTATTGGGTCTCTAATGTATCTCACAGCAAGCCGGCCTGATATTATGTTTGCTACATTCATCTGTGCAAGATATTAGACTGCTCCAAAGGTGTCTCACCTAGTTGCTGCCAATACAATTCTTAGATACCTCAAAGGAGAACCAAAGCTTGGTTTCTGGTATCCTAGAAACTCCAACTTCATCTATATGGATATACTGATAATGACTATGGTGGCTGCAACATCAACAAGAAATCCACATCAAGAGGATGTCAATTTCTTGGTGGAAGGATAATCTCATGACAATGCAAGAAGCAATCCTATGTCTCAACATCTACTACCGAAGCTGAACACATTGTTGTTACAATTGCTATGCTCAGCTACTCTAGATTCAACATCTGATGCTAGACTATGGATTCAACTTCATGCACACTCCTATCCATATTGACAACAAGAGTGCAATCTCCATACTAAAATTTCGGTGAAGCACTCCAAGACAAAGCATATGACATGAGGTATGATCTCATTAGAGATATTGATGAGAAAAACCTGATTAATTAGTCAAAGTTGACTCAAATGAACAATATGCTAACTTGTTCCCCAAAGCCATTGATGAACAAAGATTTAAGTGTCTCATTACGGTTATTGGGATGATAAACATTGACTAATATATCTCATTTGAAAACCTTTTTAAAAACATATCTTGTTTTCTGTCAAATACAATCTAAGTCCTGTTACAAAAGGTTATTCTTGAAAATTGACTAAGTGTGAGTATTTCCGAAGAGAAAATTACCCTCGGAAGAATCTTTCATTATCTTCCGAAGGAAATTTCCTCAGTCAAGCTTTATCTTCCGAAGACTTTTTAGTCCCGGAAGTATATCTTCACTACTTCCAAAGCTTGAAAACTTCTTCATTGGAAGACATTCTTACTCTCGAAAGTAAAATTATTTACCTTCGAAAGAAAGTTTTTTCTTCGGAAGAGTAAATCCTTTGAAAATACTTTACCTTCGGAAAAAGACTTTACTCTGTAATGGAAACCTTTGGGCCCCATATTGTAAAAAAAAAAATTATTAATGATGTCAGAATCTTTTAAATGGTTTTTAATTTTACCACCACTGTCACATCCTACCCCTTCATCTTACCCTCAAACCATCACTTCACCTTATCGATCTTCTTTTTTCACCCATTTAAATACTTCCAACTCACCACTTTAATCTTCTTACCACTTTTGTTGCCCAAAGCACTTCTCATTCTAACCTTCTCGGATTCAAACATGTTTCCCCTGTTCTTTCTCATAATGGCACTAAACCCTCAACATTATTAAGTCGCACTTATGGATTCATCCAGGGATGCTGACTTCTCTAAAATCATCTCTTTTCTTACCCAATCTACCTACTATACTGCCTTGACTGTAAACCCCACCATTTATCTGAACCAAATAGAGGAGTTTTGGGCCAACGGTCGTATAGAAACCCTAAATCAAGTTAGGGTTATAAGGTCGAGCATTTGTGGCCAGGAGTTGGTCATCTCTGAACAAATCATCAGGATGCATCTAGAGCTTCATGATGAGGGCGCCCCTACTGAATTTCCTAAGTCAGACCTGGATGATACATACACCCTGATGGGTTATGTTGGAGATATAAGTAGGTCTATTGTCTACAAGTTTAACTTCTCCTACAACTAGAAGTTCCTGCTGCATGTTGTTCTCCATTTTCTATCAAACAAGTCTGGGGTATGGGATCAAACCCCATATGTACCGGGCTGCCTAGTTCATTGATTGGTGAAGAGCCACCGCTTCAACTATTCAAGGTTTGTGCTGACTAACCTCATGGGAAGCCTTGAAAAGGACACATTCTTTATGTATTATAGGTTCATCCAACACATAATCAGTTGTGAGTTGGACCAAAGTCAGCTTGTCTGTGCAGCTGCTTTGACTGTCCCTCACATAAGGTTGACCATCTTCAAAGTTTAGAAGAGAGTGTCCACCAATTTCACTAGAAGACATACTGCACTTCTTCCATGTATGATTGAGCCAATGGCTCCTGGTGACATCCCTATTAACCCCACAGGTGATGAACCCACACCAACAACTACCCTCACATTGCCAAATCTCCCTTCCCCACCCATCAAGATCACCTATCAGAGACGTCTAAAACGAAACCTTGTTTAATCTCCTCTGATTGAACAAGTCCATCCTGTTCTACCCAAAGAGGCTAGAGTGGAAACATGGGCTCCTACTCATCCTGAGGTCCTACCTTCCTTCACCATTGACCTCAATATGGGTATTGAGTCTCCTCATTCTCATCTCATGAGCTTGAATCCCAACTTAAAAGCCCTTAGGGTGAGCGTCTATACTCCCCTAAGTAGCCAAAAAGGGACAGCCCCACCAAAGGCTCAATGCCATTAGACATTGATCAAAGTCCGGGTCATTAGGAATAACTGTCATATCTTTCACTAACCTGTTGAAAGGATCTGATGAAGAGTTCATGTCTCTTCTCGGCAGTGAAGTTGATCCAAAACACCCATTAAAGGATCAACTGAGCCCATGGAGACCCCTGATCTCTAGCCCCCATCAGCATATCCAAACTAAGGTGAGTCCCACTGGAGTGGAGGGGACTCATGTTGATTCAGCTGCCACTACTGCAGGTGCCTAAATGAGCCCTCAGGACAGTGGTAACATTGCTGAGACTGAATCTATGGCAACCATTTTGATGACTCTGAAAGAGACATCATTATGCATGGGAAACCAGGGCACCAAGAGACCACTTCTGGTGGTGAGGATAAACATACAAGGTATGTTACCTTATCTCCCTGTGTTTTTTCTCTTGAAGATGAGGGAAGACTGATACTTCTTATTTAAGACCTACTCAATAAAGTCTCAAACTTAGATTTCAGGGTTAAGACTTTAGAAAGTAGGTCCGCCACTCAGCAACTTGAGATCGACAATCTCAGGGCTCTAACTAGCTAAGAAATAAACTGAGAGGTCTGTTAGGCATGTATCAGTTCAGGTCTCCTTGAGTTCTTCCTTTAGCTCATCTAGCTCTCAAGATGATGCTACCAAAAAGGGGAAGAATGTTCAAAGACAAACACCCATGGTGTTCAAGAGCTCAATTATCTCAAAGCACTATTCAAGATATCCCTCTCAGAACTCAGATGTCTTCCCTGAGCCTCCTCCAGCTACCCGAAAAGTGGATCCTAGGAGGCTAAAAGATCTAAACAAGTTTATTACCTTGTTTCTCATGGTATCTTCTATGTGGCACCAGGACCAGATATCTCTGTGGCCTCTACTTTGGAGCTGAAGAGCTTCGGAGGTTGAATACACCCTTTTACCACTTTTGAGTAAGTTAGTCAACCTAAGGTCTAGATGGAACCTAAGATTAATTTCAAATGGGAAATGGAAATTGATGGCCCAACAACCAAAATAGTTGGGACAGAGAGTGTATTACCGTAGACTTCCAAAGCAAAAGTCAAAGTTGCGGAAGAACAACTTAAATCTTCCAAAGTCGAGATGGAAGCTGTGGGAGGGCTCTTCTCCTTGTCCGATGATCTTATCATCATAGATGCAATCCTGGAACTAGAATCTGAGGTAAACAGTGAGGACTTTCTCAAGTTACCCATCACTCAATCACAATCATCATCTCATGCGCCAACAACCATCAACAGCCTAAATCCTATACACAAGAACCTCCAAGGTCTAAATCTTCCGAAGATGTCAAAGCCAAAAAGAAGTGACTAAGGAAGAACTGCTAGAGGAGGAAAGGTTGGAGGATTTAAAAGAAAGGAGAGACTACCCTTGGGAAACTACTAGCTGCTAGTAGCAAAGCAGCTGTAGCCAACCAGGAGGTAGTCAATAACAAGAAAAAAGTGGAAGAGTAATTGACAGACTTGTCAAGATGGGAGCTTGCAATGAAGAATGAAGAACTTATCTTACCATTAGAGGAGCTGATTGAATTGGAAAAGGCAACCCTGCTACTAAAAGAACAAGAAGGAGCAGCAAGGTTGGCCTTGGAAGAAGAAAACCTGAGGAAAAAAGAGGAAGCCGATCAAAGGCTAAGGAGTGAGAGAATAGCCTTTCTGAACTTAAGAGGATTCTCTCTTGAGGAACTTGCTCCACATAACAATGACATGATCTTATGGCTGGTAAACAAAGAATAGGTACAAATGGAGAAGGAAAGAAAGAAGGCTTCCATGGAGAGGATGAAAGAGAGAAAGAAGAAGAAATATGATGTTGAGCTTGCAGCCTTGAAGAAGTCTGGGGACAAAGCCTAGATGAAAGACTATCTCAGGGCCTATGGTTTCTCAGGCAGGCAGGTTGGACCCATGTCCATAACGACCCTACAACATATTGTCAGTGAGATAAAGAGCAAACATATGCTCAGGAAGAAGGAAAGAGATGTACAAGAAAGTACTGGGATGACGTTCACACCTTCTTCATTACCACAACCTCAACCCGAACCTATCCACTTCCCTTTCCCTATCAAAACTGAACCAACCTCTGATCTTTCACCCCTAAACCCATATCCTTAACCTTACCCACTTCCTCAGCACTCAATCCAAACAACCACCAAAACCACTCATTCTCAAACCTAAAACCTTATCAAGAACCCAATCCTCATCAACCAAACAACCACTCAAGTTATCCTTTCATCCACCCAAATCTCTTTCCATAGAAGAGTTTAAGAAGATCAAGAAGAAGCTCATCAACTGCACATCTTTGAGTAGCTATCCTGTGAGAAGGAGTTTGTCAAATTGACTTACATAGACAATTCCTCAAGTTCCCTCACAAGAGAACAATTCCTTGATCTCCTAAGACGAATACTAGACCAAGCTGCTAGACTACTTGGTCTCAACTTGATTCCCTAAACGATGAAGAGAAGAAGCTTAGAAGTGTTAGGACCATTTAGGTACAAAGTACTAACTGATTCTGCGTGTATACCAACTCAAATATTGCGGAATCCTATTTGATTGGTGATCCAATCAGGGAGAACACAGTTAAGATCACTCTAATGATTAATGAAATGTTATGAATGATTAGAACACGATCACCTATGATCTATGAACTTGGAACAGGTCTCCCCGAGTCTCTGGACGGCTAGGGTACGATTATGTGCGTTGGTATTCAAGTTGTTAAGTTTTTCCACGAATTAGGTGGTATTTATAGGTTAGGGTTTCCCATTCATGCGACTGAACCATTAGCATGGTTCAGTCGTGTGACTTAAGCATGCGATTGATCCATCCGCATGACTGAAGGTCTAGTCGTGCGACTGAGTCAATCTTATGTCTCAATCGTGTGACTGATCCAATCTCCTGGTTCAGTCGGGTGACTAGTCCATTAGCATGAAGTATTCATGTGTATGGTTCATTAGCATGGTCCATTCGTATGAGAACTTCACACGATTAAGTTTGAACATGTTTCTCAATCATTATTGACTAAGAATTATGTAAACAACCACAAACCTATAAAGTTAGTTCAATATGCGTTATCACACAATAACCAATGAAATATTAAATATTATACGCATTAACCACACATTGTATTTCATTCATACCATTCAATTTCATATATGTAAGACATGAAAGACATTTTACATTAAGCCCCTAAACTAGGTACACATGTATCTACACACTCCCCCTTAGACCTAGTTTACATCATTGTCTAACATTCTTCATTAGCTCTTCAAACTTCTTGTACTTCTCCTATCTTGTAGCTCCGGCATGTATCTCAAATGCAAAACAGAGCCTTATAACATTTTGAAACTGGAGGGCTTGTACTTAGTCGTGCGAATGGATCAACTACATGACTCAATCGCACGACTAAACCATACTAATGGTTCAGTCGCCCGAATGAGAAACTCTAACCTATAAATACCACTTAAATCGTGGAAAAACAAAACACTTCGAAAACCTATGTACTAAGTCGTACCCTAGCCGTCCAGAGACCTCTAAGAACCTGTTCCAAGTTCATAGATCGCACTAGATCAATTACCAATTGTTCTTAACGTTTAGATTCAATCCATAATTGTTTCTACGTGCGTTCTCACTGATTGGATCGCCAATCAAATAGGATTCCGCATTATTTGATTCGGTATACACATATTTCAATTAGTATTTTGTTCAATACACGATCCTAACAAGTGGTATCAGAGCTTTCACTCTTGATTTACGTGTGGTTCAATCGTTTTGACACAAAAATTGTGTTTTTTCACTAAAAACGTAATCCTTTTGTGTAAAACGGTGTTTTAGATGTCTCTTGATCGTAAAGTTTAGTTTTTTCGGCATACGACAATTAGGGTTAGTGAAAATTCGTGTTTTTGCGTCCAAAACACCTTAAACCTACAAATTTTCGAAATCCAATGGCTTCAGTCGTACAATTGACTCAATCGCATGACTGAATACATACGCATCCCTCATACGCACGATTGGACTCATTCGTACCTCCATTCGTATGACTGAGCAGTCTATACGCATTGTTCAACCGCATTTCTTCATTCGCCCAACTGAGCCATCCGCATTAGTTCAGTCGCACCATTGAACCATCCGTATTGTTCAATCGCACGAATAGCCCATCGCACACCTTCATTCGCACAAGTGAAACAGTTTGTTCCAAAGATTAAAGTTGATAGTAATGGAGGACCAATACTTAGCATTCACAGCAGGGAGAGATTCACGGATTCAAAACCTACTGCTTCTCGAGAATGAAGTGGGGAATCACAAGAAACCCCCTAAGCTAATTACGTTAGATGATTACCCGCAGTGGAAGCAAAGATTTGAGATCTACTTGAATGGCGTAGATCCCAATTTGTGGGAGTCAATAGAGACGGGGTACAGCATGCCTGTAGATGCTGATGGAGTCAAACTTACATTAGGAGGCATGACTGATGGACAAAAGGTTAAGTACAATGCTGAGAAGAAAGTCTATGCGTTGCTCACTCACTCAATTACAAAGGACATTTTCCATCAATTTTCTGAGAACAAGCAGGCAAAGAAACTATGGGATGCATTGGAAAAGAGATATGAGCGAAATGCATCGTTGAAAGCTCTGAAGGCGAAAGCGTTGAAGAAGGAGTTTGACAACTTCTCGTCAATGGGAAAGGAGAGCTTAGACGATGTTATTGATCGTTTCTACCATCTGATGAGTGAGCTGCACACTCATGGAGTTACTACGTCTATGGAAGACAACGTTTCAAACTTTGCAGATGGTTTGCCTGATAAGTGGAGTTCATTTGTCTCCAACCTCAAACAGAATGATATGCTCGCGAAGATAGACATCAATGACTTCATTCTGAAGCTGCGGGAAGAAGAGTTGAGGATGAAGTACAGGGCCCAAAATTCTACTTATGATCAGAACCCAGCCTTGTACAACTCAACCCCTCAAGCCAAAACGTCTGGAGCTCCACTACAAACGGCATTGTTTCGAGTTCCGCTGGTCCATCTCAAGCCTCTTCTTTAGGATCTGACACATCAGGGTCGTCTGGCACCCAATACATAGTACCTGAAGCCAATGCTGCAAAACTAAAGACCAAGAATTTCGGTAATGTGACAGTTGAGGTAGCTAAAGAGCACATGGATCTTTTAGCAGCAGTAGTCCACTCCTATGATGGACTAATTACGGGAAAAATTAGGAATTGTCATCTGGCAGATGAGGACTACGAGCAGGTGGACGAGACAGAGCCGGAGAGGATGGATATAATGTGGGCCTTAGCAAGTGCTATTCGGAGAGCTAAGAAGTTTGTCAAGAAAACCGGACAGAACTTGGTTGCAACTAAGGACACTACCTTTGGTTTCGACAAGACCAAGGTGACCTGTGTCAATAATGGCGAAAAGGGGCACTTCAAACGTGAGTGCGTGAAGCCCAAGAAAACTAGAAACGGGAATCCATTCTCATCCTACAATCGTGAGGATAAACCAACTAGCAGTCCTACTTCATCAAGCAAGTATCCTAAAGCCTTGACTGCTCATGATGATGAAGGACAGGACTGGAGCTTTCGGTTTGTTTCACCAGGAGAATCCAACATCGCTAGTGTTGAAGATTTAGATGATGATTCAGCTAGTGAAGGAGATATTGTAGTGGAACTTGCGATGTCAAGCACCGAAGAGACTGCAACAGTGGTCAATTACATGCCTGCAGAAGGGAAATCTACAACAGCGTCAGAATCACCAGAACCAAAAACACCAGACTCTGCTTTGATGGCTGATTCATCAAAACCCTCTCAGGTAAGTACTACTGACCAACTTTTCAATAATCATGCTTGTTTTGATTGTAATAAATTTAAGGAAAGCATAGATTTAAAATTTGCTAGGTTATTAGATCATAATGATAGCTTAGTAAAGGACTTGCAACTGTGCACTGAAGCTAATAGAATTCTTAAACAAAATGAGCACAGTTATAAAGAAAAGATAGAACTGTAGAACAAACAAATTAGGGAAACCGAAGTTGTAGCTTTTAACCAATCAAATGACATTAAGTTCTATCTTAACTCCCTAGAAGACACTAAGAAACAAAAGGCAGTTTTAGAAGTAGAAGTTAATTCATTAAAGCAAAAACTATATAGTTGGACAAGTTCATCTCATATTGTTTAGCACTTAGTGAGAGAGCATAACAACGGGGAGGGATTGAGTTATAAAGTGGTTCCGCCACCACATGAGATCTTGATGAATGCAAAAAGTAAACCAATCAATAACAATCCAATCAAGGATCATGTGGTGTCCACTTCTCTTGTAAGTCATCCAGATTCCACATGTAAATCAAATGAATATGGTACTAAACAAAAGGAGGCCACTTTAAAGTCAAAAGGTAAAATGCCTTGTGTTAATCTGGAAAAAGAGATTGAGAAGGTTAATATAAATCTTGGTTCAACCACAGTCAAATCTGAACCTAAAAAGGCCAGTAATGTTAACCAATCACGGGTTTCATGTCAAAGTCCAGGTAAACAAAATGGAAAAGATGTTAAAAATGTTAAAACAATTAACTTTGTTAAACAAAATAAAACAACAAAACAAGAAGAGTGTCAACCCAAAAAGGTTAATGTCATACGTGTGTCACACACTTCTCCACACAAACAGTTAAGTCGAAGAGTCGAAAGCAGATCATGCTACAACTGTGGAGAGTATGGACACATTGCGTCTAACTGTCCTTACTATCAGACATCGAGGAGGAAAGTTGAACTTCTGGACCCAAAACCTAGTTCTTCTAAGAGGAACTTAGTGACTCCACCTAGAAGGGCTAGTGAACCTAAAGTTCAACCCATTAGCCAGTCGTCTGTTTATCACAAACAGGCCTTGCACAAGGCTGGCTTATGGAAAGAAAAATCAACCTCAATGTCTGATAATAAGAACAAGAAGACAACTGAGCTTCGCTTACCCTCTAATGGTCAATGGGTTGAATTTATGATGTATGATGCCTCTAGGACACCCAAGCCAGTAAAGGCTTGGGTCCCTAACCTGAACTAATGTTTTCAATTGAATGTGCAGGGTGTTCGCTATAGTGTTGAACCAACACGTGGATTATAGATAGCAGAGCATCCAGGCACATGACATGGAATAGGGTTCTCTTATCAAACGTCAAACAAATAAAAGGAGGCCATGTTTCATTTGCTGGAAACAAAGGAGGGTATATTACAGCTCAAGGGGAAGTGGGAAATCAGAAAGTGAAGTTTGACAATGTAAACTATGTTCAACAACTTCAGAATAACTTGCTTTTTGTATCCCAAATTTGTGATAAAGGTTTTAAAGTAGTATTTGACAACAAGAAGTGCTATGTCTTGAAAAAGGACTATGTGATCCCAGAGGACCAAGTCTTAATGTCTGCCTCAAGATATAATGACCTTTATGTCTTGGATCTATCAAAGGCCTCTACAAAGGATCGTGAAGTTCAGTGCTTCTTGTCAAAAGCTACTGAGAAGGATTCCATCTCCTGGCATAGGATAACGGACACATTAATCCACGGAAGATAAATCACTTGATCCAGAATGATCTCGTGAGAGGAGTTAATGTCAAAAATTCCGATTTCCTCATTTCTGTGTGCATGCAAGAAGGGCAAACAGACGAAGAAGTCTCATAAAGAAAAGAAAGTTCATTCCATCAAACTTCCTCTTGAACTTCATCACATGGATCTGTTTGGTCCGGTCAGTACAAGAAGCATTGCAGGCGACTTGTACTGCTTTGTAGTTATTGATGACTACTTAAGATTCTCTTGAGTAATGTTTCTGAAATCCAAATCCGAAACATTTGAGTCATTCAAGGAATTAGTACCTACATTGGAGTCCCTATACAAGCTGAAGGTACGACAAGTATGCTCAGACATTGGAACCGAGCTCAAGAACCAATGGATGGAGGCATAGTGCAAGAAAAGGGAATTGTGCACCAGTTCACTTCTGCCTACACTCCTCAGATGAACGGCGTTGCTGAAAGAAAGAATCGGAGCTTGAAAGAGACTGCACGGACTATGCTAGCAGACTCAAAACTGCCTATCCAATTCTAGAATGAGGCAGTTGCAAATGCGTGTTACATGTTATATCGAGTTCTGGTAGTTAAACGCCATGGCAAGACGTGTTACGAGTTACTACAACGACGTAAACCTAATCTAGAGTATCTCGAGCCCTTTGGCGCACCGTGCACCCTACTAAAGAAGACTCGGGAGGGAAAATTCAGCAAGAAGGCTGAAGAAGGTATCTTTCTAGGTTACAACAACTCAACGGGTCAAGTAGAGGTGTGGTGTAACGTCGATGTTCAGAGATACACCACCTCTCCTGCTGGAAAAGGACGCGCTTTCTTTTTCGACTATGATGGATTCTTCAAATCCTTCAACATCCCTCTCTCCACGTCTGATGATGAGTTAGTAGCAAAGATGATGTATGATGTTCTAAACACACCATCTCAGGAATCTACATCATCTGGCTCACAAGGTGATTCATCTACAAACTCAGGGGGAGCACTCAAGGTAAGTGACTCTTCCTCTAACGACAAAGCCATGGAAAATGATCAGGACACTCAGGAGCAACAAGTTCCTCCTACTGCAGTCAACAAGCATCTAACATTGATGCCTCTGAGTCATCGGAACCTCACACTCGTACTGCCTCAAATCCGGACCTAACGTTCATAATCTTGATTCTGAAGTAGTTGTTCCAACCACTCCCGAATCACGCCTAAATGTCTATCATCCTTTGGACAATGTCAGTGGGGATGTCAGATCAGGAGTTCAGACCAGAAATCAGCTCTATTTAGCTGATTATGCCTCGGTGATGGAAAAGGGATACCTTCATGATGGTGCATATCACTGCTTTGTGTCTCAATTTGAGCCACAGTACGTTAGTGAAGCACTGAATGATGAGGCGTGGGTAAGTGCCATGCAAGAAGAACTTCTTCAGTTCAAGAAGTAGGAGTATGGACTCTCGTGGATAGACCTAAAGGTGCTAAGGTTATTGGTACTAAATGGGTCTGAAATGCAAGAAAGATGATCAAGGCGTAATCATCAGAAACAAGGCTCGACTTGTAGTTCAAGGATTTTGACAAGTTGAGGGAAAAGATTACAATGAAGTATTTGCACCCGTGGCAAGAATGGAAGCCATCCGTATCTTCCTTGCCTATGCATCGTATATGAAGATTAAAGTTTATCAACTGGATGTGAGAGTGCATTCCTTCATGGTGAAATCTGAGAGACAGTGTACGTCAGTCAACCCGAGGGATTTGAGGATCCATATCATCGGGATAGAGTTTACAAACTCGACAAGGCTTTATACGGGCTTCATCAAGCTCCTAGAGCCTGGTATGAAAAACTCTCCACTCACATTGTGAAACATGGGTTTCGTAGAGGTGTTATTGACTGCACACTATTCATCAAAGAAAAGGATGGTGATTTACTATTTGTCCAAATTTATGTAGATGACATAATCTTTGGTTCCAGGAACGAAGAATTATGTAAATTATGTAAAGAGTTTGAAGCAGTAATGAAGGCTGAATTTGAAATGAGTGCCATGGGAGAGATGAAGGTCTTTCTCAGGTTATAGGTGGATCAGACACCTAAGGGAATTGTTCTACATCAGACCAAGTATATAAGAGATATTCTCAGTCGGTTTGACATGGAGAATGCTTTTGCAGTTGGGACTCCACTTGCTACAAACCATGATGTAGCACCCGACGAGAATGGTGATCTGGTAGATGCCACCATGTACTGAGGAATGATTGGATCTCTAATGTACCTCACTGCCTCAAGACCTGATATCATGTATGCTACATATCTATGTTCAAGATATCAGGCAAAGCTAAAAGTTAACCATCTGATAGGGGTCAAAAAGATCACCCGTTATCTGAAGGGTACACCAACACTAGTGTTGTGGTATCCTTATGACGATGACTTCGAGCTTACGGCGTATAGTGACTCAGATTACGGCAGCTGCAAGATGAACTACAAGTCTACATCAGAAGGATATCAATTCTTTGGGAGGAGATTAGTGACCTGGCAGTGTAAGAAGCATACCTCGGTTGCTTTGTCAACCTGCGAAGCCGAATACGTTGCTGCTGCAAGTTGCTGTTTACAAATCATATGGATCAAACAGTAAATGTAGGACTATGGTTTGAATTTCTCTTCTACTCCTATTTTTTTGATAACTCTGCTGCAATGTAGTAACTAAAAATCCGGTCCAACATCCTAAGACCAAACACATCGGAATAAAATATCACTTTATACGTGATTGTTTTGAAAAGAACCTAATCGATGTGGTTAAAATAAATACTGATTTTCAACGTGCTGACCTCTATACAAAGGCTTTTGATAAACCACGTTTTCTATATTTGTTAGAGGTCAACAGCGTTAAAAAGAAAAGTGATGTAATTCCTGAAGATGACCATGTGTAGTCCGATGCGTATAGTCCAATTTTATTTTAATTTTTATTTTCTTTATTTATCTAATTTATTTTAAGTAGTTAATTAAATTGATGTTATTTCTTTTCCTAGTAAAATCCTAAAAATGCAAATCGTTTACGGTTTTAGAATTTTAGGGGGAGAATAGGTTTAGGAAGTAACATTATAAAAAAACAACGAGGGAGGAGGAGAGGTAAGCTTTAGATCGTATTTGTGATACTGATTCAAACTTTGGAAAATGATAGTACACCGGAATAAACCACTTGGGACTTTAAAAGTTTAATTTGAATAAGATGCGAAATTTAAAGTATAAGTCCTTGTAGTCTGAGCAATAGAAAAGGAAAATTATAGTACAACTAGCTACTACTAAGGTAACACAAAGAAAGTAGACCTAGAGGTTGCTAGACCACTAATGATATATTGGTATATTCAACACAATAGATGATTAGACCTTGTTGTGATCTCAAGATTAAGCTAAGTTGTTCGACAAGCTGTGGGTTATCATCTAATCCCTGGTTAACACAATCAACAAAATTCCAATAAGGGGTGACGAGCAGAATAAACGCCACAAATGTGTGTGTATGACCAAAATATGAGCAAAAGCACGTGATGAAAAAAATGCAAAAGCAATCAAACTAATAACCTATGTTGTTGGTGAGATCTGTACAAAAAGAATAAAATTGCTCAAACAAGAAGATAGGTTATGTGCCTCTCTGCTGTGTGGTGGCACTGACCTGAGGATAAACATAACCTATATATTCTAGAATTCATTGTTGTTTACCGCCTCTCTGCTGTGCGGTGGCACTGACCTGAGGCTTGGCTTCTCTTTGAAAGCTCTAAGAATAGTTTCTTCTTGAATACTACCCTGAGACTGCTCAAAAATCTCTTGAGGAATGTTGATTACCAGATAAGTGTGGGATCCACAAATGCTTGTTGAAATAATGAAACCTTAAACTATAACCAATTTGTGTCAAAAGTCTGTGTATGAATTTAAGAGGACAAGTATACTAATGATCATCGTGTCTAAAATTCTTGAAAGTCCAAATCATTGTGGGAATCTAATAGTACTAGTATGATTTCCTATACTTACTAACGACTCTAGATGAAAGAACAGATTCTAGCATCAAAAAGTTTTGATAACATGTCTTGAATGATTTGACTTACCTGTATGATTTCAAATTGAATCAGTCCATTTATGGTCAAAATGAATTGAAGCTGCCTTTTCGAAAATGAATCTATTAGATTTCCATCTTAGGATTTACACCTCACACAAAACCACAAAAACAAGTTTTAGTTTTGAATTTTAGTTTTAGTTTTTATTTTGTTTAAATTTCATCAATTTAATTTGTTAATCATCGGACTATGCCATGAAACTCAATCGGGGACTTAATCAACTAAAAAGGTCATGTCTGAGGTGACCACACGTGTTTTCAAATGTAAAATGAGTCATGTCTGAGGTGACAAATTGTTTTAAAAGGATCACGTCTGAGGTGATCAAAAGTTTCCAAAATTAAAATGATTATGTCTGAGATGATCGTATGCTCAAAATGTTTAATCAATAGTTAAAGGGTGTAAAATGTCAAATGGTCATAAAGTCGAAATCCTAAGTATGATCCATTCACACGACTGGACCATGAGTATGGACCAATCATATGATTGGATCATACTTATGCCCTAGACAACCGAATGGAGAATGAGTATGAACCATTCACACGAATGGCTTACAAGATTGAGCGAGTCCCCCGAATGCAGTTGACCGAATGAGTCAGTCGCCTGAAACCTAGTCGGCCGACTGAATGTGACCGACTGAACCAATCGCACGACTGAGGTCCAATCGCCCGAATGAACAGGCGAATGGGTTCAGTCACCCGATTGAAATTAGATTCAGTATAAATAGGGGCCACAGTCGATCGCATAAACTCATCACCCCCCATTCGCCCTAAATCGCACTTTGTACCGTTACTCAGCCGAAATTTCTTCTGACCGAATTTGACACCTAATTTAGATATTCTAACGATCTCTACTTGTTATACAGGTACAATGCGGTACTCTCTAACCGAAGTTCGGCTGATTTGAGCCCTAATTTATGAATTTCGGCCCTTACAAGAACCGAAACTGTGATTGGACGAATAACCTAGCTAAACTAATTAAAATGTTGAAATCAAGGTTATTAGGTTATTTGTAGAGTGATTGCGAGTCTAATGAACCAAAACACGACGTCTAATTTTAAGATTTGGTCGAAATTCGAATTTTAGTTGAACGAACACTGGGTCATGCGACTGGACACTCAGATGAACTCCAATCGCACGACTGAGCTAGCCGAAGACTCAGTCGGCCGAATGGATAATCCGAATGAGTTCAGTCGGCCGACTGAACCAATCGCAGGCTCAATCACCCGATTGAACTCAGTCGCATGTTCAGTCACCGACTGTATTCAGTCAGCTGTTGGGTCAACCGACTGAACTCAGTCGTATGGTTCAATTGCATGATTGAACCAGACTAAGTTCAACTAGGTTAATTTGAACTGATTTTTGTTGTGTGGTGATCTAAAGTCTATGTGTCTTGTATTACAGATCTATGGCTGATAGGTGGTCCATCAACCCCAAGCACAACATCTGTGCCTATTTGGATGCCACAACTCAGAACGGTACCGAGTTTGTAGGGATCATTGCATTCCTAAAGAGATCTCGGATTCATAGAGCTATATCCACACCGTGCACTCCCTATAGGTCTATACAGCAGGCCTTCTGGGAGGGGGCATCGGTTGATCGTTCACAAGAGCCTACAGCATCCGGAGTTCCATTTTTGGGCATGATATCGAGATGACTGCAGTTGATATTCATCGAGTACTCGATCTGGGTGACGATGCAAATCACCCGACCAGGCTACATCCTCTGACAGTTAGAGGGTGCTTCCTCAGAATGAAGTATGCTGGGGACATAAACGCAGGTGTGCTGAACAAAAGCAACATGTGTCCCCAGTTTAAGTACTTGGCGCATGTGATACTGAAGTGCATGGCATCGAGGAGGGGTGGGTTTGATGACCTCTCAAACCAGATCCAGAATGCCTACGTGGCACCGGTACTCAACCACCCCTTCAGTTTCTTCAGTATGATTTTTGCCTATCTGATAGAGAACCTAGAGGCAAAGGGCAAGGAGGGATTCTGCATGTACCCTAGATTCTTGCAGATGATCATCGATGAGAAGCTGCTTGCCTTGCCCAAGGAGAGCCACGATGCTGTATTGTTGGAGATTATGGATGACACGACCTTGGGTTGCATGAAGGTCTACCGGGGGAAGCAAGTCAAACCCCCTGTGAAGAGACTCTTCGGGCATCTGGCCAAGGCTGATTATGTGACGCCGGCTAGGAGAAAGTGGCACCATGAGGAGAGTGATTCAGATGTTGAGCAGATGTCTCTCCCATCTGATGACTCCGATTACAATGACGGTGACACCGGCGGAGACTCTGGGCCCGCTTCTACTAGGGGCCCCACTACCCATGATACACCTCCGCCTCCTAGAGATGCCACCACTACCAGCTTTCACCAGGATTTTTGTCCTCCAGATGAGGAGGGAGAGAGTGATGTGGAGCCTCTCACGAGGACTGTGGGCAGCAGGGCGGTTGCCACAGAGAGAGGTTTGAGGGTGGTTGGTGGACGCCCAGGGGAGTCCAGGGATGCTGCTGCTGATCCAGATCCCACATATACCCGGACCCACCCAGCAGCCAAGGGGGAGCTCTGTGCCTAGAGGCTCAAGGAAGAAGACGATGGCACACCCCTATGGCAAGAAGGGGAAGAGATTGAAGTTCACCTTGACCTCATCTATCACCACAGCCACTACCTCAGCCACTACCTCAGCCACCCTTCCACCACTACCACCACCATTGCTACCACACCACCTACCACCACCTCTACCACCTCACACACCACTCCCACTCCCACACCCACTCCACCACTTACCCACATCCAATCCACCACCACTACAGCTTATCCACCACCACCTACATCTATACCACCCCTAATCTTCACCACTGCGACCACCACCACCACTAGCCACCAAGCTGGACCATCATCCCACCCTACCTACCACACAACATCATCTTTACCCCCCATTGGGGTAGAGGACCAGCTGTCAGCACTCAACCATATGGTGCTGAAGCTGTTAGCTGCTGATGAGGAGAAGACTGCCTAACTACGTCAGCTTGTGGAGCTAAATGCTACCAAGAATAGCAGATCTCATAGCAAGCTGAGCAGATTGCCCAACACCAGGAGCTAAACATCCACTCATCAAAGAGGATAGAGGAGTTGGAGGCATCAAACAAGACCATCATGCTCAAGCTCAAGGCACAAAGGATGAGCCACTCAAGATAAGAGAATGAGATATGATGATGGTGAAGATGATGAAAGTGATGATGATGAGGGTAGTGAGAAGGAAGAGATAAGGGAAGGGCAGAATAGTGATGATGATGAAGAAGGAGATGCAGCTGCATTTACATCAACTAAAGGTCAAGAGAGACGTACAAAGAGAAATCAAGACCAAGGAGCCTCATTATCTGCATCTACATCAGGCTGGTTTGAAGCAGCTTTAAAGAGAGAGTACCACACCCGGTGGGTCAACTTCAAGCCTCAATAACCAATGAGGTATATCAGGAGATCTGAAGTTGATGCCATAACTGGGAAACCAAAAATAATGCTGAAGTGGAGTCCTCCGCACACGATGTCTAGAATCCCTCTAAGGGAAATGCCACAGGACTTCACTCCACACTTCAAGTGGTGGTACTATGATAGGAGAACAGGCGAGGCAGTAATAGTGTTGAACAAAATGGTAGTATGGAAACTATTAGGGTGTTTGACCCCATGTGGCTCACTAACTTGTCAGCTGATGATTTTACACCTTATACAAGTGGCCACTATTCTATGACTCACAGGATATTGTACAAGCTCTCCAATTCCAGATGTCATACGGCTCTGCTTTGCTTTTGAAATACATGTAGGAGTCACAAGACAGGAGAAGTACAAGAAGTATGAGAAGCTTATGAAGAATGTAAGACAGTAGATGAAACCAGGTCCAAGGGGGAGTTTGTAGATACATGTGTACCTATTTTTTGAGCCTAATGTAAAATGTCTTTATGGTCTTACACATTTGTAATAGAATGGGTACTTAATGAAATACAATGTGTGGTTGTGCTTATAATATTGAATATTTCATTGCTTAGTATGTAATAACGCTTATTGAACTAACTATATAGGTTTGTGGTTGTTTGAATAGATCTAAGTCAAATAATGATTATGAAACATATTCAAACTTAATCATATGAAGTTCTGATGCGAATGGCCCATGCTAATAGACCATACGCATGAACAACTTCATGCTAATGAACCAATCGCATGACTGAACCAGGAGACTGGATGAGTCGCATGATTGTAATATGAGATTGACTCAGTCGCACGACTGAACACTCAGTCGTGCGAATGGATCAACCGCATGACTCAATCGCACGACTGAACCATACTAATTGTTCAGTCGCCCGAATGAGAAACCCTAACCTATAAATACCACTTAAATCATGAAAAAAAAAAGCACTTCGAAAACCTACGTACTAAGTCGTACCCTAGCCATCTAGAGACCTCTAAGAACCTGTTCCAAGTTCATAGATCGCACTAGATCGATTACCAATCATTCTTAACGTTTAGATTCAATCCATAATTGTTTCTACGTGTGTTCTCACTAATTGGATCGCCAATCAAATAGGATTCCGCACTATTTGATTTGGTATACATGTATTTCAGTTAGCATTTTGTTCAATACACGATCCTAACAAACTCCGTTCATTTGAGGAGTGTAGGCTGATGTGAACCAGTGCACAATTCCTTTTTCATTGCAGAATTCCTCCATCCATGGTTCTTGAACTTGGTACCATTGTCTGAGCGAACTTGTAGTACCTTCAGCTTGTAGAGTGACTCCAATGTAGTTACCAGTTCTTTGAATGATTCGAATGTCTCTGATTTGGATTCCAGAAACATTACCCAAGAGAATCTTGAGTAATCATCTGTAACCACATAGCAGTACAGGTCGCCAACAATGCTCCTCGTACTGACTGGACCAAATAGATCCATGTGTAGAAGCTCAAGAGGCAACTCAATGGAATTAACTTTCTTAGCCTTATGAGCCTTCTTGGTCTGTGTTTCCTTTCTTACAAGTGACACAAAAATCTGGTAGTTGGAAGTTCTTAACGTTTACGCCACGCACTAGATCATTCTGAATCAAGTGGTTCATCTTTCGGTGATTTATGTGTCCCATTCTCCTATGCCAGGAGATGGAGTCTTTCTCTGTCGCCTTTGACAAGAAGCATTGTACTTGATGATCAGTTGTGGAGGCCTTTGATAGATCCAAGACATATAAATCATTATATCTTGAAGCTGACATTAAGACTTGGTCCTCCGGGATTACATAATGCTTCTTTAACACATAACACTTCTTGTTGTCAAAGACTACCTTAAAGCCTTTGTCATAGATTTGGGATATAGAAAGTAAGTTATTTTGAAGTTGTTGAACATAGTTTACCTTATCAAACTTCACTTTCTGGTTTCCCACTTCTGCTTGAGCTGTGATGTAGCATCCTTTATTTCCAGCAAACAAAACGTGTCCTCCTTTAACTTGTTTGACGTTTGAAAGGGGAGACAAGTTTCCAGTCATGTGCCTTGATGTGCAGCTATCAACAATCCAGGTATTTGTAGAGGCACTATAGCGGACACCCTGCACATTTGAAGGAAATGATTAGTTTAGGTTAGGGACCCAAGCCTTAACTGGCTTGGGTGACCCAGTGGCATCACACGTCATAAATTCTACCCGCTGTTTTATGTAAAGGGTGAGGGCAGATCATTCTGCTTCTTGTTCTCATTATCAAACATTGTACTTGATTTTTCTTTCCATAGACTAGTTTTATGTAAGGCCTATTTGTGATAAACAGATGTCTGGCTTACAGTTTCAACTTTATGTTCACTAATCCTTTTTGGTGGAGTAATAGAGCTCCGTTTCGAAGAACTTGGTTTAGTGTCATGAAGTTCAACTTTCTTCCTTGGTGTTTGATAGTAAGGACAATGAGAAGCAACCTGTCCATAATTTCAACAGTTAAAGCATGATCTACTTTCTATACGTTGGTGGAACTATTTCTGTGGGAAAGTGTATGACATATTTGTAACTTTAGTCTGTTTGGATTTTGCCATTTCTTGTTTAGATGTTTTAGCTTCTTTAACAAAATTCATTGTTTGAACATTTTAACATCTTTAACCTTTTTTTATATGGACTAAGACATGATGTATGTGATTGGTTAACTTGTTTGGTCTTTTTGGGTTCGGAATTATACGTGTTTGAACCTGACTTTTTCTTAACCTTTTCAAATTGTTTATCCAAATTAACAATAGGCAACTTACCTTTATATTTTAAAGTGGCCTCTTTCTGTTTAGTGACTGATTCCACTGGTTTACTTGTGGAATCTGGATCACTAACTAGAGGAGTGGACACCATATGATCCTTAACAGGGTTGTTATTTACTGGTCTACATTTTTCATTCAACACTGTCTCATGTGGTGGTGGTACCACTTTGTAACCCAAACCCTCCCCATTGTTTCGTTCTCTTACTAAGTGTTGTACTATATGAGAAGAACCTGTCCAACTATGCAGTTTTTGTTTTAATGAGTTTACTTCAACTTCCAAAACTGCTTTTTCTTTCTTAGTTTCTTCTAGAGAGTTTAAATAGAACTTTATGTCATTTTCTTGGTTAAAAGCAACAACCTCGTTTTCCCTTAGTTGTTTATTTAAAAGCTCTATTTTCTCTTTGTAACTGTGCTCATTTTGTTTTAAAATTTTGATTAGCCTCTGTGCACAGTTGCAAATCATTTACTAAGCTATCATCGTGATCTAATACCTAGAAAATTTTGAATCTATTTACATTCAGTAAAAGCATGATTATCAAAAAGTTGTTCTGTGGTACTTACCTGAGAAGGTTCGTTTGAATCAGCCATCATCGCAGAGTTGGACTGTTCGGGTACTGGTGATCTGAACATGTTGTTTTGGACCTTCTTCATTCAAGTGAGTTACCGCAGTAACAGTATCTTCATGATCTAACATTACTAGTTCAGCTACTATATCACCTTCGCTTGCAGTGTCATCATCCAAAATCTCAACATTTGCAATGTTGGACTCTCCTAGTGAAACAAAACGAAAGGTCCAATCTTAACCTTCATCATCTTGTGCAGTCAAAGCTTTAGGACCTTTGCTTGATGATGCAGCTTCACTTGTGGGTTTGTCTTTACGATTGAATGATGAGAAAGGATTACCATTACCTGTCTTCTTGGGCTTCACACATTATCATTTGAAGTGCCCCTTTTCTCCACAGTTGAAACAGGTAACTTTGGTTTTATCGAAACCAAAAGTAGTATCCTTAGTGGCTATCAAGTTCTGTCTAGTCTTCTTCACAAACTTCTTGGCTCTACGGACAACACTAGCCAATGCCCACATAATATCCATTCTTTCCAATTCATTCTCATCCACCTGCTCGTAAACCTTATTAGCCAGATGGCAATTTCCGATCTTTCCTGCAACTAGTCTATCATAAGAATGAACAACTGCAGCTAAGAGGTCCATATGCTCCTTTGCAACCTCCACAATGATATTCCTGAGATTCTCGGCCTTTAACTTCATAGAATTTGATTCGGGTACTATATATTGGGTGCTAGACGACCCAGACGTTTCAGATCCTGAAGTAGAGGCTTATGGAAGAGCTGCTGAACTTGACACAAAGTAATTCAAGTGGTGTAAGGCTCCGTTTCCGGGATGCTTACAGCTGGCCAACCATTGCACATAAAACATACATTTATAGTTATTTTACATAAACATTCGCAGCGAAAACATTCAAAAAAGGGCATTTCATTTCATCATAAAAACTTTTGCAAAATAATGCATCGTTCGTTGGTTACAAAATTACATTTGTTGTATTACATCACAAAAGCTTTGAATAAATGGATGCCATCCAAAAGAGCTGAGCAGCTGCCTCGTGCCATCCTTAGCAACATTACCTGCCAACTGAAAACATATAAAAGTCAGCGTTGCTGAGTGAGTTCTAGTTTTATAATAAAACTTACTTTTCTTCATAAAACCATCCTTTCTATTAAAATCATATTGTACTTTACATTCATTCGTGATCATACATCGTACGTACATACAGATAATTCATTATTATCTTCGTCATTCTCCCGTTCATTCTTTCATTCATTCATCATTTCATTTATTACTTTCATCATCACCATGAACTTTAGCCTTCATCCTCGTGATACTGTGCCTAAGCCTATAAAAGACCTTCATCGGTGGTGCCCAACACCAAGTGGTCACAGTTTCAAAGGTAAAGTTCAGGTATACCATTGTCATATGCTATGCCCTTCATGCTCATGATACTAGACCTAAGCCTATAAAAGACCTTCATCGGTGGTGCCCAGCACTAGGTGGTCGCAGTACCTAAGACACAGAACAATGGTTCATCCATATGGTCAATCACAAAGAAAGACCCTAATGTGCATCCTTTGGGGTAGCCAACCCGCACACCATTGAGCTAACACCTACAATGGGTGTGCACCTCCATACATTTGCTTGCAAGCCTTTCTTACTTTCATTCATTCATTCATTAATGCATGCATTCATCATCATGTTCCTCTTTCATTATCTTTCACTTTACGTTATATAATACTTCGTTCATTCATTATCATAACACGTGAAGTCATGGGAAAGCTAAACATACATCATCATAAGGAACATAAACATATCATTCATACATCATCATGCAGGGCATCATACATACATAACATACATCATGTATAACCATCCAACATCATCATCATCATCATATGCATCAATCACATATCATTACATGCCCATCAAACCATCTATGACCCTAAAAGTCAACTTACATAAACCTCGGGAATCTCCTAGGTCAAAGCCTACATTACTCCTTTTTCACCAAAAAGTCATAATTATTCTAAGTGTTCATCCACATTGACCTTATTATTCACCCGCATTTGATTTGCTTCGTCCCCATTTGCTATAGTTCATCCACATTAGCTATAGTTCATCCGCATTTGGCCTTACTCATCCGCATTTCATGTTCTTAGTCAAATGCTCATCCGCATTTCCCAGACTTAGTCAAATGCTCATCCGCATTGACTTCATCTGCATTTGACTTCATCCGCATTTCCCAGACTTTGTCAAATGCTCATCCACATTCACATACCTCATCCACATTTCCCAGACTTAGTCAAATGCTCATCCGCATTGACTTCATCCGCATTTCCCAGACTTAGTCAAATGCTCATCTGCATTAACTTCATCTGCATTTCCCAGACTTAGTCAAATGCTCATCCGTATTGACGTACCTCATCTGCATTTCCTAGACTTAGTCAAATGCTCATCGGCATTTCATGCACTTAGTCAATGTTCATCTACATTGACTTCATCCGCATTTGACTTCCCAACACTTAGGCAGATTTCAAAACTTAACATGTGAGCCTAAAACATCATATTCGATTTCCATGCACCATTCATTGGTTCTAAGCTTAAACCTTACCCTTTAAGCCTTAGAAACACAATCATACATCATCAAGCATGAACATAGTCACACATCACATCATACCATCATCATACACACATTCAAGCATACGGGGCCGAAACCCAGTTAAATAAAAACATACATTCCTGCATTTTCAGCCCCAAAATCAGTTAATAACCAGTAAAAGAGGGGTCCTAGAACTCACCTTTGTAGCTTTTGAGTATGGCTTCCTCCAAACTCGTTCGCAAATTGAATTCAACCGCTTAGAAACCCACTTGAATTAGAATTCTTTCTTCTTGTTCTTCTTCAAAACCGAGAATTTGCTGCTCCCAGCTACACTCTCTCTCTAAAACCGCCGAAAATCAGTGGTGTATGTGACATATGGGCTGCCATACCACCTTTTACACCCACTTTTCAAACATTTTGTCCTTTTGGACAATTTTTACCCCTAAACTTGGGTTTTATGTATTTTCCTTCTTTTCTTTCACTTTACAATCACCGGGTGTTATGAGTGGCGCTCTTGAGCTTTTTGAGGTGGAAGTTGAATTATACAAAGACGGATTTTGATCATAAGATCCTTTATGAGACCTGTACTTCATCCTTAGTTCTTCCTCCCTTAGTTTCAGGATAGAGTCGTTTATGTCTAATTTGGCCAGTAAATTGTTCTGTCTCAAATTAGACATAAACGAGTCCCACTTCTCTGGCGGTCCTCCTGGCAAAGCTTGAGACCTTATCTTCCATTGACGTTGTAACCCCATGAGCGTGCAACTCACTCATTAAATGGTAGAATCGGTCGATGACATTATCTAAGCTCTCCTTGCCCATCGATGAGAAGTTATCAAACTCCTTCTTCAAAGCTTTCGCCTTTAGGGCTTTTAACGATGCATTCCCATCGTATCATTTTTCCAGAGCCTCCCATAGTTTCTTTGCCTATTTATTCTCAAAAAATTGGTGGAATATATCCTTAGGTATCGACTAAGTCAACAAAGCATAGACCTTTTTCTCAGCATTGTACTTCACCTTCTGGCTATCAGTCATGCTGCCTAGAATAAGTTTGACGCCATCAACACCAACCGGCATACTATAACCAGTCTCGATTGATTCCCACAGATTGGGATCAACACCATTTAGATAAATTTCGAACCTTTGCTTCCATTATGGGTAATCATCTAACGTGATAAGCTTAGGAGGCTTATTGTGATTGCCAATCTCATTTTCCAGAAGTAACAGGTTCTGAATATGCCAGTCCCTACCTGAAGTAAACGCCGAGTACTAATCTTCCATTTCTTTATACTTTGAGAGTTAGAACAAAACTATTTAACTGGTGCAAATGTAGAGATGCGATTGGGTCAATCGTGTGGATGGACCAATATGGATGAGACAATCATGCGATTGAATCAATGTGGATGAGTCAATCATGCGATTGAGCAGGTGCGGATGAACAATACGAATGGGGTGTTCAATCGTACGAATGGATGGGCGACTGAGTTCAATCGTGCGTATGGGAGGTGCGATTGAGTTCAGTCATGCGATTGAGCTAATCGGGCGACTGAGACTGCTAGATTTGAAAATTCCAAGATTTTGGCACTTTGACACAAAAATACGATTTTTCACAAACCCTAATCTGTCGTAAGCCAAAAAACGTGAACTTTTAGACTTGGAGACACTGAAAAGATGGTGCTTTTGACTGCAAAAACGTGAGATATACACCAAAAACGATTGAATCACATGCAAAATCATGAGCCAAAGCTCTTATACCACTTGTTAGGACCGTTTAGGTACGGAGTACTAACTGATTATGCGGGTATACCAACTCAAATAGTGCGGAATCCTATTTGATTGGTGATCCAATCCGGAGAACATAGTTAAGATCACTCTAACGATTAATGAAACGTTATGAATGATTAGTGTTAAGAGGACAATGTACTAACTGATTAACGTGTATACCGAACCAAATAGTGCGGAATCCTATTTGATTGACGATCCAATCAGTGAGAACGCACGTAGAAACAATTTTGTGATTGAATCTAACGTTAAGAATCATGTAGGAATCAATCTAATACGATCTATGACTTGCAGTATGATCTTAAAGGTTTTTGGATGGCTAGGGTACGTCTGGAGTCGAAGTGTGTACAATGCTTACGTTTTTCCACGAATTAGGTGTATTTATAGGTAAGGGTTACTCATTCGTGCGACTGAACCATTTGAATGGTTCATTCGTGTGATTGAGCCATGCGGTTGATCCATTTGCACGACTGAGTGTTCAGTCGTGCGATTGAGTCAGTCGCATGAAGTTGTTCAGGCGTATGGACTATTTAGGCGCATGGACACTCAGTTGCATGACCATTCGGACGCATGACCACTGTTGGAGCGCATGGTCCAGTCGGACGCATGAGAACTTCACTTAACCAAGTTTAAATGTATTCATTATTATAACATTATGCATATCAATTCAAATAATCACAAACCTATATAATCTAGTCAATATGCGTTACACAACTCATTAATAAAATATTAAACATTATAAATCACAACCAAGCATTCTTATTTCATTAAGTACCCAAGCATTACATAAGCGTAAGACATTCAAGACAGATTACATTAAGATCCGAATCTAGGTACATATGTATCAACAAACTCCCCTTTGGACCTAGATCTATCTATCGTCTTACCTTCTTCATAACCTTCTCGTACTTCTTGTACTTCTCCTCTCTTGTGACTCTACATGTATTTCAAATGCAAAGCAGAGCCGTATCATATTTTGGAATTGGAGGGCTTGTATAATATCCTGCGTGTCATAGAACAGTAGCCACTTGTATAAAGTGTAGACGTCGTCAGCTAACAAGTTGGTAAGCACACCGGGTCGAATACCCTGATAGTATCCATTCTGCCCTCTTTGTTCAGAACTATGACAGCTTCCCTGTTCTCCAATCATAGTACCACCATTTGAAGTGAGGAGTGAAGTCCTATGGCATCTCCCGTAGAGGGATCTTTGACATTGTTCATGGAGGACTCCACTTCAGCACTATCTTTGGCTTTCCAGTTATGGGATCAACTTCAGAACGTCTGGTATACCTCGTAGGTTGTTGAGGTTTGAAGTTGACCCACCTAGTGTGGTACTCTTTCTTCAAAGCAGCCTCAAACCAGCCTGACATCTTCCTCAGTCAGCGTATAACAGCTTCAGTTTAGCTAGCTGGTTGAGCTCAAAACCAGGTAGAGAATTTAGGTCATGCGGGAATCTAAAGTACTCAATACCTTTCTCTCTCTTCACCATGTATACATTAAGATCATCAAAATGGGCCCATGCATAATCTTGCCTGACACCTTGTGATGTTTCTTCACATTGTAGAGCTTGGTGTAGACATTCTGTTAGGAGCAACGCGTTGGGCTCGGATCTCCTCAAAACAAGCATCCCATTCAGCCATTCTGATATCAACATCAGTGTTTGAGGCTTGGGCTTGTTCTTCAACCTTCTAGGACTCTTGCTCCATCTTATCTAATATCTCAAATGTATCACCAACCAGGGACTCACCCAATTGGGGACCGCGTTTCCCTCTTTGTCAGGGTACTCGGGATAGTGCTCTGCAGTGACGTCCTCGATCTCTATCTCATCAATGTCGTTCAGCTCGTCTGTGAGGCCCCATTCCCGGGACGCTTACAGCTGGTAATTCATTGCACATAAAACATATACTTTGCATTTAATCATCAAAACATTACAGCAGAAACATAAAAGAAATGGCATTTCATTTCATCATAAAAACTTTTGCAAAATAATGCATCGTTTGTCTGTTACAAAATTTCATTGTTGTATTACATCATAAAAGCTTTAAATAAATGGATGTCATCCAATAGAGCTGAGCAGCTGTCTCGTGCCATCCACAGCAACCCTACCTGCCAACTGGAAAATGCATAAAGTCAGCGTTGCTGAGCGAGTTCTAGTTTTATAGCAAAACATACTTTTCTTTCATTAAAACCCTTCATTTCAAGTGTATGTGATCATACATCATACGTACATACAGATAATATCATTATTATCTTCATCATTCTTTCGTTCATACTTTCATTCATTCATCATTTCTTTCATTACTTTCATCATTACTTTCATTACTTTCATCATTACGATGAACTTTACCCTTCATGCTCGTGATACTGTGCCTAAGCCTATATAAGACCTTCATCGGTGGTGCCCAACATCAAGTGGTCACAGTACCTAAGGTAAAGTTCAGGTATACCATGTCATATGCAATGCCCTTCATGCTCGTGATACTGGACCTAAGCCTTTAAAAGATCTTCATCGGTGGTGCCCAGCACCAGGAGGTCACAGTACCTAAGACACGCGACAATGGTTCATCCATATGGTCAATCACAAAGAAAGAACCCAATGTGCATCCTCCCAGGGTAGCGAACCCGCACACCGTTAGGCTAACACCTTTTAATGGGGTGTCCCAACATACAGTGCTTGCAAGACTTTCTTACATTCATTCATTATGCATGCATTCATCATCATGTTCCTCTTTCATTATCTTTCACTTTACGTTACATAATACTTTGTTCATTCATTATCATAACACGTAAAGTCATGGGAAAGATAAACATACATCATCACAAGGAACATAAACTTATCATTCATACGTCATCATGCAAGGCATCATACATACATAACATACATCATGTATAACCATGCAACATCATCATCATCATGCATAAACATCAAGCACATATCATTACATGCCCATCTTACCATCTATGACCTCAAAAGTAAACTTACATAACCCCTAGGAATCTCCTAGGTCAAAGCCTACGTTACCACTTTTTCCCCAAAAAGTCCGAATTTTTCAAAGTGTTCATCCGCATTTCCTATAGTCATCCACATTTGCTATAGTTCTTCCGCATTTGCTATAGTTCTTCCGCATTTGCTATAGTTCATCCGCATTTGATATAGTTCATCCACATTGGATTTACTTCTTCCGCATTTCCATACTGAGTCAAATGCTCACCCGTATTGACTCACTTCATCCGTATTGACTTACTCATCCGCATTTCCATACTTAGTCAAATGCTCACTCGCATTGACTCACTTCATCCGTATTGACTTACTTGCTCATCCGCATTTCCATACTTAGTCAAATGCTCATCGTATTGACTCACTTCATCCGCATTGACTTACTTGCTCATCCGCATATCCATACTTAGTCAAATGCTCATCCACATTGACTTCCACACACTTAGGCAGGTTTTAAAACTTATCAAATGGGTCTAAAACATAAAATTCAATTTCCATGCACCGTTCATTATGTTCTAAGCTTAATTCTTACCCTCTAAGCCTTAGAAACACAATCATACATCATCAGCATGAACATAGTCACACATCATATCATACCATCATCATACACACATTCAAGCATACGGGTCCAAAACCCAGTTTAATAAAAACATACATTCATGCATTTCCAGCCCCAAAATCAGTTAAAAAGCAGTAAAAGAGGGTCCTAGAACTCACCTTTGCAACTTTTGAGTATGGCTTCCTCCAAACTCGTTTGCAAGTTGAATTCAACTGCTTAGAAATCCACTAAAAACATACCTAAACACATACAAACACACATAAGCATAAACCCGAGGATAAGACTAGTTAAGAACACTATAAAAGCATGAATCCTTACCTTGAATTTGAACTCTTTCTTGTTCTTCCTTCAAAACTAAGAACTTGCTGCTCTTTCTCTGTCTAAAACCCGAAAATTAGAGGTGTATGTGACGTATGGGCGGCCATACCACCTTTTACACCCACTTTTCAAACATTTTGTCCTTTTGGACACTTTTTACCCCTAGACTTGGGTTTTATTTATTTTCCTTCTTTTATTTCACTTTATTCTTCTCTTCCTTGACTTTAAAATAACTAGGTGTTACATCGTCATCACTGGTTTCTACAAAAGTTGGAGCGGCCATGACAATCTCATCGGGATTAAGCTTGAACATTTCTGCAATTTTCTCGTTAGTGAGATTGTGAATGATCTCTCTTTCTTTAGGAGTGTACATCACTGATCTCCTAACAATATCCTGCAGATCAAGAATCATTGTGAGCTGACTCTTGATCTGTTGGAGGGGAGCAACATCATGTTCATTCCTCTGAAAGTTTGGATCTGCTTGCTTTATACATGTAACACAACAATCATTAGTTAATAATCAAGACAAAAATACCATAATTAAATATATAAACATTCATTAAGATAGTGAGATACAAGATTCCAATACATATGACTTGAATACAGTAAATAACTAAATATTACTCCTATCCTGTATCCTCTGCTCTTTTGCTACCGGGGCGGATATGGAGGCACCCTAATCTTGAATCCTTTTGGTCCTCCGTTTGCTCGCAGATGTGGCACCCGTAGCAGAAGAATCATCTTCATCATCATCCACATCTGCATCAGTATCACCCTCGTGATCATCACCATCATCATCACTCTCATCATTATCATCATCATCATCATCATCTCCGTCTCCTTCTCCTATCTTCAATGGCTCTTCTTTGGATCCTTTGAGCTTTAGCAATATAGTCTTGTTTGCAGCCTCCAGCTTCTCAATCTTCTTGGCATGTTGCTCCTGGAGCTGAGACATCTGCTGAGCCTGCTGATTATCAATCGAGCCTGCTGAGAAATCTGCTGAGATTGTGTAGCAGTATGATCTACTAACTGATGAATCTGTGCAGTTTTCTCATCATCGGCCGCTAATAGACGCATCACCATACGGTTCAGCGCTGACAGCTGTTCCTCTACCCCAAAGGGAGGTAGAGGTGATCCAGATGTATATGGAGAGGAGGATGATGGTGCAGCTGGATGGCTAGTGGTGGTGGTGGCAGTGGTGAAGATTGGGGGTAATATAGATGAAGGTGGTGGTGGTGTGGGTGTGGTAGTAGTGGTGGTAGGTGTGAAGATTGGGGGTAATATAGATGAAGGTGGTGGTGGTGTGGGTGTGGTAGTAGTGGTGGTAGGTGGAGTGGTGGTAGTGGTGGTAGATGTGGTGGTGGTTACGAAGGTCAGTCTTCTCTTCTTCTTCTTCAAGCCGTGGGGCTGAGCCATCCTTTTCTTCCTCGATCCTTTCAAGGAGGATGCTCCCCCTGGAACACGGCTTGGCTGATCTGGGGCAAATGTGGGATCCGTGTCAGTCTCCCCAGATTCACCAGGGCATCCACCAACCTCCCGAATACCTCAGTCGGTGGCAACTACTCGACTCCCCACAGTGCGGGTTAGGGGCTCCTCATTAGTATCCTCTTCCTCATCGGGTATGAAGTCCTGATGGAATGTTGCCGCCTCCGCTCCATCATGGGTAGATGCCGGAGATGCCATATCGGCAGTGGGGGCCCTTGGTTGAGTGGGCCCTGCATCTCCTCCATCACCACTGTCGTCGTCATCGGAGTCATCCTCCGGGAGCTGTAGCTGCTTGACCTCTGAATCACTGTCTACGTGATGCCACTTACGCCTTCCGGGCACCACGTAGTCCACCTTGGCCATATGGCCTATAAGTCTTTACAGGGGGCTTGACCTGCTTTCCCCGGTAAACCCTCATACGACACAGTGTCATATCATCCATAATCTCTAGAGCCACAGCGTCGTGGCTCTCCTTTGGCAGCGAGGGCAGCTTCTCGTCAAAAATCATCTGTAAGAACCTAGGGTACATGCAGAAACCCTCTTTGCTCTTCGTCTCCAAGTTCTCTATGAGGTAAGAGAAGATCATGCTCGAAAAGCTGAAGGGGTGGTTCAGCACCAGTGCCACATCGGCATTTTGTATCTGGTCTGAGAGGTCATCAAACCCACCCCTTCGTGAAGCTATGCACTTTAGGATGACATGTGCCAAGTACTTATACTGGGGGCACATGTTGCTCTTGTTGAGCACACCTGCATTTAAGTCCCCAGCGTACTTGATCCTCATGAAACACCTTCTCACCGTCAGAGGATGTAGTTTGGTGGGGTGATCTGTATCATTGCCCAACCCAAGTACACGCTAAATGTCTTCAGTGGTGATCTCAATATCCAATCCAAAGATAGAGCTCCTGATGCGGTACGGCTCAGGTGAACGGTCAATAGATGCATTCTCCAAGAAGGCCCGTTGGATAGACCTGTAATGGGTGCATGGTGTCGAGATAGCCCGGTGGATCCCGGATCGCTTAAGGAAAGCGATGATCCCTGCAAACTCGGCCCCATTCCAAGTTGTGTGGTCTAAGTGAGCATATATATTGTGCTTGGGGTTGATAGACCATCTATCAGCCATCGATCTGCAACACAAGACACATAGACATTAGTTATCCACACGAGACAAATCAATCTAAATTAACTTGGTTGAATTCATCCTGGTTCATTCATGCGATTGAACCATGCGACTGTGTTCAGTCGGTCGACTAGTCATGCGGTTGGATTTAGTCGGGTGACTGAGTATGCGATTGAGTTCAATCGGGTGACTGAGCCTGCGATTGAGTTCAATCAGTTGATTGAGCTTGCGATTGGTTCAGTTGGCCAACTGAACTCATTTGTATGATCCATCCAACCGATTGAGCCATTTGACTAGCTCAATCGTGCGATTGGAGTTCATCCTGGCGTCCAGTCGCATGACCTACTGTATGATCGACTTAGATTCAAATTTTAACCAATTCTTGAAATTAAACGTTGTGTAATGGTTCTTTAGACTCGCAATCCCATAACTAATAACCTAAAACCTTCAAATTTAACATTTTACTTGGTTTAAGTAGATTATTAGTCCATTAAAGGTTCGGTTCTTGTTTGGGTCGAGAATCACACAGAAGGGCATCATTCCTCCTGATTTTGATGAGATTTCAACTCATGGTACCTGTATAATCACACGCAAACCTCAGAATCTCAATAGAGGTGTAAAATCGTGTTCTGATGAAATTTTGATAGAGCAACGGTAGGCTATGCAATATGAAGGATTAGGGGGTAATGAGTCGAATGCGATTGACTGTGCCCTATTTATACTGAATCTGAGTTCAATCGGCCAACTAGAACCATTCGCTCTGTTCATTCGGGTGAATGGACCTTGGTCGTGCAATTGGTCAGTCGCTCACATGCAGTCGGGCGACTGACTCACTCGCATACTCTCATTCGCTCGAATGGGTCATTCTAATAAGCCATTCTAGTGAATGGTTCATATTCATGTCCATTCGGTTGTTTACTGCATGAGTATTGTTGGAGCATATATAGTCATATATAGTGTGTCTGTCGCTTGTCGAATAGTCTAGGCTTAATGTTATACACCTGATATGTTGTAAACACATGAAACTGGTCACTCGAAGGAGCATATGCGAATGAGACTCAGTCGTATGACTGAGCCATGCTAATGGACCAGTCGTGCGAATGAGACTCAGTCGTATGACTGAGCCATGCTAATGGACCAGTCGTGCGACTGAGATGTGATTGGGACATTCGTAAGACTGAACCATAAGTATGGTCCAGTCATACGATTGAACCAAACGCATGGTCCAGTCGTACGATTGAACCATACGCATGGTCCAATCGCACGAATGGGCCCAGTCGTATCTAATATGGGTCGAGGCCTTATATAGCACTTTCAATGTGTAGGGAGATTAAGGATGCTCTAAAGGGTTTTAGAGAGAGTGTGCCCGGGAGCCTAGGGCTGTCGGATGAGAGGGGAGATCATGCTCGATCTTCCCCTTGCCAAGAGTCTTGATTCTTATGTCGTAACGAGCTTGTAATCATTAGATTTTATCAATGAAACCATTCAATTATAGTTCGTATGATTGTTTGACTTTTGGTTTGATGTTGTTTATCCGTCCGTCAAGACATGCTCGGATGTTTATCGATCCGGAAGAAACCGACTTCTCAATTGGTATCAGAGCCGGTTACTGCTGGAATGATCTAACAATCATTCTAGCAACCCGAGCTCTTGATTTCTGGATCAAAGTTTAGATCTTGACGTTAAACCCACTTAGTGTTCTTCGTGTTTTGCTCAGATCTTGTTACGTGTGTTGCTTCTATGTTAAAATCGTATTCGAACCATGTTCCTATCACCCTTTCGAATCTGATGATGTCAACTTTGTTTCGGTTCATGTTGAATTCATTAGATTAGGGTTTTGGGCAGCCCTGGCGGCTGCAGATCTGAAAATCTGCGTGCAGACCCGTTCATGCGACTGGGCCATGCGAATGGACCATCCATACGACTGGACCATGCAATGGACCATTCGTGCGACTGGACCAGTCGTATGTTCAGTCGTGCGACTAAACCAGTCGTATGTTCAATTGCACGAATGAGCCATCCGCATTGACTCATCCGCATTTGTTCTAGACCAAAAAAAAAGAGTCTGGAACAGCTTCTTGCACGGATTTGAAGATGAGCAAAGCATATTCACCCTGAGGTTCTTTTGTCAATAAGTTCGATGTGTACCCCATTATTCGTCGGACTTCCAGAATAGGTGAATGTATTTGGAACACTAAAGAGAGAAAAGAAGATGTCAGCAGTTGGTGCTGATTTTGTGGGGTAGTCAGGAGCATCTGTCTACTTATGGGACAATCAAGTTATATTTATCCGCACAAAGAGGATTCTCATTCTTAGGGGAATCCATGTATAGAAAAATTGAAGACGCAATCAGAAAGTGATGATTGAACCGGTTTCCGATGATGATCTTCGTGCATGCTGATTTGGTTGATATTGTCAGCTGTGGATTGGAACCTTCAACCTTTTTCCCAATACACCGTGTGAAGACGCAAGGAGAGCACAATGTCTATATATTGGGATATGCTGAATGTGAGGGGGAATTTCTGCAGGTGGTGATGTTAATCAGGTTAGCCTGTGTGAAGATTGAAGCAATGGAAAACTGTTCGTATCGTTATCTGGAAAAATCAGTCATATGGGGAATCTTGCTGCTATGATGGTGTTCTGTAAAGTAAGCGAAAGCTATTGTGTCTAAATTCATTTTCAAGGATGTGGTAGTACCTGACGGATCGGCAACATTGGCTAATATGGTTTTCGTTTGATTCTATTGGCAACCTGAGCAAAGATTGACTGAAGATTGTAAGAGGTGTTATCTACTATTCGCAAGCAACGTCCAAGGGGGAATTTGTTGGAGCATATATAGTCATATATAGTGTGTTTGTCGCTTGTCGAATAGTCTAGGCTTAATGTTATACACCTGATATGTTGTAAACACATGAACTGGGTCATTCGCAGGAGCATATGTGAATGAGACTCAGTCATACGACTGAGCCATGCTAATGGACCAGTCGTGCGACTGAGAGATGTGATTGGGACATTCGTAAGACTGAACCATGAGTATGGTCCAGTCGTACGATTGAACCATACGCATGGTCCAGTCATACGATTGAACCATACGCATGGCCCAGTCGTACGTTTGAACCATACGCATGGTCCAATCGCACAATGGGCCCAGTCGCATCTAATATGGGCCGAGGCCTATATATACCAGTTTCATATGTAGAGAGATTAAGGATGCTCTAAAGGGTTTTAGAGAGAGTGTGCCCGGGAGCCTAGGGCTGCCGGATGAGAGGGGAGATCATGCTCGATCTTCCCCTTGCCAAGAGTCTGATTCTTATGTTGTAACGAGCTTGTAATCGTTAGGTTTTATCAATGAAACCATTTAATTATAGTTCATATTATTGTTTGACTTGTGGTTTGATGTTGTTTATCCTTCCGTCAAGAACATGCTCGATGTTTATCGATCCGGAAGAAACCAACTTCTCCAAGTATGGTCCATTCGTATGATTGGTCCATAATCATGGTCCATTCGTGCGAATGGGTCAGACTCATGAATTTGACTTTATGACCATTCCACTATTTATCCTTTTAACTTTTGAATAAATGTTATGAGCATTTGATCATCTCAGACATGATCATTTTATCTAGAAATCCGGTGATCACCTCAGACATGATCCTTTTTTGAACATTTTGTCACCTCAGATGTGACCCCTTTTTATTTGAAAGCATGTGTTGTCACCTCAGACGTGACCGTTTAGATGATAAGGTTCCCTATAAACTTCCATGACATAATCTGATATTGAACAAACTGAAATTGACAAACTTTATACAGAAATAAAAGAAATAAAACTGAAACTTACAACTAAGACATGTTTTTGTGTTTTTGTGAGGGTTAAATCCTAAGATGTAAATCTAAGAAATTATTTTTCTGAAAAGGCAGCTTCAATTCATTTAAACCATACATGGACCAATTTAATTTGGAATCATACAGGATATTCAAATCGTTCGGGACAAGTTATTTTAAACCTTTGATGCACTTTTCTTGTTTTTCATCTAGAGTCATTTAGCAAATTTAGGAAATCATACTAGTACTATTAGGTCCCCAAACTGATTTGAACTTTCAAGAATTGTAGCCACAATGATTGTCAGTATACTTGTCCACTTAAATCCATACACAGACTTTCAACACAGATTGGTGATGGTTTAAGGTTTGTTTATTTCAACGAGCATTTGTTGATCCCACACTTATATGGTAATCATAATTCCTCAGGAGATTTTTGAGCGGTCTCAGCGTAGTATTCAAGAAGAAACTATTCATAGAACTTTCAAAGAAAAGCCAAGCCTCAGGTCAGTGCCACCGCACAGCAGAGAGGCGACAAACAGCAATGAATTCTAGAATATATACAGGTCAGTGTCACCGCATAGCAGAGAGGCTCATAACCTATCTTCTTGTTTGAGAATTTCATCCTTTTTGCACAGATATCACTAACAACATAGGTTATTAGTTTGATTGTATTTGCATTTTTATGTGCTTTTGCTCATGCTTTGGTCTTACGCACACATTCGTGGTGTTTATCTTGCTCATCAGCCCTTATTGGAATCTTGTTGATTGTGTTAACCAGGAATAAGGTGTTACCCACAGCTAGTCAAACATTTTAGTTTAATCTTGAGATCACCAAAAAGGTCTAGTCATCTATTGTATTGAATCTACCAACATATCATCTGTGGTCTAGCAACCTCTAGGTCTACTTTTTTGTGTTACCTTAGTAGTAGCTAGTTTGTCTATCATATTTCCTTTATATTGCTCAGACTACACAGACTTATACTTGACTTTGCATCTTTTTCAATTTAAATTTTTGAAGTCCCAAATGGTTTGCTCCTGTGTACTATCATATTCCAAAGATTAATCGGTATCACACATACATCTTATTTTTATCAGCTACCTCTCCTTCTCCCTCGTTTTTTTATATATACTGTCTAAACCTATTCTCCCCCTAAAATTTTAAAATCATAATGGGTTAGCGTTTTAGGATTTTAATAGGCAATACAATAAGACCAATTTTAATTAACCAAGTTAAAATTAAGCAAATAAATTAAAATTGAAAAATAAAAGTAAAGTTACACGACACAACGGACTACACATGGTCATCTTCAGGAATGACCTCACTTTTCTTTTTAACGCCATTGACCTCTAACAGATATAGAAAACGTGGTTTATCAAAAGCCTTTGTATAAAGGTCAGCGCGTTGAAAATCTATGTTTATTTTTACCACATCGATTAAGTTCTTTTTCAAAGCAATCACGTATAAAGTGATATTTAATTCCGATGTGTTTGGTCTTAGGATGTTGGACCGGGTTTTTAGTGACTGCAATAGCAGCAGAGTTATCAACAAAGATAGGAGTAGAAAAGAATTTCAAACCGTAATCTCGCATTTGCTGTTGAATCCATATGATTTGTGAACAGCAACTTGCAGCAGCAACGTATTCGGCTTCACAGGTTGACAATGCAACCGAGGTCTGCTTCTTACACTACCAAGTTACTAATCTTCTCCCAAAGAACTGACACCCTGCTGATGTAGACTTGTAGTTCATCTTGTACCCTCCGTAATCTAAGTCGCTATACACCTAAGCTCAAAGTCATCATCATGAGAATACCACAACCCAAGTGTGGGTGTACCCTTCAGATAACGAAAAATCCTTTTGACCCCAATAAGATGGTTCACCTTAGGCTTTGCCTGATATCATGAACATAAACATGTAGCATACATGATATCTGGTCATGAGGCAGTTAGATACATGAGAGATCCAATCATCCCTCGGTACATAGTGGCATCTACCAGATCACCATTCTCGTCGGTGCTACATCATGGTTTGTAGCAAGTGGAGTTCCAGCTGTAGAATCATTCTCCATGTCAAACCAACTAAGAATATCACCTACATACTTGGTCTGATGTAGGAAAATCCCATTTGGTGTCTGATCCACCTGTTACCCGAGAAAGAACTTCATCTCTCTTATTGCACTCATCTCAAACTCCGCCTTCATTACTGCCTCAAACTCTTTACATAATACTTCGTTCTTGGTACTGAAGATTATGTCATCGACATAGATTTATACCAGCAGTAAATCCCCATCTTTTTCTTTGATAAACAATGTACAGTCAATGACTCCCCTGCGAAAACCATGTTTCACAAGATGCGTCGAGAGTTTCTCATACCAGGCCCTCGGAGCTTGATGAAGCCCATATAGCGCCTTGTTGAGTTTGTAAACTCTGTCCCGATGATATGGATCCTCAAATCCCTCGGTTAACTGACATACACTGTCTCTCAGATCTCACCATGAAGGAACGCACTCTTTACATCTAGTTGATATACTTTGATCTTCATATACGATGCATAGGCAAGGAAGATGCGTATTGCTTCCATTCTTGCCACGGGTGCAAACACTTCATTGTAGTCAATACCATTACCTTGTCGAAATCCCTGAACAACAAGCCGAGCCTTGTTTCTGATGATCACTCCTTGATCATCTTTCTTGCATTTTAAGACCCATTTGGTGCCAATAACCTTAGCACCTTTAGGTCTATCCACTAGAGTCCATACACACAACTTCTTGAACTGAAGAAGTTCTTCTTGCATGACACTCACCCATGCCTCATCATTCAGGGCTTCACTAACATACTTTGGCTCAAACTGAGACACAAAGAAACGATAGGCACCATCGTGAAGGTATCCCTTTTCCATCACAGAGGCATAATCAGCTGAGTACAACTGATTTCTGGTCTGAACTCTTGATCTCACATCTCCTATGACATTATCCAATGGATGATAGACGTTTAGATGTGAGCTGGGAGTTGTTGGAATAACCACCTCGCAATCAAGATTGTGCACATTTGGTTCTAGATCTAAGGCAATAGGAGTCTGAGGTTCAAAAGGATCAAATCCATCACTATCAAATTCTTGTGGACTTGTGGTAGTCGGAACCTGTTCATCCTGGTTGTTCTGATCATTTTCCATATTTTCTTCATCAGATGAAGAGTCACTCATATCAAGTGCTCCCACTGAGTTGGTAGATGATTGACTTTGTGAACCGGATGGTGTTGAATCTTGAGATGGTGTGTTCAAGACATCGTACATCATCTTGTTTGCCAACTCGTCTTCGGAAGTGGAGAGAGGTATGCTAAAGGACTTGAAGAATCCATCATAGTCAAAGAAGTAAGCAGGCCCTTTTTCCAGCAGGTGGTATGGTGTATCTCTGAACATCAACATTAAACCACACCTCTACTTGACCCGTTGAGTTGTTGTAAACTCTCTTGTTTGGTATGTTATATCCTAGAAAAATCCCTTCATCAACCTTCTCATAGAATTTTTCCCTCTTGAGTCTTCTTCGGCAGGATGCACGGAGCACCAAATGGCTCGAGATACTCTAAGTTAGGTTTACGTCGTTGTAGTAACTCGTAGCACATTTTTCCATGGCTTTTAACTACTAGAACTCGATTGAGCATATAACATGCATTTGCAACTGCCTCGTTCCAGAATTGAATATGCAGTTTCGAGTCTACTAACATGGTCCGTGCGGTCTCTATCAAGCTGCGATTCTTCCGTTCAGCAACACCGTTCACCTGAGGAGTGTAGGCAGAAGTAAATTGATGTACAATTCCCTTTTCCTTGCAGTAGGCCTCCATCCACTGATTTTTGAACTCAGTTCCATTTTTTGAGCGCACTTATCTTACTTTCAGCTTGTATAGGGACTCCAGTATGGTTACTAATTCCTTGAAGGATTCAAATGTTTCTGATTTGGATTTCAGAAACATTACCCAAGAGAATCTTGAGAAGTCATCAGTAACTACGTAGCAGTACAAGTCGCCTGCAATGCTTCTTGTACTGACTGGACCAAACAGATCCATATGAAGAAGCTCAAGAGGTAGTTCTATGGAATGAACTTTCTTTTCCTTACGAGACTTCTTTGTCTGTTTGCCCTTCTTGCACGCAACACAGAAATCCAGGAGTTGGAAGTTTTTGACGTTCACTCCCCTCACTAGATCATTCTGGATCAAGTGATTCATCTTCCTTAGATTTATGTGTCCTATTCTCCTATGCCAGGAGATGGAATCCTTTTCAATAGCTTTGGACAAGAAGCACTGAACTTCACGATCTGTTGTGGAGGCCTTTGAAAGATCCAAAACATAAAGATCATTATATCTTGAAGCTGACATTAGAACATGGTCCTCCAGTATCACATAGTCCTTCTTCAGAACGTAGCACTTCTTGTTGTCAAAGACTACTTTGAAGCCTTTATCACATATTTGAGAAACAGAAAATAAGTTATTTTGTAATTGTTGGACATAGTTTACCTTGTCAAACTTAACTTTCTGATTTCCTACTTCTCCTTCGGCTGTGATATACCCACCTTTGTTTCCAGCAAATGAAACATGCCCTCCTTTGATTTGTCTGACATTTGATAAGAGAGCTCTATTCTCGTCATGTGCATGGATGCTCTGCTATCACAATCCACGTGTTAGTCGCAACACTATAGCGAACACCCTGCACATTCAATGAAAACATTAGTTCATGAAAGGAACCCAAGCCTTCACTGGCTTGGGTTTCCCCGAGGCATCACATAACATAAACTCAACCCATTGACCATTTGAGGTTGAGGGAAGCTCAGATGTCTGTTTGTTCTCATTTTCAGACGCTGAGGCGGATTTTTCTTTCCATAGACCAGCTTTGTGTAAGGCCTGTTTGTGATAAATAGACGACTAGCTGATGGTTGAACTTTGGCTTCACTATCCCTTTTAGGAGGCGTCACTGAGTTTCTCTTAAAAGATCTATTTTAGATGCAGGAAGTTCAACTTTCCTCCTCGGTGTCTGGTAATAAGGACAATTAGACGCAATGTGACCGTACTCTCCACAATTGTAGCAGGATCTGCTTTCAACTTTATGGTTTAAATGTTTTTGTGGAGATGTAGGTGTCACACGGATGACCTTATTTTGTTTAGATGGAGACACTTCTTTGTTAGATGTATAATCGGGTTTTACAAACTTAATTGCTTTACCTGGTTTTACATCTTTTATTTCTTGTTTACCTGGACTTTGACATGATACTTGTGATTGATTAGGTTTAATAGTCTTTTTGGGTTCTGATTTGACTTTGTTTGAACCTGACTTTAAATTGACCTTTTCAAACTTTTTTTCCAGGTTAACACAAGGCATCTTTCCTTTTGCCTTTGAAGTGGACTCCTTTTGTTTAGTGCCAGAGTCAATTGTTTTACTTGTGGAATCTGGGTCACTAACAAAAGGAGTGTCACCACATGATCCTTGATGGGGTTATTATTAATTGGTTTACTTTTAGTGTTCATCAAGGTCTCAGGTGGTGGCGAAACCACTTTGTATCCCAATTCCTCCCCCATTGTTTCTCTCTCTCACTAAGTGTTGGACAATATGAGACGAGCTTGTCCAACTGTGCAGTTTTTGTTATTAAGGAGTTGACTTCTACTTCTAAAACTGCTTTGTGCTTCTTAGTGTCCTCTAGGGAGTTAAGATAGTACCTAATGTCATTAGCTTGGTTAAAGGCAACTACTTATGTTTCCCTAAGCTGTTTGTTCAAAAGGTCTATCTTTTCCTTGTAATTGTGCTTATTTTGTTTTAAAACTCTATTAGCTTCAGTGCATAGTTCCAGATCATTTACTAAGCTATCACTATGATCTAATAACCTAGCAAATTTTAAATCTATGCTTTCTCTAAATTTATTACAATCAAACAAGCATAATTATTAAACAACTGGTCAGTAGTACTTACCTGAGATGTTGAAGAGGAATCAGCCATTTGTGTAGAATCTGTTGTCTCTGGTTCTGGTGATTCTGAAGTTGATGCAAAATTTTCTTCTTTAGGCAGATGGTTGATCACATGTGCAATATCTTCAGAGTTGGAGATCGCGAGCTCTACTGCTATGTCTCCCTCACTAGTGGAATCGTCATGAATGTCCTCCACACTAGCTATGTTGGACTCTCCCGGGGAAACGAACTGGAAGCTCCAGTCCTATCCTTCATCCTCGTTTGCAGTCAAGGCTTTAGGATCCTTGCTTGATGAAGTAGAACTACTAGACATGGCTTTGTCCTGACGATTAAAGGATAAGAAAGGATTGCCATTTCCAGTCTTCTTTGGCTTCACACACTCCCGTTTGAAGTGCCCCTTCTCACCATAGTTGAAACAGGTTACCTTTGACTTGTCGAAGCCAAAGGTTGTGTCCTTGGTTGCAACCAAGTTATGTCCGGTCTTTTGAAAAACTTCTTAGCTCGTCGGACAGCACTTGCCAAGACCCACATTATATCCATCCGTTCCAATTCCATCTCATTCACCTGTTCATAATTCTCATCAGCTAGGTGGCAATTTCCTATCTTTCCAGCAACTAGTCCATCATAGGAGTGGACTACTGCAGCTAAGAGGTCCATATGTTCTAGCCACCTCTACAGTCACATTGCCGAAGTTATCGGTCTTCAGTTTTGCTGCATTGGCTTCGGGTATGATATACTGGGTCCCAGATGAGCCTGACATTTCAGACCCTGAAGTAGATGCTTGTGCTGGACCAGATGAACTTGACACGAAGGCAGTCTGCCGTGGTGCTCCAGATGTCTTGGTCTGAGGAGTCGCGTTGTAAAGTGCCAGATTCTGATCATAGTTGGCCTTTTGGGCTTTCTCAATTTCAGAATGAAGTCATTTATATCTAACTTCGAGAGCATCCCATTCTGTCTGAGATTTGAAGCGAAGGAAGCCCATTTCTTCGGTCGTCCATCAGCAAAGTTGGATACCTTATCCTCCATAGACGTAGTAACTCCATGAGTGTGCATCTCACTCATCAAATAGTTGAATCTGTCGATCACGTCATCCAAGCTTTCCTTTCCCGTTGAAGAGAAGTTTTCAAACTCCTTCTTCAAAGCTTTGGCGTTAATAGCCTTGAGTGAAGCATTCCCGTCATACCTCTTATCCAACGCATCCCATAATTTCTTTGCTTGAGTATACTCCGAGTACTGATGGAAGATATCCTTCGGAAGACTGGGTAAGCAAAGCATAGACTTTCTTCTCAGCGTTGTGTTTCACCTTTTGTGCATCAGACATGCCACTTAACGTAAGTTTGACACCGTCAGCTCCTACTGGCATATTGTACCCCGACTCTATTACCTCCTACAAATTTGTATCTACTCCATTTAAGTAGATTTCAAAACATTGCTTCCATTATGGGTAGTCGTCTAACGTGATAAGCTTTGGGGGTTTATTATAAATTCCCACTTCGTTTTCCAATAGCAGTAGATTCTGAATACGAGTGTCTCTACTTGCTATGTATGCTGAAACTGGTCCTCCATTTCACTTAACTTTACTATTAAACAAACTGTTTATGTGTGCGAATGAAGGTATACGATTGGGCTTATTCGGGCGATTGAACTAGGGGAATGGTTCAATCATGCGACTGGACAAATGCGGATGAGTCAGTCGTCCGAATGAACTAATGCGGTTGAACAGTCCGAATAGGGTTCTCAGTCGTACGAATGAGGGTACGAATGAGTCCAATCGTGCGTTTGGGGAATGCGAATGAACTCAGTCGTGCGGTTGAGCCAATCGTGCGACTGAACCTGCTGAAGTTTGAAAATTCGTAGGTTAAACGTGTTTTTGGCCGCAAAAACTCGAATTTTCACAAACCCTAGTTGCCGTATGGCGGAAAAACTAAACTTTATGGTTAGGAGACGTCTAAGACACTGTTTGACACAAAAGGTTGCATTTTTAGTGAAAAAACAAAATTTTTGTATCAAAAACGATTAATCAACACGTAATCAAGTGCTAAAGTTTTGATACCACTTGTTAGGATCGTGTACTGGACGATGTACTAACTGATTAACGTGTCTACTGAACCAAATAGTGCGGAATCCGATTTGATTGGCGATCCAATAAGTGAGAACGCACGTAGAAACAATTTTGTGATTGAATCTAATGTTAAGAATCAATTAGTAATCGATCTAATGCGATCTATGAACTTGGAGTATGATCTTAGAGGTTTCTGGACGGCTAGGGTACGTCTGGAGTCGAAGTGTGTACAATGCTTACGTTTTTCCATGAATTAGGTGGTATTTATAGGTTAGGGTTACTCATTCGTACGACTGAACCATTTGCATGGTTCATTCATGCGAGTGAGCCATGCGGTTGATCCATTTGCACGACTGAGTGTTTAGTCATGCGACTAAGTCAGTCGCATGAAGTTGTTCAGGCGTATGGACTATTTAGGCGCATGGACACTCAGTCGCATGGCCATTCGGACGCATGACCACTGTTGGGGCGCATGGTCCATTCGGACGCATGAGAACTTCACTTAACCAAGTTTGAATGTATTCATTATTATAACATTATGCATATCAATTCAAACAATCACAACCCTATATAATCTAGTCAATATGCATTACACAACTCATTAATGAAATATTAAACATTATAAATCACAACCAAACATTCTCATTTCATTAAGTACCCAAGTATTACATAAGCGTAAGACATTCAATAAATAGAACATGATCAACTGTGATCTATGACTTGGAACAGGTCTTCCCAAGTCTCTAGATGGCTAGAGTATGATTATGTGCATAGTTATTCAAATTGTTAAGTTTTTCCACGAATTAGGTGGTATTTATAGGTTAGGGTTTTCCATTCATGCGACTGAACCATTAGCATGGTTCAGTCGTGCGACTGAAACATGCGATTGATCAATCTGCACGACTGAAGGTCCAGTCGTGCGACTGAGTCAATCTTATGTCTCAATCGTGTGACTGATCCAGTCTCCTGGTTCAGTCCGACGACTGGTCCATCAACATGAAGTATTCATGCGTATGGTCCATTAGCATGGTCCATTCGCATGAGAACTTCACACGATTAAGTTTGAACATGTTTCTCAATCATTATTGACTAAGAATTATGTAAACAATCACAAACCTATATAGTTAGTTCAATATGCGTTATCACATAATAAGCAATGAAATATTAAACATTATATGCATCAACCACACATTGTATTTCATTCATACCCATTCAATTACATATATGTAAGACATGATAGACATTTTACATTAAGCCCCTAAACTAGGTACACATATATCTACAAGAAGAAAGCTGATGACCCTATTGGATACAAAGAAAGGGGAGAAGGTTCCTAATCAGCCCCTTGTGCCAAGAAAGAAGATTATCCAATGGAGGTTCGATGAAGCCTCTCACAATTTTTTTGTGGAGAGAGAGAATAGAGAGAGCAACAGGCTAAATGCCTCTTCCTTGCTACACTCTAGCATATTTGATATTGCTAAGTTAGCAGAGAACCATTCTCCAATCCCTCTAACTCCGAAATAGCTGCTCACATCAGAAATCATCTGAGCAGCCTTTATCTTGCTGAGCTAACTGCAAAAGCCATGATTGAGGAGGAGCTGAAGTTGAGAGAGAAGGAAGACAAGGAAAGATCAACCATCAAAGGCAAAGCCTTTCTACAAATGGTGGAAGGCCCTAAATTGGAACCAATAGTTAGATGGGAGTATGACTATAACTCCCGTCAACTAACTCTCTACAGAGGGACTCAGCATAGGGTACATATTATTCAGAGTGACATACTGAATCTCCTATCTATGAATGATATGTACAAACTTCTCAGCACCACTTCTGGAAAGAACAAAGAAACAGAAAAGCATCTGCTTTTCCTGGCGTTGAAAGTTTTGAGGAGCAGAAACAAGTGAGGTTTTGGTAGCGTCAACCTAGGGGGAGTTTGTTGGATCAAGAAGAAGGATGGTGCAACCAAACCCAAACACTTAGAGTATTTTGAGTACAACTAATGAAGTTCTTCCGAATACAAGTTCAGCACTTCCGAAGGTATATTCTGAACTTCCGAAGCAAAGCTCAAAGGAAATTCTGAAGATAAGCTTTAGCTTCCAAATACCAAGTCTTTGCTCTACCGAGAGTTCAACACTTAGAAGAAATGAAGACTACAACTTCCGAAGTATGAAGTCCAAAGGGAGCCTCGGAAGAAGTAGCCACTTCCGAAGTATAAGTGGCTTCGGAAGAACAAGTTCTTCCGAAGCCAATTAACCTTCGGAAGTAACTACTATGGACCAGTGGACATAAGTATGGTGTCTGTGACCCTCCGCTGCAAGACCTCTAATACTGCATGGCGTTTTCCCAAAAGGCCATGTAGTTGACCATACTTTATTCCACTGCTCAATTTAGTACAATCACCGACTTTAGTTGATGACAAAAGGTAAGTCATGAACATGTCATAACTACCATATATTAGATAAGACATTATCTAAGATACCTTAACTATAGCTTTGTAGTATTTGCTTTAGTTATAGGATTCTAGCTGGTATCAAGTGTATCCAGCTGTAAATAGTAGTATATATAGTTTCTCATTATAACTCTTGTAGTAAGCTTGTAAGAGTCTTGTAAAGCATTCTCTTGTGTTTTCTTTGTGTTACTTTGTATATTATAATCAACTCTTAGACGAATTCTGCTTCTTGAGTGTTCATTAGTGAATTTGAAAGAATACTTGTATTGAATACAGAAACCAATCCTGCATTGTGTAAACCAGATATTTTATAAACCGAAACTTTCCATCTTCTTTTAAATATAATACACATTCAAACATAAATATCATTAAGATGCAATCTAGTTGAAACAAGTATATTAAATTTGTCTTCCACACACACTTGTACGTGTATTCGGACAAATCATTATTTCTAATTTTGTTTCACTTACATATTAGTTGCAAATTAATAACAGGTTATTATGATATTCCAATCAAAGTCTGTATCATAGATTCAAAAAGTTCAAACTGAAAACACACTTTGAGAATGTCTAGAGTAAAAAATAGATAATGAGATTGTTTCATTACAAATGTTGGTAATATAAATTATTTATTAATAATTACAATAATACTTTTATCAATGTGATATCAGATTTTGTCTTCTTGTACTGACTAAGCAACACGATTAAGTTTCTAAAGATGTTATCATTTCTAACTTTTATATGTAATACTATCAATAAAAGTATAATATAACTTTATTAAAATCATATTATTATTCCACACAATTATCAGTTTTTGAAATTAAAAAAACAAATTGACATGTATATATATAGTGGAGGGGGAGAGTGAGCCTTGAAGGAAAGCACTCCTACTTAAAACCCAATTAAAAGGTGAGAGTATTGGGTGGCTCAAAATCAAAGATCATTTGGTTATCAAAAAGGGAAGAGAGGTATCAGGCCTTGCCATCAATAGGTAATTTCCATTTCCTCTAGATCATTTTGTTACTTGTCAAAAAATGACTTTTGAATATCTAGTTTTCTATATTTGATAATTTTGTTTTATTTTAAGTTCGTTAGATTTTGATACTTATTATACACTATTTGAATATGTTTGTATTCTTTAATCACCCTCTTCTTATTCAAGTTTTTAAGAAATTCATGAATCTTCTCCTAATTAATAAGTCAAAAGCCAGTTTAACCCATAGTCATCAACTAAATTAGAATGAGATTTATTAAGCCCTCGACCCATTAAATTATAGATATCAATCACCATCATTATCTTATAGTTTAGTCACTCAAATTATCTTGATTTAAGAGCTCTTGTTCAATCCCTCATTGTTCATCATCAAAGTTTAATATTAACCTTCATTGTTAACGGGTTAACGATCAAAGTTTTGATACATTGATGTATTGTTAGTCTTTTTAACTAATTCTACGTAAAATCTTGATTTCAAAACATGAGTTTTGAAACTTTACTAAATCAGAATGCGTGTCAAGGAACAAAAACAACATGATTCATAGAAAGGATAAGTAGGATTACCAATAGTGACACGCCTTTCCTCCATTGTGCACATTCTTTTCTGAGGTTAGCGTGTATGAACCATGTGATATTGGGAAGTAGTGAAAACATGAATTATAACTTCTAGAAACAAATAAAAATGTGAGTCGTGAACGTAAGGATTGCCTTTGTTTCAATAAAGCAAACACGTCATATACCATTACTCACTAAAGAAATGAAATTTAAAGAGAATACAATTATTTTTATTTGGGCATGATAAAACCATCAAACCAATCTTAAGAAAGAATGGAAAAGGTGAAATAGTTAATTGTCGGGTTTTAAGTTTTGATAAAATACTACTGTCATCATATTCCAATATAATAATAAATTACAAAAGTAGGGTAGCAACTTATAGTACGATCCGTAACACTGAAAAATAATTAGATTTTGAATTGCAAATGCAACTCGTTTATTAAATGGGACACAAAGATTACATACTTAATAAATGTATTAACATAAAAACGAGTCTTTTAATAAATGGATAGACCCTTTAGCCTGTTCCTGCGCTTATGGTTAAAAGTTTTTTAAAGGTTGCTATTTATATTTTAGAGTTATTATTTGAAATGGGTTAAGCTTTAAACTATTTATTGATTTTTAGTAATTTTTTTTTCTTTTTAACTATTTACAAACTTTTCATTTTTAATAATTTTATTCACTACTTACACCTATCAATTCTTGCTTTCCCATTGACTATTCATTTCATATAGTTTCTCTAATTTCAAGCTAAATATATAAGTCCAACTTCATTAACTAGAAAATGAGAGATAATTAAGGAAACACTTTAAAAACACCAGTTGCCAAGAAAATAACATATTTGAGTTGTGGAAGTTAGTTGTTTAGATTGTTATCAAGTGACCATGTATTACTTGTTTTCAAAATAAAAAGGGTCAACATAAAATCTGACTTGAGTTTTTAAGTGTGATTATGCGTGGTTCATTATATTGACATAAATAATACATAAGTCATGTTTGACTTCACCTATTCAACCATTAACATAAAATCTTTCAAGTCATGAATCCTATTTAAATATGCCGCACTAGCTTTAGTAAACACGTATATTACACGAGTTGAATAAATAAAATATTGATATAATAAATTTATTAATTATAAAATGATATTTTAATATATGATATAACAGAAATTACGTATCAAAAATGACTATAATAATAAAACAATGATATCAACTTTTTAATTTTTTAAAAAAATAAATATCTTAATATTAAAACAAACTGTATAAATATATTATTTTTTAAATTATTTTTATTACAACTCCCAAATTTGATTATTTTTTTAAAAATTGACTTATCAAAAATATCAATTTATTTAGAATACCCTTAATAAATAAATTTTTTTCTTAATTTATTATATATTAAAATGTATTAAAATAATTTTATTAGTAATTAAGGTAATTATTTAATAGGAAGATGCGAAAAAAAATTAGTGAGAATGATTGTGGTGCTAACATGTGACACCTCCATTTATTATTTTATTAGAGTAGTAAGATAATTAACTATTTATAATTCTCTAACAATTTTATTCATCCTTTACGTCGTAAGTAGTTTTTATTAAACAAATATATAGTCACGAGTATACATATGGAAATTGATGTAAATTACACCATCCACCATCTTTCACTTGTTACTTTATCTTTTTATTTTTGTAAACTGCAGCTACGTGTTTTATATATGTACAATGTCTTCCACGATGGTTGGTGGGCTCATATTATACCTTTGATATATTAGGAATGATTGGTGAAATAAAATGAATTTTTATGAATGAAAGAAAAAAGACTATTTGATATTATGAAATACAATCGCATACTACATGGTGATTTTTGTTTCGTTTAAATACTTTAAAATATTCATCCCTTATGTTTATTTATTTATTTATTTTCGTTCTACTTCCTATTTTGTTAGTCGCTCCTACAACCACTACCACCATCACAAACAACATCACCCACTAACCACCACCCTTACCACCAACCATCACCAACGTCATCACCACAAATCACTACCATTAATAGCCACCAACGACACCGCCACCACCACCACCACCACCACCACCACCACCACCACCACCACCACCACCACCACCACCACCACCACCACCACCACCACCAACAACAACAACAACAACCATCATGACCCCTACCACAACCAACCACCACCACACCACCACCACCACCACCACAACCACCAACCGCTGCCGCCACCACCAACAACCATTGCCACAACCACCATCATCACCTACAACCACAACTCCATCTCCTAATAACTACCACCACCAACCATCGTCGTCACCACCAAAGACCACCACTGCACCAACCACCACCAACACTAACCACCGCCACCTCCACTAACCACTAACGTTGCCAGCACCACTACCGACCATCTTCAGTGAAATTTGTTCTTTCGTCCTTTCTTGCCTTCATTTAAAGTTAAAGCAATAATTTAATCCATCCTCATATGATAACCATATATAACAATATAAATGACAATAAAGCATTTCATTCATTTTCATATTTCATTTACTCATTGATTTAATTTTCTCGTCTATATCATTACCTTAGACCAAACAAACATCAAGATTTTTTGTTATTCCTTTGTTTCTTTTGTATGTAGTGTTTGTTTTTTTTAGGGTTTTATTAATTTATTTTTCCACTTATAAACTCTTTTTTTACCTGTATAATTGATTTTGTGTTCCTTTACGTCGGGTCAAACATCAAACATTTTTATTTTTAAAGTTACAATTCGAATATGTGATCCTTCATATTTGTTTTCACAACATCATAATTTTTTTAAAACATAAAAATATCGTAGCAACGTACCTATTTATCTACATCTTCATACAATTTGATCTTCTTAATGCTTATTATATAATATTCTCTTAACTTTATCACATACCATTAGAATTGAGCCAAGATAACACACAAATACATATACACTAATTATAGTATATAATATATGAAATATCATAGGAGACACATTACAACTTCTAATTAATTTTAAATTTATGTTTTCCGTATCATAGTGCTTTTAATATGCAAACTAAACAATCAAATATATAAATAATAGTTTTTTCTATTTATTAAAAGATACCAAACATTACAATTTATATGACATCTAATCTTATCATATAAGTTTATACGTTCTATTTTATTTATATATATATATATATATATATATATATATATATATATATATATAATATATATATATATATATATATAATATATATATATATAGAATACATGAGTTTTCAAAATAGTTTAATATTAATCAATTTGCAAATATTACTATAAAAGATACAAATTACCTCAAAAGTTATAAGTATCATATATGTAACGAAACAACCACAACCCCTTTATTTACCAGAAAATTGTGATGTTTTCCCCGTAAATGAACAAGATATCGCCATTGTTACGTCTTTTCTTGCTGAAACTGTATCGCACTGATACTGATTGTTGTTCGTCCAAATGAAGTTCAAATTGCACCCACTAACCCCTGCTATGATCGTCAATGGTTTCCAATTTGGGTTTGATTTCCCAAATTATTGTGGGGAACGTGCTCTACATGTCATCATCCTGCAGTTTCGACTTTCTTTTTTCCAATAACTTTGCCCCATCGCCTCTAATCTCCCTTTGGTAATAATGCTTCATGAATCATGAGGGAGATCGCACAAGCATGGAAAATGGGTAGAATGTTGAAATTGCAAGGACCAGATTCTATGATCAACGCTTTACGCTTCGAAGGTGAAAAATAGTTTTTGGGGATTGTGAATTGAAGTTTGTAGTTTGATTACTTTATGCAGATTTCTATGACTGTGATGTTTTTGTTCTTTTTAGAATTGTAAATTAGTTTCATAGTTATTGATTATGTCTAGCACCATTTTGAGGGATTAGATTGGATTATTTAAGTTAAAATTGAAGTTTATTTGATTGAGGGTGTTATCTGAGGGAGATATCTTTTGAATTATTTTATGGCTTTTTATGCTAATCTGTGACTCTTTTAAATGACTAGTAGTCATTTGGAAGTTCAATTTAAGGAGGAAATTAATGACTACAATCAAGCTTTTCATTTTTTCCATATGTGAGAGTGTAATTTATAAGATCTTCTTTCCACCTGCTGATATGTTGTTACATCACAGTTTCTTTTTTAGTTCAGTTTGACTAGAGAAGTAAAGAGGTCATTCAGTTCATTGCTGCCCAAGGATCAAGTAAATCATAATTTATGAGAGTTTTTAGTGAAGTTCTAATATTTGATGTCCTAAACTAAAATTTCCTAACTTAAGCACGTCGTCATCTTATGCTTTCACATCACGGTCTGTGCACTGTCAGCACACATGAAAACATGTGAAATAAGAACATTGATAAGGTGTGGAAAGTTAAAAGGAAACATCATGGGAATGTCGTACATATGTTATCATTCTTAACTTTATGATATAATCGAGACAGGTAGCCAACACAGATACATCATGGGTTCTCTGGTTCCTTATCTAGGGGAGGTTTATACTGCTTTTGTAACTCTTTAAATTGAAGTATGTTTTATCATCACTAGTGTCCTGCCTGGTTTACATGTTACTTGGCTAGTCTTGTACATTTCTGTCATTCTAATTTAAATGTGATTTGAGGTTTGTAACAAGTCCTTTCATTTGAATCGTGGTTTACTGTTTAAAGTACCTTTTGCATGCATTCAATTCCCAATTCTTAACATGAAACCTTATAGTATTCGAATTCTTTTGGGACGTAAGTGAAGAAACCAACTCTGCTGATATGATTACTCATACGTCCTATAATGCTGGTTGTAGCTACATTTTCTGGATCCTACACATCGAGGATTCAAGATTCTTCTGCTGTTCACCAACTTACAATATTTAGCGTGCTCATTTTTCTTTGATGGCGGAAGATGGTGTTGTGATTCAAGCAGAGGGAAAGTGGAAACTTCCGGTCTTTGTTTTCTTCAAAGATCTTAGGTACTTCCTTCGCATGATGCATGATCCAGACTTGAGATTTATTGTTATTATCTATATTTTTTCTGTCTTGAATATGTTAATCCACCATCGTTCAAATGGTCATATGAACGCTTGTGTAGGCTTGTCCTCAAGTTGGACTCACTTGGAAAAGAAATACTTTTAATTGCTGTGCCTGCAGCCATGGCCTTAGCTGCTGATCCTATTGCTTCTCTAATTGACACTGCATTCATTGGTCGTATAGGTATGTATTCTTTAATTAACATCATATTCTGGAAACTTTAATATTTTAAACAATACATGCTTCTGTATAGGCCCAGTGGAAATTGCTGCTGTTGGAGTATCTATTGCTATTTTCAATCAAGTTTCAAAAGTTGCCATTTTCCCACTTGTTAGTATTACAACTTCCTTTGTTGCTGAGGAAGAAACTATAGAAAGAATGAACAGTGAAGCAATCAAAGTTCAGAACACAGAAAAGAGTACTGTGAGCACAGAGGAAACAAAAGAATCGACACAAGATGATGTCAAACATGAAAATCTGGAAAACGGTTCTGCAGTAAAGGACGAGAAAAATGGTTTGGCATTAGAAGCTGGCAAGTTACTTTACATTCATGTTTTACATCACAAAGAAAAGCTTGTATCATTGATTGTTTTGGGTTTATTGGTCTTGTTGTTATCAGGTTTCAAAGCTAGTCCCTGCAACCATACGACCGTTGCTGACGGCATATCAAATAAGTCAATCCTTAAAAAACAAAAAAGAAAGATTCCTTCAGCATCAACGGCATTGCTGTTTGGTGCAGTGCTTGGTATTCTTGAAACACTACTACTTGTTTTTCTAGCAAAACCATTTTTGAGTTTAATGGGTGTGAAATACGTAAGTGTCTACATTCTAGTAATGCTTTATGCTAGTAATATTATGATTATTTATTCTGCAATTTCTATATCAAACAGGGTTCTCCGATGCTGTTACCTGCACATAAATATTTAACATTACGTGCACTCGGAGCTCCAGCAGTTCTTCTCTCTTTAGCAATGCAAGGTGTCTTTCGTGGTTTTAAAGATACTAAAACTCCTTTATATGCCACTGGTATGTTCACTTATATCATATCTTCATAATGTATTTAATTTATGCATAATATTCCAACATATTTTCGTTGTCTAATCAGTGGCAGGAGATTTAGCGAATATAGTTTTGGATCCAATTCTTATCTTCGTCTGTGATCTGGGAGTTGGTGGTGCAGCCATCGCACATGTTCTTTCCCAGTAATTATTCATCAGATACATGAATTTATGTTTATTTTCACACATTCATCTGGAATTTGAGACTTTTTTTTTATTTTGCAGGTACTTAATATCACTAATTTTGTTAGTTAAGCTAATGCAACAAGTTGACCTACTAGCACCTAGTCTTAAGCTTTGCAGTTCAGTCGGTTTCTCGAAAATGGTATATATATGAGGTTTAACACTATTTTATTCCCCATGAAAATATACCAAGGCCGGCTCAACATTTTTTTTCTGGTGATATTCCACAGGTTTCCTGTTGTTGTTTAAGGTAATAGCAGCAACTATTTGTGTGACATTGGCTGCATCATTGGCTTCAAGGTTGGGTGCAAGACCTATGGCTGCATTCCAAATATGCTTGCAGGTGTGGCTGACATCATCACTTCTTGCTGATGGGTTGGCAGTTGCTGGACAGGTAGATGCTGTTTGTTCTGTGTGCTAGTTCAGTTTATGCCCTGTGTGTGTGTAGAGGTCGGTTCCTGTATTAATTTGATTTTTGTGCGAAGTGTACAACTAGGGAATAATCACACATTAACATATAGACATAAAAAACACAACCTATATACATAATTACACAACCATATATATACATAATCACACAACTTATATATAAACAATCATGCAACGTTTATGCATAGTATAACAACTTTTCAAAACAAGTCCTTTTTTTAAAATGTATAACAATGCTATACTCAAATTAAAGAGAATAGAATGTTCATAAAACTTTAAACAATATTGAAGTGTTCTAAAAAAATGTGGAACTAGATAAAAAGTCAACAAGTGTGGCTTTTCCTTTCTTACCCTTTTATTATAGTTAATTACAAAATTTGCCACTGCCTTTGTCTTAGCCATTGATTTGCCATGGTCAACTGTCAAGTGTTTAGATTGACTTGGTACACTTCGCGTCATTTTCTAGTTCGTATTGATTTGACCACTATATATTTATATGCAAGTTTTGAAAACTACTTCCGCTAGTTTCAGCATTAACCCTCGAAGGCCACTTACCAACATAGCTACGCTTTAGCAGGGTGTTGGTGGACGTGAGTTTTTCCTAACGGATTCTCATGTTCACAAAAATAAGCTATGAGTATTGGAGGCCTACACATTTCTCTTAGAATGAGTGTTGATCGGCTTTTGTGTTTTATGAATTTTGAAGGCGATAATTGCTTCATCATTTGCTGAAAAGAACTATGAGAAGGCTACAGCTGCAGCAGCTCGTGTACTTCAGGTGTGTGTGTGGTTATCACATTCATCTGCCATAAATAATGACTAAAGAATTCATGCCCACATCATGTAACATAATATATAATTCAAATAAAATAGTTTTCTTGTTTTTCTGAACACAATACACTGGGCATGAGTTATCCTTGTACTATTCCTTGGTTTTACTTCTTATCACACAAGCTCTTTCTAATAAACTTTATATATCTTTGCTTGATCACATGATAATATTCATAAGAAATGTTGTAATTTGCAGATGGCCTTTGTATTGGGCCTGGGACTTGCTCTACTTGTTGGACTCGGGTTGCATTTTGGTTCCGGTGTGTTTACAAAAGACATAAATGTTAAACACATTATAACCATTGGTGTCCCGGTATTTATCCATCTTCTTAAACAAGCAATCAATTTAAATAGTTTTTATTTATGATTGTAATACACTGCTCCTATTTCCTACATTTAGTTTGTTGCTGGCACTCAACCAATCAATTCAATAGCATTTGTGTATGATGGAGTTAACTTTGGGGCATCAGATTTTGCTTACTCTGCATACTCCATGGTTAGAAACACCACTAAAAATATCATCTTTATTGCCCGAATTAAATCTATATCTACTCGAGGTTTATGCGATTTTCTTCTTGTTAGATCCTTGTGGCGATGGGGAGCATCGGGTCATTATTGGTTCTGTACAAAGCTGGTGGTTTTGTCGGAATATGGATCGCTCTATCCATTTTCATGGGCTTACGTGCAATCGCAGGCATATGGAGGTACTGAAACTAACATCAACTTCTCCTAGTTCATGCTTAATTCAATAGTGAATCTTGATTTTTTTTTATCATGATGAACCTTTAAAAAAATTGTTTTATCATTACTTTTCATGTGTTATTGATAAAATAAGATTGTGTTTTGCAGGATGGGAACAGGAACAGGTCCATGGTCTTTTCTTAGGAAGTAGAAGGTGGTGGTTGTTTAGAGGACATCATAGGATGTTTGTGTAGAATCTGTATACCTCCTTGGTTTCTTGGTCATAGGACAGATTTCTCCTTATTTGTATGTTTGTTTCCAACACTTGTTACCTGTTTTGACATCTTTCAAATTTCTAATATAATAAACCTTTGGGCATTAAATATATATAGTTGGTATTGTAGGGACTCATCCATTTCATGGAACCCTAAACTCATTGTGTTCATATTCTTAATTTCTTATCTCACCTTAATTTGGGTTATAAGCGAATTTTTTGATACACAACTAAACAAAAAGTTTCTATGTTAAGTTGTGTAAGTGGATGAGGATTTTATAGAATGAGTTAAAGATAGACAAGTTTGAATCCCACTCTTGGTTAGAACTCGCAGAACTCGCAAAGCGAGTGAGTTGGGTTGGATTGGATGGTTGAAACATATTCAGGTTGTAACGGGTTATTTTAAAGTCTAAGATGTGTTTGAATCACTGTCATATAATAAAAAATAATAAATGTATAATATATATCTCTCTATTTTGTGCACGCGTCTAAATGACTTAAAGAGATTATGGATTAACTTTAGGGTTGAGCAACAGGTTGGAACTGAACCGGACCGACCCGCCCTTGACCCGAAACCAATAAAGGTTTTATATAAAGAACCAAGAACTAGACGTGTGGGTCGGATCGAACCAAGTTAAACGGGTTAGTTTAGCATAATATGGTGGTCCTGACCGCAAATTTTTTTCGGCTTATGCTTTTTGCCGAGAGAAAAATGAAACTTAAAATATAAACGAAATCAATCAATGGATTTGTTTATTATTGTAACATAGACAAATTTGTACCATATTAAAATACAAACCTTATATTAGCAGTCGTCATGACCCTTTATGAACTAATTTAAGTGTAACGTGCAATATTATTCATATATAACCAACTAAAAATGTATTGATCTGAACACTTCTATTATATGTCAATAAACATTTTTTTATATTTTTGGTATTCAAAGACAACCAATTTAACATATAAAAAAAACTAACTCTTTTTTTCTTGCCTAATTGTAATCGGGCCGGACCGAAACCAAGCTCTTACCCGCGGGTTTGAACCGAAACCGACCTACCTATAACCGTTTACAAAAGGAAAACTGAACAGTGGACCAGAACCGCTAACCCTAACACGAGTCGGTCTCAGTTTTCATGGGTTGGTTCGCGGGTTTAATTCGGATCGACCCGCGAAATGCACACTCCTAAATAAACTTCATGTGTTAAATGCACACTCCTAGATAAACTTCATGTCTTAAATGCACATATATATGCAAATAAAAATTGATCCTACAGGAACGGAATTCTTATTAGCAAGCTAACGTTGCGTGAAAAAAAGGTAATACATGTGAGGCTACTCGTGTATTTATAACCTCTGATAAAACAAGGTTTTTTTTGTCATTTGTCATTCTTTTAATTTATGTTTTTGCCACTTGTTTTTTTTCTAGACATCCACGAATCAATTTTTCTTTATAAAGGGTGCTATAGTAATTTAAATATTCATACAAATTTATCTATCTTATTAAAATAGATTTTATTAGTTGTTATATTTCTCTCTCATATTGATTTTTTTACAATCAAACTATCTTTTTTTTAAATAGATTTTATGAAAAAAAATTAAAATTAACATCTTCTAATTCAAATCTAAATAACAAAAAAACTTAATTTTATATAATGAAAATTTCTAAAACATTAAATATTTTTTAAACAAAATATTTTAAAATCGTTTAGTTTTCTTTTAAACTATAAAAATGTGAAATATTTTAAAACAGTCTTATTAAAACAACCAGTATAATTTAAAAATCTATTTTTTAAAATAAGATTTTTATAAAATAATCTTAAAACGAATGTTTAAAAAATGAAACTATTTACATAAAAGAGTTAAAAAATGGTATTATTGTTTTATTTCTTGAACTATTACCTATATATAGTTTTAATTATATTTTACATTAAAGATTATACTGTTAGTATTTATATTTTTTACATATATAATATACTTAAAAATTTAATATGTTTATAAGTGTTTGCCTATCTATCTATAAAAAAACTAAGTAAGTGTGAAACTATTATAGATCTTATTATACTTACTTTTTTATTTTTCTATATCATTAATAATAATATTGAATACTAATAATATTACTCATATTATTTTCAAATTAAAAGATATATAATTTAATAAATTAGAAAGCTTTTTTTTGTATTAAAAACACATGTAAAAAATTACATTATATAGAATACAACAAATTATTTTGTAAAAAATCATTTTTCTTGAAACAATATGTTTAAAAATCACAATTTTTTTATAAAATAAAAGTTTGAGAAAACTACATTATTGTTTATTTATTTAAAGTAACTTATACGTATTTATAATTATATTTTATTTTCAAGCAAATCAGGAGGGAGATGCTTCTTTACTTGACTGGAAACGACGGGTTGAAAACTCCGAATCACAAGCTATTGACAACTAACTAAACTACTCCAGATAAGGGGTGAAATATTCTGCCTTCCTTCAATTATACGTGTTTTCTTACTAAATGAAAATTAGGAAAAATAAGGATTTAATACCCCACCCAGAAAGACGTGTTTTTCATTTTTAAAATAAGGCATGTAAGCCTCTTTGTCCCTCCTGGTTCGGCAACAGAAGCATTCTCAGCTCCTGAAGAAGATGAAGCTACCGAGATAAATTAGGAGGTGCTTTTTTGGCCGAGAAAGCTATTGAGAAAATATTTTATTTGTTCAATTCGTATATTACACGGATACTAACCTAGTGATATTATATTTAGTTTGTATTGATGGAATAAAGTGGGATGCGACGATACACAAAAGTGCATAGGCGACAATGGCATAACTTGTGGGTATAAGGGTATTAGGTATACACATAAAATTGTGATTATTTTCATGATTTTTTTTGTATCATATTAAACCTACAAAATTAACTGCTGAGCACATTCATAAGCATAGTATAAATGATAACATAGTTAGTGATGATTTTTTGTCTAACCGGTTAAGGTGATATACTCATGATATGTAATTAAATGAAATGTTATGAGTTTAAGTCTCACTCTGATTAAAAATGCTTAGAGTTAAGACAAATGGTTTTCTTAGTGATAGGTTTCTTCTTGAGGGGGTTGGGGTGCGGTCTCAGCTGGGAAACGGATACGTGAGCCCAATTAAGATAACATCTATCATTCGAAGCGGGTCATACATTTATTGTTTAAAAAATAATAATAACATAGTTTCTGCTATGGGTTAACTTTTATTGATAGATCAGCTTTAAAGCAAGATTCTACCAACCAACCATGCAGGTCTAAATTAACTTTTAGAGGCTTATCCGTATGAAATCAATTATTTTATCGTCAATGCCACTGGCTAACTAGGCAAAAATTAAATTACATATTTCCCTTCCTAGAATATATATTTTACATATGAATCTATTTCATTGTTTTTAACTTCTTGAATCACTATTTTACCCTTATTTTTTAGTACGGGATTTTACATATTTTCTTCCTAATACTATCGATTACTTATTTTCTCAAGTTTAGGTCAACTGTATAATAATAACACAAAATTACATCTTCAAATATAAAAGTTTCAAATTTTATTACAAAACAACAATCACACTACTACAAAATAATCATTTGCAGCCATTAAAATGGTCGGAAAACGGTCTCAAATGCCCATTTGTGACAGTTTCGATACCAGTTTCATTGGTTGGTTAAAGTCCGGTTGGTAAATCCTTTTGTGACTAATTCTATTACCATTTTTGTCCGATGTAGCATCCAATATAATTTTTATTTTGTCTTTCATGTTTTTTTAAAAAACTAGCAACTGTATTTGTGACCGAAGTAGTTTTTGTAGCTATATTTGGGACAATATTTGCGACCAGATTGGTTTCTATATTAGTTTTGTATTATTATATAAAATTTGCAACCGTATTCACGACGGAAGCAATTCCGGGGTTGTTTATTTTCCACTATTAGGTGATGCAATCTAAATAGTCACAAATTATGCGACTAATTTTGTTATGGTCGCTACTTTTGTGACCAATGTTTCAGTAGCTAATTTTGTAACTATATGATTTCGGTCGTTATACGGGTGCTAATTTTGCAACTATTTTTGTAGGTCGTAAATTTTGGTTGGTTTTGCTCATTTTTGTAGTAGTGAACCGACAATCAATGTTACATCTTCACATACAAACCAATTGTCAAAGTTTTAAACAATTACAATACAAACAAATACAGTATGTAATCACTTCGTAAAAATAAAGGTAAAACAATTATGTAAAAATAAAGGTAAAACAATTATATAGTAAGTTAATTTTAATAAATAGATAATAAGTATCATAAATGCAAATGTGTAATTGCTTTTTTAATTTAGAGAAATATTTAACTAATGTTCTTATGAATGAAATATGTAAAAATCTCTAATAGTATTTTGATATAAATATGTAAATATATGTGAAGATCATATATAGGTTGGACTCACCTTAAATTAGATTATGTTTATATTTTATTGTAATATGTTTAATGTTAGTATACTTTTGTATGTTTTTTATTTTGTTTAGTTTTTTTGCCCAACGAAACTATGAGCGAAACTGCAGTTTCGCTCATAGTTAGCTGATTAGTTCACCCGGTGAAACTGTTAGTCTCTGCTGGGCGAAACTATAGTTTCGACAACATAGTTTTGCTGACAGCGAAACTGTGAGCGAAACTATGACTTCTATATATATAGTTTTGATCTTGCTCATTGTTGAGCATCCTTGCAAAACCCTAATTGAATATTTCTCTTGCAAGAGGCTATTATAAACTGTTACTTTACTAAAATATATTGAGCTTTGTTTTCGTTGATTGTATTGGATCCTTATTGATTATATTTACATACATTGTGGTTGTTATTCTTAATCTTCATCTTTGTTGTTTGTCTATTGTTTCTGATATTGAATGATTGAGCATATCAATTGTACTAAAATTCGATCAAATGGACCAACAAAATGGTATCAGAGCTTAGTGCTCTTGATTGTTTGAGGTTGTTGTTTGTTTTTGTTCAATATCAATATTTCATCAATTATGGATCAAATTTGAGTGTATTTGATATGGAATTTGATTGAATTTTGCTTGTTATTGAGTGGGAAAGTTTTGTTAATCATGAGATCTCAAATCCATTGAGATTTAGGCGATTTCAGACTAATTCCGTGTTGAAAAAGCTTTTCAGATTCATCCAACGAAACTGCATCTTCATCCAGCATCCAGCGAACTACAAGTGTTTTACACATTGTAGTTGTTTTTAGCATCTCAGCGAAAGTAGTAACCTTGAATGAAAGTTCAACAGTGCTTGTGTTCATCTTCCAAGCGAAATGCTATCGAAAGTATCACTGAACGGAAGTTCAAACTTGTTTCGTGCGAAATTGTCCGCGAAACTAAGCAGTTTCAAGCTTTTGGCTAGCGAAACTACTTCCAAAATTTCTAGTGAAACTACTGTTGGCTCAGGGAAACTAGTCTTCGTTGTGAAACTAGCTTTACAAAATTAGCATTTTTTTGTGAAATTATAGTTTCTTCAGCGAAACTAGAATGTCAAAGATGACTTCTCTCACCCTTGCCGATTTAGAAAGTGTAGCTCCTAACCGACTTCTGAGACTCATAAACGGAGACAACTTTGAAGATTGGAAGCGATGTCTCAAAGCCTTTTTCTTCTACACCGACCACAACCAATGGGAATCTATCATCTCTGGTCCGCACTATCATTGTTGGTGATGTCGTATCTCAAAACAAGGACCCAGCCACATTCAATGAGAATCTATCATCTCTGGTCCGCACTATCATTGTTGGTGATGTCGTATCTCAAAACAAGGACCCAGCCACATTCAATGAGAAGGATCTAAAGCTGATTGATAGAGACCAGAAAGCTTTTGGAGCATTAACCCTAAGTCTTGCACCAGACATCTACAATCGATTTGTTGAACATAAGAATGTTACGTCTCTCTTCGATGCTCTTTGTGAGTTCTATGATGGTAACGATGAGCTAGTAAAAGACAAGAGTATTCAAGCTAAGTAAGAGTTCAACTCTTTTGTGGGATTCAAGAATAAGAGTCTCATAGATCTTACAAATCGTTTTCTAATAGTTTCAAGCACTCTAAAGAAATATGATGAGAAACTGTCCAATAGTGAGCTAGTTAACAGGTTGTTAGACTCTCTCCCACCTCATTGGATTCTACAGGTGAGAATGTTAAAGCAGGAAAGAGGTTTCACTGACTACAAGCTTATGGACATCATTGACAAGCTTAAGTCCTTCGAGTTAGATATGAAGAGAAGGGAATTCAACTAAACCATGATGCCTACATCCGGTTTCACTCAGAATGTTGCATTAATGTTTTCCGCTGCAAGCTCTCCAATGTAGGCATCTCGAAAAGGTGGAGTGGATACTAGTGATTATTCTGGTAGTAGTGGTAGTGCTGGGAGAGATTAATCCAACTTGAAAGCAAATGCTGAAACTTCAGTTCCATCCAAAACAATGGCTCTCTTTGGTATGTTTGTTCAGAGTTATGAAGCCCTAGTGGCGGGGGAGTTGAAAGGTAAGGGAATGACAATGGAGGATATGTATCAGCTTGATCATGATGATCTTGAAGAGACTGACATTTAGTGGCAAATAGCAATGCTGACACTTAGAGCCCGAAGATTCATGGAGCGCACTGAAAGGAAGTATTTCGGAGGTTAAAGTTCTAACTCTAGATTAGGATTTGATAAGCCTATGTTGGATCAAGAAGAAGGCTAATGCAACCAAAACTAGATCACTTAAGTTATTTTGGTGTTGTATGCAAAGGCTTCCAAAGCTTATCATGGAACTTTCGAAGGTTGTAGAGTTCTTCCGAAGAAAAAGGGAAAGTCCAACTTCCGAAGACAGAACTCTACTTCCGAAGACAAATGCATACTTCCAAGTTCAAGACTTAGAAGAATAAGTAAAGACCACTTCGAAGTATGATGAAAAGAAGAAGTCTCCAAGCCTTGGAAGAAGCAGCCTCTTCCGAAGTAAAAGTGGCTTCGGAAGTACTTACTCTTCCGAAGCCATTTAACCTTCGGAAGAAACTGCTATAACTAGTGGACACAAGTATGGTCTCTGACACTCCCCTGCAGACTTCTGATACACATGGCTTCTTCCTAAAGAACCATGTTGTTGACCATACTTTATTCCACTGTTTACCTTTTCATGATAGTACAGTTGCGATCTGTTGGTGACAAAAGGTAAGTCAGGGACATGTCTTGACTACCAAATCTCAGATAAGACTTTATCCGAGATACCTTAACTATAGTCTTGTAGTATAGGCTTTAGCTAAAGGATCCCAGCTGGTATCAAAGTATATCCGCTGTAGATAGTATTATATATAGGTTCTCCTTGTAACTCATAGAGGTAATATTATCATCTGCTTGTAAGAGTCTTTGTATCTTGAGTTGAGAATCAATATATAAAAGTATCTTGAAAATTATCTCTTTGTGTTCTTAGTTACTTTTCATATTGTGATCAACTCTTATTGATTCTTACCCGAGTGTGATTCTAGGTGAGTTTGAGAGAAAAACATTGTGTTTAAGTGACAAACACCGATCATACAATTGGTATTAGAGCATCTCAGGCTCTTGATTGCGTGATCTAACCATCCAAATCAACCTGTTTTCACTCCTCCCTACCACCCACTCACTCAATGGCCCTCAACAAATCTGAAGTAGAGATGGGGACGATGACCAAAGCACCCATCATCACCCCTGAAAACTTCAGGTCTTGGAGTAGAAGATTGGAAGGCTTTATTAGATACTAAGACAACAAAATGTTGAACTCTATTGTCAATGGACCATACAAGCCAAAGGTGGCTTCACCTGGTGAAAACGGTGCCATGATAAAGAAAGCTGTCGAGGACTATTCTGATGAAGACAGAAAGAAGATGGACATCGATAGCAATGCTATGACTACTCTCATGACTGCAATACCGAACTCTATTATGGTGGGGTTCGAGCATTGCAAGACTGCCAAAGAATTGTTTGATGCACTTGCTCAGATGTACTCATGCTCCAACGACTCAAAGAAGGATCACTGAAGCAGCAGTTCGAGAACTTCACTCATATTGCTGGAGAGACCCTCAGCCAGCAGTACTTCAGGTACATGGATCTTATCTCTTCCCTTCAGTCTGTGAAGATCACTCCTGAACTTAGAGATCTCACCAGAAAGTTCATGAGTGCTCTTTCAAATGAGTGGAAATTCTACTGTGTCTCTATCAAGAGAATAGAAAACTTGAACACTCTTTCCATGACTGAGCTCTATGGCATCCATGATGGATACCGTCTAAAGATGGAGAGTAAGAAGGGCCACCAAACAAGCAGACCCATGAGTCTTCCTGCTAGCAATGCTTTAATGGTTGCTGAAGGCTCATTAACCCCTCAACCTCATCATTTCCTGACTTATCAGCAGCCATCCTGCTCTTTTGGTCCCTACATCACTTATCCTGAGACTCCAAGGTCTCAATAAGCTCAACACAATCCCTTCCAGGAAAGTTGTGCCTTTGTTTCAGGAGGTGGACACTAAGGAGATTTTCAATACTGCTTTGATGATCTTGTGTGTTTTAGCCCAGATGACATAGAGTACATGGACAATGTCCAGCAAATGGCTCTCTTAACTTATAGAGCAAAGAAGTTCTTTAAGAGAACTGGAAGGCATTTCCCTCAAAACCCAACTACCAGCAAGTTCGGGTTCGACAAGACCAGGGCAAAGTGTTACAACTGTAACCAAATGGGTCATTTTGCAAGGGAATGCAAGGCTCCCAAGACCAATCAGGGAACCTCACAGGCCTCCACACATCCCTCAACCTCAAAGCCCACTGAGAAGTCAATTGAAACAACCACAATGGCTCAAGAAGTTGACTGGAGCTTCATGGTACAGGATGTGACTCCTACTCAAGCTCTCATGGCCGGAACAGATGATGCCCAGGTATATGAACATCTCTGCACTCCAGCCTGTATAGCTAAAGTTAAACTCTATCAGGATTACAATATGGAAATCAGATCTGACATTGTGTCTTTAAATATTCTAAAATTTGATTTTAAAAAAGGTGAATCTGACTATCAAAAGAAAATTGATGAGTTAGAGAAAACTGTGTCTCTTTTGAAACATGAACACACCAACTACAAGACTCAAATCAAGGATCTGATATCCAAATTGTTTGAGGCTCAAGCCCAGCTTGTCACTACTGAGGCTCAGGCCAGGAAGCATGCTATCTCTGAGCAGAACTTCTAAGCTATTCTTGCATCATCCTCCCATTCCAAACTCTGTTATCAGAACAAAGGAGGGTTGGGAACCAATGAAATTGCTCCAGCACATTCCTATGAGTCTATTAGATAGCCTAGATATGGTACTAAAGAGCAAGAGGTTCCAACTGCTGACCCTTTCTTTCTAGAGTTGAAGGATGAGGCACCAATAGTGGCCACCACAGGGAAGGAACAAGTAGATATACTCATCACCTCCTGTGATGATCAAATCCTAACCACTAAAGCCAGAAGAAGCAGAGCTAAAGCTGCTAGGAAAACTACTAAGAAAGTGGCTGAATCCAAACTGAAAATTGACCCCAAACAGAAGGGTGTCTTTGTCTCAGCTAGATTCCAAGTGTTAGGTACTTCTGATTCAGGAAAGGAATGTAATACCAGCATTCCTGTCCTACCAAAGGATCAGAAGTTAAAGGGAAAAGTTGTTGACGAAGAAAAGAAAACCAAGAAACAACAATCCTCACTTTCCCAACAGACTAACATTGCATGCATCATGTGTGGCCTGCAAAATCACATGGAAAAATATTGTTACTACAATCCTGCAAGCACACATTATGCAAATAATGTTAGGAAAGGAGTCAGGGAAGGTTTCACATTTGGACCCTTCCATACGGTTCAAGTGTTGAAGAAGGGAAAGCTGTTTCCAAAGCCAAGTTGCTTTCAGAAGAAACTCCTTCTTCCGAAGGGAAAATGGCTTCGGAAGCAAGAGCTACTAGGTTCGGAAGAACAAGAAAGCTCCCTTGAAACCATCCCAGAAGAAGACTGCTTCGGAAGAAAAGGTGGTGAGGACTTCTTCCGAAAAGAAAGAAGCTTCGGAAGAAGACCATGCTGCAAAAGCTTCAACAAGCTCATCCTCCAAGATCAGCCAAAGGGTGGACTGGAAGATCAAGGAAGATGCTGCAGCCCAAACCTCTTCTTCAACGACATCCATTGAACCCCCATGCATAAATTTTGGTTCAATTATGTCATTATCTTTGGAAGAACCCAAGACCAATAAAGCTTGGGTTTCTAATCAAAACTAATTATCTCATCTTATGTGTAGTGACATCCATATGACAAGAATAACAACATTTGGATTGTAGACAGTGGATGCTCCAGGCACATGACAGGGAAAAAATCTCTCCTTCAACAATTTCAACATTATGATGGAGGTCCTGTCCAGTTTGGAGGTGAGGCCGGAGGATATATTTCTGGCAGAGGAGTATATCCAATGGTATGTTAACTATTGACAAAGTTAACTTTGTCAAACAGCTTGAACACAACCTGTTAAGTGTTTCTCAATTCTGTGATCAAAAGCACCAAATGCTTTTCACAGAACATGAGTGCATTATCCTCAAACCAGGGATGACAATTCCTCCGGAATTGGTGCTTCTTAGATCTCCCAGGAAAGGGGATATGTACAAGCTTGATATGAACAATGCTTCCCCAATAGGTGAAGTATCATGCTTTCTTTCCAAAGCTGATAGTGACGAGTCAACACTATGGCATAAACGTATGTGTCATGTAAATTTTAAGACAATGTACATGGTTCGCCTAAAAAGGAGTTTTTTTTGCAAAGACAACTGTGCTACTTGCCTGAAAGGGAAACAACACAGGACGTCTCATAAATCCAATATGTTAACTCTATCACTACTCCATTGCACTTATTGCACATGGATCTTTTTGGTCCCACAAGTATAATGAGCATTGGAAGGAAATCATATTGTCTTGTGATAGTTGATGATTTTACAAGATTCACATGGGTATTCTTTTTAAGAACTAAAGATGAAACTGCTGAAACATTAAAATCTTTTATTCTTAAAATAGAAAATCAAATTGATCACAAGGTTAAAATAATTAGATGTGATCAAGGGACTGAGTTTAAGAACTTCATTCTTGACTCATTCTGTAACTCAAAAAGGATTTCCAGACAATATAATGCTCCCAGAACTCCTCAACAAAACGGTGTTGCTGAGAGGAGGAATAGGACACTTATTGAGGCTGCTCGAACTATGTTAGCTGATTCAAAGCTACCTCTAACATTTTGGGCAGAGGCAGTAAGCACTGCATGCTATGTGCAGAACAGAGTTCTTGTAGTTAAGCTCCATGGAAAAACCCCTTATGAGCTATGGAACAAGAGGCCACCGTTCATTGGCTTTCTAAGGTCCTTTGGCAGCAGGTGTACCATACTTAACACAAAGGACAATTTAGCAAAATTTGCTGAAAAGTCGGATGATGCTATTTTTGTTCGATACTCTTCTAGCTCCAAAGCTTACAGAGTATACAACATTAAGCATCAACAATTTGAGGAGTCATCCAATATAGTTGTTAATGAGCACACTCCTTGTGTTAGGGGGAATGGACCTGATCACATCTTTGATTTAGAATTGTTTCCAAACTATTCTAAAACCTCTTGTGAGAATGTTTCAGCTGGAATAGGTGCTCAAAATGATGATGATGCTACTGCTAATGATCAATTGTTTGAGCTTCCCAGGCCTAGACCAAATTCTCCAAGTGCTGCAATACATCAAGCTTCCACTATTCACAGATCCGATAGTTTAACTATATCAAGGAATAGTGAAGCTTCAACAAGTGAATCACCTACTGAGCCTCAAAACTCATTAGGTGATCCACCACAACACCAGACAGAAGGAGGTAGTATTTTGAAGGAACAGACAACTGTTAATACTACTTCACAGCCAACTATTGATGATGTTTCTCATTCATTCAATCCTGATTGAATGACTTTGAAACAGCAGCTGGACAGAGTGTTCTAGTTCCTGAGCAGAATATGTCTAACCTGGATCTATCTCTGCAACTGGAAGTGATTCCTTGTCTTAGGATTCACAACACTCATCCACCTGAGAACATCATAGGGAATGTCTTTGAGGGTGTGAGAACAAGAGGACAGACTCATCAAGGGAATGTCTGCTTGTACTCATGCTTTCTATCTCAGATGGAACCCAAGAAGGTAGAAGATGCCTTGAAAGATAGTAGCTAGATTGAATAGATACAAGAGGAGCTGCTTCAATTCAAGAGACAGAAGGTATAGAACCTATGTCCGCTACCATCTGGTCAAGTACCTATAGGCACCAAATGGGTTTAGGAAACAAGAGAGATGATAGAGGCTTGATCATCAAGAATAAGGCAAGACTTGTGGTTCAAGGATACACTCAAGAGGAAGGAATCAATTATACTGATGTCTTCACACCAGTTGCAAGACTTGAGGCAGTTAGGATCTTCCTTGCTTATGCTGCATCCAAGGACTTCACAGTATACCAACTTGATGTCAAGTGTGCTTTTCTATATGGGGATATAGACAGGGAAGTCTATGTATGCCAACCTCCAGGATTGAAGACCCACAGCACCCCAACTATGTGTGCAAATTGGATAAAGCTCTATATGGGCTGCACCAAGCACCTAGGTTGTGGTATGAGACTTTTTCTTAGTTTCTTCTGAAGAATGGCTACACTAAGGTACCATTGATAAGACTCTCTTCATCATAAGTCTGGGAAGGACATTTTGCTCGTACAAGTCTATGTTGATGACATTATATTTGGTTCCTCAAATGACCAAATGTGCAAGGACTTTGAGAGCATTATGAAGAAGAAGTTTGAGATGAGAGCCATGGAAAAAATGGACTTTTTCCTTGGAATTCAGGTAAAGCAACTGAAGGAAGGGTTCTTCATTAATCATTCTAAATATGTCTTTGACAGAAAGATTTGAGATGAAGGATTGCAAGCTTGCCAAGACACCCATACCGAGAGACCATAATCTTGAGGGGGAGGATACTAATCAACATTAGTATAGGGCAATTATTGGTTCTCTGATGTATCTAACAGCCAGTAGACCTGATATCATGTTTGCTACTTGCATTTGTGCAAGATATCAGGCTGCTCCAAAGGTGTCTCACCTAGCTGCTATTAAGAGAATCCTCAGATACCTCAAAGGAGCACCTAAACTAGGTCTCTGGTATCCCAGAAACAAAGATTTCAATCTTTATGGATACTCTTACAATGACTATGGAGGCTGCAATATTGACAAAAAATCAACATTAGGAGGATGTCAATTTCTTGGTGGAAGGATCATCTCATGGCAATGCAAGAAACAATCATGTGTCTCTACATCAACTGCTGAAGCTGAATACATTGCTGCTGCTAGCTGTTGTGCTCAACTGCTATGGATTCAAAATCAGATGTTAGACTATGGATTTTACTTTTTGAGTACTCCTATCCATATTGACAACAACAGTGCTATCTCTATTACTGAAAAACCGGTAAAGCACTCCAAGACTAAGCACATTGACATCAGGTATCATTTCATTAGAGATATTCATGAGAAAAATCTAATCAAGTTAATCAAAGTTGATTCAAATGAACAATATGCTGATCTGTTTACCAAAGCTTTTGATGAACAAAGGTTTAAGTATCTCATAACAGCTATTGGGATGATACATTAATTAATCTGATCTCTTTTGAAAACCTTTTAATATGTAAGTCTTGTGTCAATACAAATTAAGCCCTGTTACAAGAAATTATCTCTGAAATTTTCTAAGTGTAAATTCCTTCCGAAGAGAAATTAACCTTCGGAAGACATTCTCATTTCTTCCGAAGCAAAATTTCTCAAAGGATATCTTTCTTCTCGGAAGAATTTTTGGCCTTGGAAGAAGCGATTGATTGTATATCAGATCTACTTCCGAAACTTAAAATTCTCTATTCGGAAGCAACTCTAACCTTCAGAAGCAAAGTTTTGGCTTCGGAAGTAAGAATTGCCTTCGAAAAACAAGTTACATTCGGAAATGTTTTACACTCGGAAGAGAGATTTCACTATGTAACGTAAATTTCTTGGGCCCCACACTGTAAAAAGCAAAGATTTTGTTAATGATGTCGGATTATTTAACTGATTTCAACCTTACCGCAATTGTCATTTCATCCACTAAACGATCACATCACCTTATCCTAACCCCATTACCGCCATTCCACAATCTTTTAAATAATCTCGACTACTCAATTTCATTTTCTTACTTGCAAATTTTACTGCCCTAGAAATTTCTCCTACTCAACTTTACCTAGCTCAAATCATCCTCTTTCACCTTTCCAAATGGCCTTCAACCCTTAGCACAACCAAGCGCACTTCTTGATTCTTCAAGAGATGCTGACTTCTCAGATATCATATCCTTTCTAACTCATCTCTTCTACACTACACTGCTTTGACTGTAAACCCCACAATTTACTCAACCATATGTCTGAATTCTAGGCAAATGGTCAGATTGAAACCCTAATAGGGTTCGTGTCATTCGATCGAGCATCTATGGCCAGGATTGGTCATTTTTGAACAAATCATCAGGGAGCATCTAGAGCTTCATGATGAGGGCGCTCCACGGAATTCCCCAAGCAGATTTGGACAATTCTTATCTCTAAATAGGATATGGTGGAGACGTTAGCAGGTCAACTGTCTACAAATTTAACTTCTCCTACAAATGGAAGTTCCTATTACATGTGGTCCTTCACTGCTTGTCGAATAATCTGGGGGATGGGATCAAATCCCATATGAACTTGGGTGCCTAGTTCATGGGTGGTGAAACGCCTCCGCTTCAACTATTCAAGATTTGTGCCGACTAACTCATGGGAAATCTTCAAAGGACACATTCTTCATGTATCCTAGGTTTCTCCAGCACATAATCAATTGCGAACTGGAGCAGAGCAAGCTTGTTTGTGCAGCTGCTCTGGCTGCTCTTCAAATGAGGCCGACCATCTTCAAGACTTTGAAGAGAGTGTCCACCAACTTCACAAGAAGAGATACTACACTTCTTCCAGGTATGACTGAGCCAACGGCTCCTGGTGACATCCTTGTTTACCCCACAGGTGATGAACCCACACCAGCAACTACCCCCACAATGCCGACACTACCTTCTCCACCCATCACCATCACTTATCAGAGATGCCCCAAACAAACCCTTGTTCAATCTACTCTGATTGAACAAGCCCCTCCTGTTCAATCCAAAAAGACTAGAGTGGAAACATGGGCTCCCACTCAGTCAGAGGTCTCTCCATCCTTCTCTTTTGACCTTAATTTGGGTCTTGAGTCTCCTCACTCTCAGACCCATGAGCCCACAACCCAAGCTGAGCAGCCAACAAGGGACCACCCCACCAGAGGCTCAATGCCTGTAGACATTGACCAAAGTCCCGGGTCAGTAGGTTTACCCATCCTATCTTACACTGACCTTCTGTCTAAAACTGATGAAGAGATAACATCTCTCCATGGCAATGAAGTTGATCTACAACACCCTCTCCAAGATCAACAGAGCCTAGAGAAATCCCTTATCTCTAGCCCCCATCAGCATCCAATAACTAAGGTGAGTCCCATTGATGTGGAGGGGAGTCATGTAGATTCAGCTGCCACTACAGAAGGTGCCTCAATGGACCTTGTGGACAGTGGTAACATTTCTCAGACTGAATCTACGGCAAACGAGCCCTTTGATGACTTTTAAAGAGACATCATTGAGCATGGGAAACCAGGGTGCCAAGAAACCACATCTGGTGGTGAGGCTGAATATACTAGGTATGTTATCTCATCTCCCGTGATTCTTCGAAAGAAGATGAGGGAAGCATGCAACTCCTCATTCAATATCTTCTTTCTAAAGTTTCAAACCTGGAATCTCAGGTTAGGACTTTAGAGGCAAGATCTGCCACTCAACAACTTGAGATTGACAATCTCAAGGCTCAACTAGCTGAGAAACAGATAGAGAGGTCTGTTAGGCATGTACCTATTCAGGTCTCCCTGACTTCCTCCTCCAGCTCATCTAGCTCTCAAGATGATGCTACCAAAAAGGGGGAGAATATTCAAAGACAAACACACAAGGAACCATAGAGCCGACCTTCTACTTCAACATCTTCCTCTCCCATCATCTCTGCACCTGAAACATCTCAAGTCACTCTTTAGATTGATCCAAGGATGCTCAATGATCTCTACAGAATCTTCACCAAGTTTCTGTTAAGATCTTCCTTTGAGCAGCCAAGCCATGATGCTGCAATGATCTACTTTGGAGCAGAAGAGCTTCAAAGGTTGACTGCACCTTCTACCACTATGGAAGAAGTTGGTCAACCTAAGGTCCTCATGGAACCTAAGATTCAATTCAAAGGGGAAATGGGAACTGATAGCCCAGCAACTGAAACAGTTAGGACAAAATCTGTATCTCCTTTAACTTCCGAAGCTGAAGTTAAAGCCTCGGAAGAACAAGCTGAATCTTCTGAAGCTGAAATGGAAGCTGTGGAAGGACTATTCAAAATGTCTGAGGAACTGATCATCACAAATGCTATCCTGGAAATGGCATCTGAAATGAACAGTGAGGACTTTCCAGTTGCACCTCCATCTTAGACACCATCTCTGACTCTTTCACAATCAGAAACCTCTCTCCAAGAACCACCATAGTCAGGATCTTTAAAGGATAAAGGAAAAAGGAAGATGACTGCGGAAGAGCTTCAGGAAGAGGAGAAGATTAAGAAACTTAAGAAGAAAGGAAGACTTTAGACTAAGAAGTTGCTAGCTGCCAGCACAAAAGCAGCTGCTTCCAATCAGGAGGTTGTCATCAATAAAAGAAGAGAGCAGATCATTGACCAGCTCTTTGAAATGGGAGCTGCCAATGAAGAAACAATCCTGCTACCATTAGAGGAGTTGGTGGATCTGGAGAAGGGAACCAGGCTGAGACTTGAAGAAGAAGCCAGGTTGGCCTTAGAGGTAAAGGAAAAGAAACATAAGGAGGCTGAATTGTAGCTGAGGAGAGACAGGATAAACTTCCTACTCTCCAGAGGCTTTGATCTTCAAGAACTCTCTCACACAATGATGATACGATCCTCTGGCTCTACAACAAAAAGCAGGATCAAACGGAGAAAGAAAGGAAGAAGGCTGCAAAAGAAAAGGTTAGAGAGAAGAAGAAGAAGGAAGAAGAGGCTAGGGTCACTGCCTCCAAGAAGCTCACTGAGAAAGCCTGGATGAAGGACTATCTTCGGGCTCATGGCTTCTTTGGTAGGCAGGTGGGTCCTATGTCTGAAAGGACACTCCAACAGATTGTCAGTGAAATTAAGGGTGACATCGGGATGGGGAAAAGGAAAGAGATGTATAGAAGGGTAAAAGGGATGACCTTCACTGCTTGTACCAACCACAACCTGAACCTTTACCCCTGAACCCACATCACTACCTACTACTACTCCCTTACCTCAACCACCCAAACTTCCCATTATCCAACCCAAAACACTAGCAGAACCTCTAAACCTAAACCTACCCAATTACCTCCAAACCATCCCTTCAGCCTTCTCAACATCTCTCCCTTGAGGAGTTTAAGGCAATCAAGATGAAGCTCACTATTGCACTACTTTGAGCGAAGTCTCTTGTGTAGAAGACTTTGTTAACATCACCTATGTAGACGGATCTTTAAGTTCCCTCACAAGAGACAGATTCCTTGATTTGCCTAGAGGAACTTTGGACCAGGCTGCAAGACTTTTGGGCCTTAATTCAGACTCTTTAAATGAGGAAGAAAAGAAGCTCAGAAGGAAACTGGTGACTCTGCTGGATACAGGAAAAGAGGACAAGATTCCTAGTCAGTCTCTTATGCCTAGAGGGAAGATAATCCAGTGGAGGTTCGATGAACCTTCTCACAACTTTTTTGTGGAAAGAGAGAATGGTGAAGTCAACAGACTCAATGCAACCTCTCTGTTACACTGCAGCAGATTCGACATTGCTGAGTTAGCAGAGAAGCCATTCTTCAACCCTTCCAACTCTGAAACTGCTGCACTCGTCAAAAATTATCTCAGCAGTCTTATTTAGCTGAGCTAACTGCAAAAGCAAAGATTGAAGAGGTTGAAGTTGAAGACAGGAAGACAAGGAAAGATCTCCCACCAAAGGTGCTACCTTTCTACACATGGTGGAAGGTCCTGAATTGGAACCTATAGTTTGATGGGAATATGATTATAGTTCCCATCAACTAACTCTTTTCAGAGGGCAACAACAAAGGGTACATATTATCCAAGGTGACAGACTGGATTTCCTGTCTATCAAGGATCTGTAGAAGCTTCTCAGCACCACATCAGGGAAGAACAAGGAGACAGACAAATATTTGCTCTCCTTGGTGCTAAAACTTTTGAGAAGTCGTGAAAAGTGAAGTTTTGGTAGCATCAGCCTAGGGGGAGTTTGTTGGAACAAGAAGAAGGCTAATGCAACCAAAACTAGATCACTTAAGTTATTTTGATGCTGCATGCAAAGGCTTCCAAAGCTTATCATGGAACTTCCGAAGGTTGTAGAGTTCTTCCGAAGACAAAGGGAAAGTCCAACTTCCGAAGACAGAACTCTACTTCCGAAGACAAATGCATACTTCCAAAGTTCAAGACTTAGAAGAATAAAGTAAAGAACACTTCCGAAGTATGATGAAAAGAAGAAGTCTCCAAGCCTTGGAAGAAGCAGCCTCTTCCGAAGTATAAAGTGGCTTCGGAAGTACTTACTCTTCCGAAGCCATTTAACCTTCGGAAGACACTGCTATAACCAGTGGACTCTGACACTCTGCTGCAGACTTCTGATACAACATGGCTTCTTCCTAAAGAACCATGTTGTTGACCATACTTTATTCCACTGTTTACCTTTTCATGATAGTACAGTTGCCATCTTTAGTTGGTGACAAAAGGTAAGTCAGGGACATGTCCTGACTACCAAATCTCAGATAAGACTTTATCCGAAATACATTAACTATAGTCTTGTAGTATAGGCTTTAGCTAAAGGATCCCAGTTGGTATCAAAGTATATCCGGCTTTAGATAGTATTATATATAGGTTCTCCTTGTAACTCATAGAGGTAAGATTATCATCTGCTTGTAAGAGTCTTTGTATCTTGAGTTGAGAATCAATATATAAAAGTATCTTAAAAATTATCTTTCTGTGTTCTTAGTTACTTTTCAAATTGTGATCAACTCTTATTGATTCTTACCCGAGTGTGATTCTAGGTGAGGTTGAGAGAAAAACATTGTGTTTAATGGACAAACACCGATCCTGCAGTCTAAACTGAGGTGTGTCAATTGCAAACAGTTGGGACACTTCAACGTGAATGTCCATTGCCCATCATCACTGATCCTAGTAATTTAGGAGTCCCACGACTGGCTTTAAGTCGGAATAAAGAAGAAATGAATCACAAGAAAGAGACAGCTTTGATATCTAATTTTTATTGAGTGCAGAGGTTGAAGAGACGAGAGAGGAAATTAATCAAGCGTTGGTGGCTGAGATTGTGGAAGAAAAGAAGAAGGTGAACTGTGAGGATGATTTTGATCTGTTCAAAGAACTTAGAGAGGAAGTTGAAATATCTTTGAAGGTGAAAGAGGATGAAATGGTGATAAAAGTAAGGATGCGAAAAATGAAGAAAAAGAAGTCACCCCACTTAGCAAAGTAATAAAATAGATGATGCTTCTACCATTATCGAGCAAAACAAGTTTAGTACTCTGGTATGCCAATGTGAGAAAGCTTTAGTAGCAGAAAATATGGTGATGGGAGTTCCTTATGAGGTAATTTAGGACATGTGTTCTTCAGCATGCAAAATTAGGTTATTTGGGGTAAAGCTAATCATTTATTAATTGATAATGAAAAATATTTAAAATAGTTTAATGAAGAACTTAAAATAAACGAGTATAATATTTTGTTAAATTAAACGAAGCTTGAAAGAAAATGATCATTAAAAAGAATCGTTTTGGAAAGAAATGTTAAGATTAATACTTTGACTGAAAGGGTTGCACTTGCTAAATTTGAAACAAGCAACTTCAGTTAAAGCTCGATAAATAGACAATATCGAGGATGAAACATGATGATTTATGCAAATCTCAAAGGGGGGCTAGGTTAAAATAGGTTTGGGATATGAAAATACTAGGTTTATCCTCCTCCTAGTACTTACTGGTTATTCACCCATGCCTGTTCCTCATCCTTCTAATGATTTGATCACAATAGATAATAACAGTATGTCTGCAAGTTTAGAAGGTGTGAACACTAAGCACATTCGTGAGGACTATGATTATGGACGACTAGCGAGCTTGGATGCACTAGTCTTAGTACACCTGAATCTCAACATTCTGTCTTAGATCATAAATCTAGTTTAAATTCTGTCTTTGTTTCAAGTCAATCCGTAATAGACAATGTCTCAACTTGTTCTAGTGATGTTTCTATTTCCTTTTTAAATAATACGGTTTGTAATGATGATACCTCTTTTGATTGCATTAATATTGTGAATGATTCCACTATGAAAAGTAACGAGAAAATTAAAAATAATTGTTTTGAAAAGTTCTTTTCTCACCCTAACCCATCTTTGACCCCAACTATATTTCTTCTTTATCAATGAAAGGATAACGTCATCTCAGGCAAGTACAAGTGGTACAAGCACCACATGTATTTCTGATGAAAACTCATCTTCTTTTGTAAATAATCATTCTTTTTCAAATAAAAACAGACCTAGAGACATTAACCTTACAGTGATGTAGATTCCAATTGTCCGATTGATGAGGAATATACTTGATAAAATTCCTACCTTGTTGCATAACAGACCTAGATTAAATCACATTGTTTTTTGGTGTGGTAAAATTGATCATGTAGTTAAGCACTGTCCTAAGCTACATCATAGAAATGTTAATATGATTCATTAGGAATAGATTGACTCAATTGGTTAATCTTTCTTCTATAAAGCCATCTCTCCTAAACCCAAAGTTGCAAACAGTGTATTGCATGTTGATAGTGATGCTCCAGAACATGAGAGGCTAAAGGACTTATTGACCAATTATCGAATAATCATTGAGGATATGGTCACATTTTCCGGTGACAAAAAGGAGGGAAATGTGGCCAAGGGGAGGTTTCCAACGGCTCTCTTACTCTAGAGAAAGTCAACTATGTACCTGAAACTTGCTTTTAATCTGTTGAGTGTCTCTCAGATTTATGATAAGACATTTTGGTCCTTGTTCAAGTCCAACGAATGCCTCTTTCTGAAATTTGAGATTGATATTCTAGAAGAGATGGTGTTAACACGGGTTCCAAGAAAGATGACACATTCTTTGACAGGATCAGTGATCACAAGTTTGATGTATCAGAATATAAAGCAGCGGAATACAAACTAGAATTAGACAAATTGTAGCAAGCAATCGATACTTGTAAGCATTAAGATCGCATACGGTTATAGGGAGAGAATATGTATTTCTGATTTCTAGGAATGTTTATAGATGTAGAATATTTCTAATCAAATCAATCCTTCATTCCATTCATTCACTCATTCGTACATTTACAATAGGTTGTCACTCCTATATAGAGTGCAACAATCACTGCTGTTATCACGGAAAGTGACAACTGGCAGATCCAATACAAAAATAACTATTCTTAACAAACTACTGAAATGTTCACAACTACTGAGAACATATCAGCATGTTAAGTACAAAATATAAAACTACTGAAACTACAACGACTGAAGAACAAGCTCTTCAGTCGTTTTACAAAACTACTGAAACATAAAATATAAAACTACTGATATCACAACTACTGAAGAAGTACTCTTCAGCAGTTGTAACACTACTGAGGCTTCAGTACTTGATCTTCAGACTTTGACCTTCAGGTGTTTCATCAGCTGATGACTTCAGTAGATATCATCAGCTGATGTCTTCAGTCTTTGTCTTCAGACCTTGTACATCAGTTTTTGATCTTCAGCACTTGTGAACTCTTCAGCTGTTGTACTTCAGTACTTGGTCTTTCAGCTTCAGCACTTGTGTTCTTCAGCTGTTGTACTTCATACTTTGGTCTTTCAGCTTCACACTTTGTTCTTCAGCTGTTGTACTTCAGCACTTTGTTCTTCAGCTGTTAAGGTCTTCAGCACTTGATCTTCAGCTGTTGGAGTCTTCAGCACTTGTCAAACTACTGATGAGGCTTTCAGCAGTTGTTGTGATACCATGTGGGACTTAGAGGTTTTCTGATCTTGGCTCATTGGTTCTTTTGGTCCAACAAACTCCCCCTGAACCAATGCAGCCAAAACCTCTAACTTATTTATCTCCCACTTATTGATGGCAAAATGTTGGTCTTTTTCCTTCTTGATCAGTAGAGAAGATGACCCATGTAAGCTCCGGCCTGGGAAGAAATCTCAAATATTTGTTTGGCAGAGTATGAATGGGAACTCTGTTTTGGGGAACTGGACACAGAGTTGTTATCCCATTCATGAGATTTACTTCCCCATAATGAGTCTGTATGACTCACGAACATAGGCCTCAAGGAGAACAACTTGTTCCTCCTGAGAGAGTTCTTCTGCTCCTCCTTCGAAGAAGAACTCTGGACCATAGTACTCTGATAAGTACTTCATGGTCCTGCCATTTTTCAGCTCCACCGTAGTTACCTCCCTATATACAAATTCATCAGGATGGTTGCCTTCAAGGAGTAACTGGAGCTCATTCTTTTGGATGTCTTCAAGCTTTTTATATAACAACCCCTTCTTAATCATCTGTTTTTCTAGTAAGGCTTGAGGGGTCTTCTTTGCTTGGTGAGCTTTCTTGAATTCATCAATGATTTCCCAAGGTGAGACTACAACGCCAACATGATGGTAGACTCTATTGTTTTTCGTACCTGGCCGTTGTATCTGTGTGGGATAGTTCTTTTATGGATTCTAGAACTCACCCTGGGGTCTGGCCATACTCTCACTCTCTCCTTCTGATACTGAAAGGTGTGCCTGAGAGTGTACAGCCTTTGAGCATGCCCTTTCATGGCTTGAATAGATGATGACTGAGGAAATTCCTTGTCAACCATCTTCAACAGTTGCTCATCGTGCTGTTTCTGCTGTTCTTCTTCTTCTATCTTGACTCTGACCATTTCCCTTTGAGAGTCAGGTGTGATCATGATTGACTTCGGGGTTTTGGTAGCTTCAGAACAGCAGAGAGTGGCAGACTATCATCTTCATCCTCTTCTTCTTCTTCTTCTTCCATCCTCAGCACCCTTCTCCTCCTTCTGGGTACATCACTGGATGATGTTGGGTTGGTGAAGGAATTGGTTTTGAAGAATGAGGATGTTTGGATTTTGGCTTAGAGGTTGGTTGGGAGATTTGAGGGATAGATCTGTTTGAGTGGGTGGAAGGGAGGTTGATCTAGCATCCTTGTAGTTAGTTTCGCCTTTGTGAGTTTAGCCATCTCTAACCTTTTACCAGCCCCAGCCTCATCAAGGCTTCCACAATAATCCCTTTGTTGAATTGCTCAACAGACAGATTCTGGTGGCTATAGCCAGAATGCTGTCCCTGGTCCATGCGCGGATCTCCATTAATGATCTTCCCAAGTATTTTGCAATAAAGCGGATCATTATTTCCAACCTCTCTTTCTCAAGAGCATCATACCCTGCCCATCGGGTTTGTATCTCTTGTACTTCTAACCTTCTGATCTCACTATCCAGTGTGGCTGTGTCAAACCCCTGCCTGAAGAGTTGTTCAATTATTTTATCCATGGATCGGCTGTGTGTGTGTCAGCTTCTTTGACCAGCTCCTCCAAGGATTTGTCTTCAGCAGTGTGATCATCAGCACTTCTCTTTCGCTTGTAAGTGAGCAAAGGTTGCTTTTCTTTTTCCTCCTCTTGGGCTTGCATCACTTCCTTTTCCTCGGATCTTTTCCTCTTCCTTTCTTTCATTGCAGTACTCTCCCCCTTTTTGGTTGCATTGGAGGAAGGGGTTTGTACCGCAGAAAGAGTCTTTTGGACAGCAGCATCAACCAAGGGCTGTAATGTTGAGGAAAGCCTCTCATCAATGGCTTTGATCACTATATCAGTGATTATGGGTGTGATGAGAGGAAGGGAATTTTGGAGTACAGCACCTATTTGCTCAGGAGGGTTCTGTTCCTGAGAGTAGGGCCTGAAGCAGAGGCAGGTGGTTGATTTTGGGGTGGCTCGGTGTTTGGGAAACCTTCAGGGAAGGTGCCATCTGTGGGTTATTATGGTGGCAGATGGACTTTCATCCTGACATCTTGGCCAGCAGCTCTGAGTCTGCGAACCTCATCCTCTAGAATGGTGTTTTGAGCAACTACATCATAGAAGAAGCTCAGGTCATCATCAGTTGATACTGAATCACCTGACCTCCTGCTTAGAGCAGGATTTACATGCATTGGGTGTAGACCAGTTGGTGCATGTGCCCCTTGTGCTTGGTACTGGGGACTTCCAGCCTCAGGACAATGTCCATCATCAGCTGTTGCCTCTAGGGAGGTCTTAGCAATGTTACCAGCCTCACTCTGGTCATGTGCTGAGTCAGAGGAGGTGGCAGCCTCACTAGATATTCTAAGCTCCTTGTCTACACCAGGAGATAGAAGGGAAACCCCTGTGCTGTGGGTTCTCAGGTGCACTGTGTTCCTCCCCCTCAATTGTAGAGGTATTCCCAGTAGTAAGTGGTTTCTGGGGAGGGGTGAGGAGTGCAATTGAGTCAGCACTTGTGCAACTATTAAAGTTGGGCTGTGAGGGGCGGTTGTTTGGGGTAAGGGATAGAAGCAGTGTGCACCTGGGGAGGATGGTGCTCTTCAATGGCAATCTCCTCAAGTGAGTAAGATCCCAGATAAGTAGGTGCCCCTTGGGTAGTTGCTGCAGGCTCCTGTTGAGAGGAAGCCTGAGCGGCTGTGGCTGGAGGAGTCATTGTATCCACTAGGGGTTTGGACTAGTGGATATATCCTGCGTTTGTGTTGCAGGGGCATCCTCAGGGGACTCAATTCCCTGAGTAGCCATTTTGGGTTTCTTTTTGGTGGGTTTGGTGGGGACTTTGGATTTGGAGGTGGTGGCTGTGGGTTCCAGCTGCGTGGGTTTTCGCAGCTTGGCAGCCATTTTGAGTGTCCGGTCAGAGTTGTGCCGGGAGTATACTTCCGGCAGAACAGCCGTAGCAGGGACTCCCAAGCCAACAGTCCCTCAGCATTAAGCTGGTCTGTAATAATGGCCATTATGAACCGTGGATAGAGTATCCAACGGTTGGCAGTTATTTTTGAGCCATATCTTTGAGCTCTGAAAATATAATTCTGAAAAGTTTAGTGGTTGTTGCTCAAGGATAGAATACATTACCTGCTGCCATTTGGTGGACATTTGATCCCAAGACGACGTCTTAGGGGCCAAACATACATTTACCATGTGAAAAATCAGGCGCTCAGCGTCATTAAAGTGTTTCTTCATGATGGTGGAGGCACTGAGATCGCCTTGATATCCATGCTGAGCAAAGGATAGATCTATGGTGCCCTTCGGATATCCAGCAGGAGAAGTAGCATCATTCAGTTGAAGAATTTTACGGATTGTTGCAGGAGTAATGACTACTTCTTTGTTGTTGACGACTGACCGGAGGGATGGTGTGTTGCTCTCCTCAGTGGTAACAGTAACGTTCATCCAAAATTGGTTCAAGGATTCGGCATGTAAGACGGGGTTCAGAAGGAATGCCTGTTGTATTGGGACTGAACCATAAGATCGATAGCAGTATCGAACTTAGTCCAGATCGGCGATTTAGTGAGGTAGGCAACACAGTTGTGTCGCGGTTTAATTTGCATAGACGCCATGGAGAAGAGGAAGTTTTGGAGAGGAACGTTAGTTTGAAGAAGATGAAGCATGAGAGCTTAGGGTTAGGATATATATAGGGTACGGGTAGGGAAACGACTGAAGGATGTGGTGTTAGTCATCAGTAGTTTTAAACGACCGTTGACATGGTATTATCCTTTCAGACGTTGAAACAGCTGAAGTCGTGGTGTTAGGCATCAGTAGTTTAGAAAACTACTGAAGACCGTGGTTTTGACTTCAGATGATTGAAACAACTGAGGACTTGGTGTTTGTCATCAGTAGTTATGAAACTACTGAAGACAGTGGTTTTGTCATCAGCTGTTGTAAACAACTGAAGACTTGGTATTAGTCATCAGTAGTTATAAAACTACTGAAGACGTGGTTTTGCTTCAGTTGTTTAAAATGAAACAGCAGTTGTACAAACGACTGAAGAGAAAGTTCTCTTCAGCTGTTTTCGTCAATTCTTAGCTTTTCAGCTGTTTCAAACTGTCCTCAACACATTCATCAGTCTTTATGGCTGATTTCAGTTGTTTCATAGGACATCAGTACTTATCTGTTTTTACTGATTGCAGTAGTTAACTGCATCAGTAGTTGTAACTACATCAGTAGTTTAGAACAGATGAAGTACTTCAGTACTTGTGAGACATTTAGCCTTCAGTAGTTATAAAACTACTGAGGTTAAAAGAGCTCATCAGTACTTATATGTGACATAGGTACTCATGATCATCAGTATGAATTACTAAGATCATCAGTAGTTGTCACTTATTCTAGCTGCAGCATACCAAGCCTTAACACCAGGTTTTGGAAAGTTGAACTATCCAAAGGCTTAGTAAAAATGTCTGCAAGCTCATCAGCACTAGGCACAAACTTAGGATCAATCAGACCTTTTTCAAAACATCCCTTAAAAATGATGTCTGATCTCTATATGTTTGGTCCTAGAGTGCTGGACTGGATTTTTGACAATGCAAAGAGCTGAAGCACTATCCATTAACAATGGAGTCTTAGTCTCTGTAATGCCATAATCCAAAAGTTGGTTTTGAAGCCAGAGTACCTGAGATGTACAGCTTGCAGCAGCAATGTACTCTGCTTCAGCAGTGGATGTAGCAACTGAGGTCTGTTTCTTGCTCTGCCAAGAAATCAAGCAGTTGCCTAGGAATTGACATCCACCAGAAGTTGATTTCCTGGTCAACTTACACCCTGCATAGTCACTGTCAGAAAAAGCAACTAATTTACCAGAATGTCCGGTAGAATACCATAAACCTAGAGATGGAGTGCCTTGCAGATATCTAAAGATCCTCTTGACTGCAATCAGATGAGACTCTTTAGGTGCAGCCTGAAATCTAGCACAAACACATGTAGCAAACATAATATCTGGTCTAGAAGCTGTTAAATACATCAAGGACCCAATCATACATCTGTAAAGTGTTTCATCAACCACTTTACCTTTCTGATCTGAGTCCAGTTGTGTGGTGCTGCTCATGGGAGTAGAACAGGGCTTACAGTTTTGTAAATCAAACTTTTGCAAAAGATCTTTTGTATATTTGGACTGATGAATAAAAATTCCATCAGCCTTTTGTTTGATTTGCAACCCCAGAAAGAACTGTAATTCTCCCATGGCACTCATTTCAAACTTCTGTTGCATCAACTTTGTAAAGGCATCACACAACTTTGGATCAGAGGATGCAAAAATGATATCATCTACATAAATTTGAACAAGTAGATTATGCTGCCCAGCTTTCTTAATGAATAAAGTCTTGTCTATGGAGCCTCTAGTGAAATTTTTCCAGAAGAAAGTTTGATAATGTCTCATACCAGGCTCTGGGAGCTTGTTTTAACCCATAAAGAGCTTTATCAAGCTTATACACCCAATTAGGATGTTTATTGTCCTCAAAGCCTGGAGGTTGACATACATAAACCTCTTCTTTAACTTTTCCATACAAAAATGCACTTTTGACATCCATTTGAAAAACTTTAAGGTTTTGATAAGCAGCATAAGCTAAAAACAATCGAATTGCTTCCAGTCTGGCTACAGGGGCAAAGGTTTCATCATAATCAATACCTTCTTCTTGTGCAAACCCCTGAACAACCAGTCTGGCCTTGTTCTTAACAATAAGCCCATTTTCATCAGTTTTGTTCCTAAACACCCATTTAGTGCCTATTGCACACTTACCTGGAGGTAGAGGAACCAGTTCCCACACTTGCTGTTTCTTGAACTGAAGAAGCTCAAGCTGCATGGCATCAACCCATCCATTGTCCTTTAAAGCAATGTGATAATTCTTTGGCTCTTGCTGACTGATGAAGAGAGCATAGAAGCAGAAATTTGACAATTGACTTCTTGTTGATACTCCAGCAGTGATATCACCAATGATTTGAGACATAGGGTGATTCTTCAGATCTTGATACAATGAGATCTGTGCAAGTGTTTTTAGCCGGTTCAGCAGCAACAGATGGTGATGGTGTATCATTTCCTTGAAACCAATCAGTGGATGGTAATTCAAAGGAAGTTGAATTCGAAGAAATCTCATCAGCATTTGTTGTGGATGGTGCTACTGGCGCTACAGGAACATCAGGTCTAGCTGAGTCAGGCAGCTGATCACTAAACCTGAAGAGGTGAGTACTGCATTCATCATCATCATCAGCAGTACCACCAGGTGGTGAACTGTTGACAGGAGCAACAGCAGGAGTTTGATAAGGAACATATTGCAGTATGTCCAAATCAAATAACTCCACAGGACTTTGTGGAATCTTGTCCTTTGGAGATTCATTAAACTTAACATGTAGAGTTTCTTCAACATCTTTGTTCTGCAGTTGAAGACTCTGTATGCCTTGCAAGTAGATGAATAACCAACAAAGTATCCTGCATCCACCTTAGGATCAAATTTGTGGAGTTGATCCTTTGTGTTGAGAATAAAACAGGGACACCCCAATGCTTTGAAAAATGAAATCAGAGGAGCCAAATGATGGAGAACTTCATATGGAGTCTTCATCAACCTCTGATTTACTAAAACTCTATTTTGCACATAACAAGCTGTGTTGACAGCTTCGCCCAAAAGGTCAGTGGCAAACCTGAGTCAGCCAGCATGGACCTTGCAGCTTCAATGAGGGTCCTGTTCTTTCTCTCCACTACTCCATTTTGTTCTGGAGTCCTTGGAATGCTGAACTGCCTTTTGATTCCCTTTGAAAGATAGAAGTCATCAAGTGTATGATTTCTGAACTCAGTTCCATTATCACTCCTAATACACTTGACTGGAAGGGAATACTGCTTCTCAATGTACAGCACAAAGTGGATAATCTTCTGAGCAGCCTCATCCTTTGAATGTAGAAAGAAAGTCCATACAAATCTGGAGTAATCATCCACAATTACCAGACAGTATTTCTTCTTTGCCATGCTCATTACTCTCACAGGACCAAATAGATCCATATGCAGTAATTGCAAGCAGGCAGTGGACTTGGACACTTCAATAGGAGGAATGAGACTTTGTGTTGTTTTCCTTTTAAACAAGCAGTGCAGGTTTCATCACAGTGGAACTCCTTTATTGGTAAGCCTCTGACTAAACTATTGTGGCTAAGCTGATTCATGTTTTTGAGATTAACATGACCAAGCCTCCTGTGCCACAGTTTAGATTCTTGAGAAGAGGCTTTGGAAAATAGGCAAGGATTGCCTTTGAGATCTATCTTCTTAGAGAGATCTAAGGCATACACTCTTCCTGTCCTGTTGGCTTTCAGGAGAGTGTGATCATCCAACACCTTGTCAATCAAGTGCAAAACTTTGGATGACAGAATCCTACAGTTTTGACTTGTGAAAAGGGCAACATGGCCTTTATCACACATTTGACTGACACTCAAGAGGTTGTACTTGAGATTTTCCACATGATTAACATCATCAAATTTGATTTCTCCATTGGAGACAAAGCCCTTACCGATGATGTAACCCCTAGCATCATTGCCAAAAGAGACAAATCCCTTCTTTCCTTGAGAGTAGTCATGAAGAAGAGAGATGTTCCCAGTCATGTGCATAGATCCCCCACTGTCTACATACCAGATGCTACTTTGGCATGTTGAAGAACCCTGCAATAATAAACAATCAGTTAGTTTTAGAGACCCAAACCTTTTTGGTTTTAGGCCTGGTCTCATCAATAGATGGTAAACTAACATGTTTATTTGTAACAACAGCCTGAGAAGAAGAAGATGGTAGAAGAGGAGTCCTTTGGCTTAGACCTCCTTTTCTGTGGTTTCAACATAGGAGATCTAGTTGGTTAACTCTACCCAACAGATGTTGTACCATCATCACCAGCTGTGTCTGATTTTGTGATAAAGCTTTCAGCTCATCAGACACATTGCTAGTGGAGTTAGATAAGGTCCTATGTTGCACCTTCTTCTTTTGAGCACCCTCAGCTGTCACCTGTTTAACTCCTTCCTTTTTGGATTTCTTTAAGGACTTAAGGGTTACAGGATTTGATGTTGCTGATACAAATGTGGTCTCAAACTCAGTTTTCATTTTTACCATTTTCTCATTAATTTCTTCTTTTTGTTTGAGTTTGGAACCTCTTTTGTACCAACAATCATCTGTAAGATGATTGAACAAACCACATACTTCACATGGTTTCTTCTTCATCTTAGGTTGATCATCAACTAAAGATGGTGAAGCAACAGAAGACTTGTTCTTCAATGCTTTGGAAGCATTGGTTGCTTTCTTGACTACCTCTTTAGTAGTCTTCAAACTCTTTCTACTGCCAGTTTTCTTCTCTTCAGTACTGACAGCAGTTGAAGTTTGAACTTCAGGTGTTAAATCCTGCTCTCCAGTCCTTTCAGGACCTTCAGGATTAACTCCTGAGTTAATCACCTATTGATCATGTGAATGTCAGCATTTGGACCATCAACATCAGCTGATAGGTTCAAAGGGGCTTGATGCTGACTGCTACTTCTGATTGTGTTGTATCAGAAGGTAGATCACATGATGTGATGGATTGGTTATCACTCTCACCATCAGATTCTACTCTGCTCTTTGGGTAAAATCTGTAGGTGGAGCAGTGTGATTGTAGCCAATTCCAAACTTCACATTTGAAGCAGATTGCTTACTAAGAAGCATTTCAAAACCTTTGCATGATTGTACCCATCTATCACACTCGACCTGGGTAACTGCAAGGGTTTCTTTGAGATCTTTGTACTTTCTACAAGTACATCTTCTCTAGCCTTATCATCAATTATTGGCAATTCAGTTTATAAACCTCATCATTTTTATCTTTGAGCACAAACTCAAACTCAGCTTTGTTTTTGGAATTATTTGTTCTAGCTCAATGTTCTTATTAATTAAAGCTACATTTGCTTCTCTAATGGAAGCAAATGCTGCTATGCATGGTTCAGAACATAATTTGGCTTTTGCCTCAGAGGATACCTGTGATACCTGAGGTGTAGAGGCATTGGAAGATGAAGTATCAGCAGACTCCAAAGCCATAAGAGCTAGATTCCCAAGGGACTGTCACCACCATGTTGACCAGCACCTGAGAACAGTTGATCATGACCAGACAAGTCATCTGGTAAACTGCTCCAGTCAACAACTCCTGGGGTGAAGAAGCTGTGTTGTTGAGATTGAGGTTGTTGATGAGATAGGGAAGGCTGAGGTTCTGGTAATGCATGAGGTTGTGGTGTCATAGGAACTTGAACTTGATTTGACTGTGGCATGTAATAACAAGGGTACTGATATGGCATTTGACCCTGAGGACAAAATATGCCGGAGATTGTTGTTGAGGATGATGACTAGAGGTGACAGGATGTTGCCCTCTGTGTTGTGACTATTGCCAGGAAAAGTCACAAAGGGTGCAGTAGAGTTAGATCCAGTTGATCTACACTCTCTTGCAAAGTGTCCAAGCCGTTGGCATTTGTGACACCTCAACTTGCTCTTGTCAAAACCAACTTTGGTTTTGCCAGAGAGTCCTGGGAATTTTCTTCCAGTTCTTTTTTGTAGAACTTCTGAGATCTGATATTTATCAAGGCCATTTGGCTCAAAATATCCATCTCTTCTAAGTCATCATCAGCAATCCCCTTGAGATCATCCATAATGAAACATAGATTGTCATTATTACACCCAGTAAACTGACCATCAACACTTACAAATGCAGAATCAGAAGTGCTTGAAGAGAAATTAATATGCTCATCATACTGGCATTCAGATGAAGCATATTCTGACTCATGACCCACCAAGGCAGTGTTGCCTTGTATAAAGTCTTCAGTGAGCTTTCCAGATGAAGACAGCTTTCTCTTCTGTTCTATCTCTCTCTCAAAAGTGAGCAATTTCCCATGGAGTTGGTGAGAGATAGTTTGTCCAAACTTGCACTGGAGCGTAGGACAATAGTATATGTGTCCCATCTCTCAGGCAGTGATCTGAGAAATCTGTTATTCATCTGAATATTGGTGTATTCAAGTTTGACCATTTTTAGTTCAAGATCAAACAAGAAAACCGCTCATATTGTTGAGTCAGTGTCTCACCCTTTCTATTAGAGAATGTCTCATATTGTTGGGCAAGAATTTCTCTATTATTTGCCAAGACCTCATCTGTTCCTCCAAATTGTTCTTTCAAAGCAATCCAGAGGTCATGGGCAGTTTCATGATGCATTAGCCCAGAATAGATTTCATTGGGCAATGCCATGGCCAGAATTCCATGGGCTTTTGCATCAATCTCAAGCAACTTCTTATCCTCATCTGAGTATTGCTCCCTCCTCTCTTCGGAACCATTTGATTGGTTTCCGGGTTATTCACCATAGGCTTGTGTGGACCATGTACCACTGATGTCCAACACCCTGCGCTGTTAACAGACAGGTGATGGAGCATACGTCTTTGCCATATGTTATACTCATTCCTAACCAGCATAGGTGGCTTGGTTGAGGAACCAGTATTGTGAGGATCATTGGAGGGAGTAGTCATTTTCAGTTCAAAAACATTTAGTTCAAGCTTTTAAAAGTTTTAGACAAACCACAACAAACTCAATGAGAACCAGAAAAGATCTCAGGATGAATGAGCAGAAATACAGAAAATTCAATCTCTATAACCGTTTCTTGCAAAAACAAAAGCTAATTCAATCAAACTTAGATCTTGAATAGCAGTTTCAATGATCAATTATTAGATCGATCAATGATTACCTACTCTGATACCATTTGACAGGATCAGTGATCACAAGTTTGATGTATCAGAATATATAGCAGCGGAATACAACTAGAATTAGACAAATTGTAGCAAGCAATCGATACTTGTAAGCATTAAGATCGCATACGGTTATAGGAGAGAATATGTATTTCTGATTTCTAGGAATGTTTATAGATGTAGAATTTTCTAATCAAATCAATCCTTCATTCCATTCATTCACTCATTCGTCACATTTCAATAGGTTGTCACTCCTTATATAAAGTGCAACAATCACTGCTGTTATCACGGAAAGTGACAACTGGCAGATCCAATACAAAAATAACTAATTCTTAACAAACTACTGAAATGTTCACAACTACTGAGAACATATCAGCATGTTAAGTACAAAATATAAAACTACTGAAACTACAACGACTGAAGAACAAGCTCTTCAGTCGTTTTAACAAACTACTGAAACATAAAATATAAAACTACTGATATCACAACTACTGAAGAAGTACTCTTCAGCAGTTGTGACAAACTACTGAGGCTTCAGTACTTGATCTTCAGACTTTGACCTTCAGGCGTTTCATCAGCTGATGACTTCAGTAGATATCATCAGCTGATGTCTTCAGTCTTTGTCTTCAGACCTTGTACATCAGTTGTTGATCTTCAGCACTTGTGAACTCTTCAGCTGTTGTACTTCAATACTTTGGTCTTTCAGCTTCAGCACTTGTGTTCTTCAGCTGTTGTACTTCTACTTTGGTCTTTCAGCTTCAGCACTTGTGTTCTTCAGCTGTTGTACTTCAGCACTTTGGTTCTTCAGCTGTAAGGTCTTCAGCACTTGATCTTCAGCTGTTGAAGTCTTCAGCACTTGTCAAACTACTGATGAGGCTTTCAGCAGTTGTTGTGATACCATGTGGGACTTAGAGGTTTTCTGATCTTGGCTCATTGGTTCTTTTGGTCCAACAAACTCCCCCTGAACCAATGCAGCCAAAACCTCTAACTTATTTATTCTCCCACTTATTGATGGCAAAATGTTGGTCTTTTTCCTTCTTGATCAGTAGAGAAGATGACCCATGTAAGCTCCGGCCTGGGAAGAAATCTCAAATATTTGTTTGGCAGAGTATGAATGGGAACTCTGTTTTGGGGAACTGGACACAGAGTTGTTATCCCATTCATGAGATTTACTTCCCCATAATGAGTCTGTATGACTCACGAACATAGGCCTCAAGGAGAACAACTTGTTCCTCTTGAGAGAGTTCTTCTGCTCCTCCTTCGAAGAAGAACTCTGGACCATAGTACTCTGATAAGTACTTCATGGTCCTGCCATTTTTCAGCTCCACCGTAGTTACCTCCCTATATACAAATTCATCAGGATGGTTGCCTTCAAGGAGTAACTGGAGCTCATTCTTTTGGATGTCTTCAAGCTTTTTATATAACAACCCCTTCTTAATCATCTTGTTTTCTAGTAAGGCTTGAGGGGTCTTCTTTGCTTGGTGAGCTTTCTTGAATTCATCAATGATTTCCCAAGGTGAGACTACAACGGCCAACATGATGGTAGACTCTATTGTTTTTCGTACTGGCCGTTGTATCTGTGTGGGATAGTTCTTTTATGGATTCTAGAACTCACCCTGGGGTCTGGCCATACTCTCACTCTCTCCTTCTGATACTGAAAGGTGTGCCTGAGAGTGTACAGCCTTTGAGCATGCCCTTTCATGGCTTGAATAGATGATGACTGAGGAAATTCCTTGTCAACCATCTTCAACAGTTGCTCATCGTGCTGTTTCTGCTGTTCTTCTTCTTCTATCTTGACTCTGACCATTTCCCTTTGAGAGTCAGGTGTGATCATGGGTTGACTTCGGGGTTTTGGTAGCTTCAGAACAGCAGAGAGTGGCAGACTATCATCTCATCCTCTTCTTCTCTTCTTCTTCCATCCTCAGCACCCTTCTCCTCCTTCTGGGTACATCACTGGATGATGGTTGGTTGGTGAAGGAATTGGTTTTGAAGAATGAGGATGTTTGGATTTTGGCTTAGAGGTTGGTTGGGAGATTTGAGGGATAGATCTGTTTGAGTGGGTGGAAGGGAAGGTTGATCTAGCATCCTTGTAGTTAGTTTCGCCTTGTGAGTTTAGCCATCTCTAACCTTTTACCAGCCCCAGCCTCATCAAGGGCTTCCACAATAATCCCTTTGTTGAATTGCTCAGACAGACAGATTCTGGTGGCTATAGCCAGAATGCTGTCCCTGGTCCATGCGCGGATCTCCATTAATGATCTTCCCAAGTATTTTGCAATAAAGCGGATCATTATTTCCAACCTCTCTTTCTCAAGAGCATCATACCCTGCCCATCGGGTTGTATCTCTTGTACTTCTAACCTTCTGATCTCACTATCCAGTGTGGCTGTGTCAAACCCCTGCCTGAAGAGTTGTTCAATTATTTTATCCATGGAGCGGCTGTGTGTGGTGTCAGCTTCTTTGACCAGCTCCTCCAAGGATTTGTCTTCAGCAGTGTGATCATCAGCACTTCTCTTTCGCTTGTAAGTGAGCAGAGGTTGCTTTTCTTTTTCCTCTCTTGGGCTTGCATCACTTCTTTCCTCGGATCTTTTCTCTTCCTTCTTTCACTGCAGTACTCTCCCCCTTTTTGGTTGCATGGAGGAAGGGGTTTGTACCGCAAGAAAGAGTCTTTTGACAGCAGCATCAACCAAGGGCTGTAATGTTGAGGAAAGCCTCTCATCAATGGCTTTGATCACTATATCAGTGATTATGGGTGTGATGAGAGGGAGGGAATTTTGGAGTACAGCACCTATTTGCTCAGGAGGGTTCTGTTCCTGAGAAGTAGGGCCTGAAGCAGAGGCAGGTGGTTGATTTTGGGGTGGCTCGGTTTGGGAAACCTTCAAGGAAGGTGCCATCTGTGGGTGTATTATGGTGGCAGATGGACTTGCATCCTGAGACATCTTGGCCAGCAGCTTTGAGTCTGCTAACCTCATCCTCTAGAATGGTGTTTTGAGCAACTACATCATAGAAGAAGCTCAGGTCATCATCAGTTTACTGAATCACCTGACCTCCTGCTTAGAGCAGGATTTACATGCACTGGGTGTAGACCAGTTGGTGCATGTGCCCCTTGTGCTTGGTACTGGGGACTTCCAGCCTCAGGACAATGTCCATCATCAGCTGTTGCCTCTAGGGAGGTCTTAGCAATGTTACCAGCCTCACTCTGGTCATGTGCTGAGTCAGAGGAGGTGGCAGCCTCACTAGATATTCTAAGCTCTTGTCTACACCAGGAGATAGAATTGGGAAACCCCTGTGCTGTGGGTTCTCAGGTGCACTGTGTTCCTCCCCCTCAATTGTAGAGGTATTCCCAGTAGTAAGTGGTTTCTGGGGGAGGGGTGAGGAGTGCAATTGAGTCAGCACTTGTGCAACTATTAAAGTTGGGCTGTGAGGGGCGGTTGTTGGGGTAAGGGATAGAAGCAGTGTGCACCTGGGGTGGATGGTGCTCTTCAATGGCAATCTCCTCAAGTGAGTAAGATCCCAGATAAGTAGGTGCCCCTTGGGTTGCTGCAGGCTCCTGTTGAGAGGAAGCCTGAGCGGCTGTGGCTGGAGGAGTCATTGTATCCACTAGGGGGTTTGGACTAGTGGATATATCCTGCGTTTGTGTTGCAGGGGCATCCTCAGGGGACTCAATTCCCTGAGTAGCCATTTTGGGTTTCTTTTTGGTGGGTTTGGTGGGGACTTTGGATTTGGAGGTGGTGGCTGTGGGTTCCAGCTGCGTGGGTTTTCGCAGCTTGGCAGCCATTTTGAGTGTCCGGTCAGAGTTGTGCCGGGAGTATACTTCCGCAGAACAGCCGTAGCAGGGACTCCCAAGCCAACAAGTCCCTCAGCATTAAGCTGGTCTGTAATAATGGCCATTATGAACCGTGGATAGAGTATCCAACGGTTGGCAGTTAGTTTTTGAGCCATATCTTTGAGCTCTGAAAATATTATTCTGAAAAGTTTAGTGGTTGTTGCTCAAGGATAGAATACATTACCTGCTGCCATTTGGTGGACATTTGATCCCAAGACGACGTCTTAGGGGCCAAACATACATTTACCATGTGAAAAATCAGGCGCTCAGCGTCATTAAAGTGTTTCTTCATGATGGTGGTGGCACTGAGATCGCCTTGATATCCATGCTGAGCAAAGGATAGATCTATGGTGCCCTTCGGATATCCAGCAGGAGAAGTAGCATCTCAGTTGAAGAATTTTACGGATTGTTGCAGGAGTAATGACTACTTCTTTGTTGTTGACGACTGACCGGAGGGATGGTGTGTGTGCTCTCCTCAGTGTAACAGTAACGTTCATCCAAAATTGGTTCAAGGATTCGGCATGTAAGACGGGGTTCAGAAGGAATGCCTTGTTGTATGGGACTGAACCATAAGATCGATAGCAGTATCGAACTTAGTCCAGATCGGCGATTTTGTGAGGTAGGCAACACAGTTGTGTCGCGGTTTAATTTGCATAGACGCCATGAGAGAGAGTTTTGGAGAGGAAGTTAGGTTTGAAGAAGATGAAGCATGGAGAGCTAGGTTAGGGATATATATAGGGTACGGGTAGGGAAACGACTGAAGGATGTGGTGTTAGTCATCAGTAGTTTTAAACGACCGTTGACATGGTATTATCCTTTCAGACGTTGAAACAGCTGAAGTCGTGGTGTTAGGCATCAGTAGTTTAGAAAACTACTGAAGACCGTGGTTTTGACTTCAGATGATTGAAACAACTGAGGACTTGGTGTTTGTCATCAGTAGTTATGAAACTACTGAAGACAGTGGTTTTGTCATCAGCTGTTGTAAACAACTGAAGACTTGGTATTAGTCATCAGTAGTTATAAAACTACTGAAGACGTGTTTTGCTTCAGTTGTTTAAAATGAAACAGCAGTTGTACAAACGACTGAAGAGAAAGTCTCTTCAGCTGTTTTCGTCAATTCTTAGCTTTTCAGCTGTTTCAAACTGTCCTCAACACATTCATCAGTCTTTATGGCTGATTTCAGTTGTTTCATAGGACATCAGTACTTATCTGTTTTTACTGATTGCAGTAGTTGTAACTGCATCAGTAGTTGTAACTACATCAGTAGTTTAGAACAGATGAAGTACTTCAGTACTTGTGAGACATTTAGCCTTCAGTAGTTATAAAACTACTGAGGTTAAAAGAGCTCATCAGTACTTATATGTGACATAGTACTCATGATCATCAGTATGAATTACTAAGATCATCAGTAGTTGTCACTTATTCTAGCTGCAGCATACCAAGCCTTAACACCAGGTTTTGGAAAGTTGAACTATCCAAAGGCTTAGTAAAAATGTCTGCAAGCTCATCAGCACTAGGCACAAACTTAGGATCAATCAGACCTTTTTCAAAACAATCCCTTATAAAATGATGTCTGATCTCTATATGTTTGGTCCTAGAGTGCTGGACTGGATTTTTGACAATGCAAAGAGCTGAAGCACTATCCATTAACAATGGAGTCTTAGTCTCTGTAATGCCATAATCCAAAAGTTGGTTTTGAAGCCAGAGTACCTGAGATGTACAGCTTGCAGCAGCAATGTACTCTGCTTCAGCAGTGGATGTAGCAACTGAGGTCTGTTTCTTGCTCTGCCAAGAAATCAAGCAGTTGCCTAGGAATTGACATCCACCAGAAGTTGATTTCCTGGTCAACTTACACCCTGCATAGTCACTGTCAGAAAAAGCAACTAATTTACCAGAATGTCCGGTAGAATACCATAAACCTAGAGATGGAGTGCCTTGCAGATATCTAAAGATCCTCTTGACTGCAATCAGATGAGACTCTTTAGGTGCAGCCTGAAATCTAGCACAAACACATGTAGCAAACATAATCTGGTCTAGAAGCTGTTAAATACATCAAGGACCCAATCATACATCTGTAAAGTGTTTCATCAACCACTTTACCTTTCTGATCTGAGTCCAGTTGTGTGGTGCTGCTCATGGGAGTAGAACAGGGCTTACAGTTTTGTAAATCAAACTTTTGCAAAAGATTTTGTATATTTGGACTGATGAATAAAAATTCCATCAGCCTTTTGTTTGATTTGCAACCCCAGAAAGAACTGTAATTCTCCCATGGCACTCATTTCAAACTTCTGTTGCATCAACTTTGTAAAGGCATCACACAACTTTGGATCAGAGGATGCAAAAATGATATCATCTACATAAATTTGAACAAGTAGATTATGCTGCCCAGCTTTCTTAATGAATAAAGTCTGTCTATGGAGCCTCTAGTGAAATTGTTTTCCAGAAGAAAGTTTGATAATGTCTCATACCAGGCTCTGGGAGCTTGTTTTAACCCATAAAGAGCTTTATCAAGCTTATACACCCAATTAGGATGTTTATTGTCCTCAAAGCCTGGAGGTTGACATACATAAACTCTTCTTTAACTTTTCCATACAAAAATGCACTTTTGACATCCATTTGAAAAACTTTAAGGTTTTGATAAGCAGCATAAGCTAAAAACAATCGAATTGCTTCCAGTCTGGCTACAGGGGCAAAGGTTTCATCATAATCAATACCTTCTTCTTGTGCAAACCCCTGAACAACCAGTCTGGCCTTGTTCTTAACAATAAGCCCATTTTCATCAGTTTTGTTCCTAAACACCCATTTAGTGCCTATTGCACACTTACCTGGAGGTAGAGGAACCAGTTCCCACACTTGCTGTTTCTTGAACTGAAGAAGCTCAAGCTGCATGGCATCAACCCATCCATTGTCCTTTAAAGCAATGTGATAATTCTTTGGCTCTTGCTGACTGATGAAGAGAGCATAGAAGCAGAAATTTGACAATTGACTTCTTGTTGATACTCCAGCAGTGATATCACCAATGATTTGAGACATAGGGTGATTCTTCAGATCTTGATACACAATGAGATCTGTGCAAGTGTTTGTAGCCGGTTCAGCAGCAACAGATGGTGATGGTGAATCATTTCCTTGAAACCAATCAGTGGATGGTAATTCAAAGGAAGTTGAATTCGAAGAAATCTCATCAGCATTTGTTGTGGATGGTGCTACTGGCGCTACAGGAACATCAGGTCTAGCTGAGTCAGGCAGCTGATCACTAAACCTGAAGAGGTGAGTACTGCAATCATCATCATCATCAGCAGTACCACCAGGTGGTGAACTGTTGACAGGAGCAACAGCAGGAGTTTGATAAGGAACATATTGCAGTATGTCCAAATCAAATAACTCCACAGGACTTTGTGGAATCTTGTCCTTTGGAGATTCATTAAACTTAACATGTAGAGTTTCTTCAACCATCTTTGTTCTGCAGTTGAAGACTCTGTATGCCTTGCAAGTAGATGAATAACCAACAAAGTATCCTGCATCCACCTTAGGATCAAATTTGTGGAGTTGATCCTTTGTGTTGAGAATAAAACAGGGACACCCAATGCTTTGAAAAATGAAATCAGAGGAGCCAAATGATGGAGAACTTCATATGGAGTCTTCATCAACCTCTGATTTACTAAAACTCTATTTTGCACATAACAAGCTGTGTTGACAGCTTCGGCCCAAAAGGTCAATGGCAAACCTGAGTCAGCCAGCATGGACCTTGCAGCTTCAATGAGGGTCCTGTTCTTTCTCTCCACTACTCCATTTTGTTCTGGAGTCCTTGGAATGCTGAACTGCCTTTTGATTCCCTTTGAAAGATAGAAGTCATCAAGTGTATGATTTCTGAACTCAGTTCCATTATCACTCCTAATACACTTGACTGGAAGGGAATACTGCTTCTCAATGTACAGCACAAAGTGGATAATCTTCTGAGCAGCCTCATCCTTTGAATGTAGAAAGAAAGTCCATACAAATCTGGAGTAATCATCCACAATTACCAGACAGTATTTCTTCTTTGCCATGCTCATTACTCTCACAGGACCAAATAGATCCATATGCAGTAATTGCAAGCAGGCAGTGGACTTGGACACTTCAATAGGAGGGAATGAGACTTTGTGCTGTTTTCCTTTTAAACAAGCAGTGCAGGTTTCATCACAGTGGAACTCCTTTATTGGTAAGCCTCTGACTAAACTATTGTGGCTAAGCTGATTCATGTTTTTGAGATTAACATGACCAAGCCTCCTGTGCCACAGTTTAGATTCTTGAGAAGAGGCTTTGGAAAATAGGCAAGGATTGCCTTTGAGATCTATCTTCTTAGAGAGATCTAAGGCATACACTCTTCCTGTCCTGTTGGCTTTCAGGAGAGTGTGATCATCCAACACCTTGTCAATCAAGTGCAAAACTTTGGATGACAGAATCCTACAGTTTTGACTTGTGAAAAGGGCAACATGGCCTTTATCACACATTTGACTGACACTCAAGAGGTTGTACTTGAGATTTTCCACATGATTAACATCATCAAATTTGATTTCTCCATTGGAGACAAAGCCCTTACCGATGATGTAACCCCTAGCATCATTGCCAAAAGAGACAAATCCCTTCTTTCCTTGAGAGTAGTCATGAAGAAGAGAGATGTTCCCAGTCATGTGCATAGATCCCCCACTGTCTACATACCAGATGCTACTTTGGCATGTTGAAGAACCCTGCAATAATAAACAATCAGTTAGTTTTAGAGACCCAAACCTTTTTGGTTTGGGCCTGGTCTCATCAATAGATGGTAAACTAACATGTTTATTTGTAACAACAGCCTGAGAAGAAGAAGATGGTGTAGAAGAGGAGTCCTTTGGCTTAGACCTCCTTTTCTGTGGTTTCAACATAGGAGAATCTAGTTGGTTAACTCTACCCAACAGATGTTGTACCATCATCACCAGCTGTGTCTGATTTTGTGATAAAGCTTTCAGCTCATCAGACACATTGCTAGTGGAGTTAGATAAGGTCCTATGTTGCACCTTCTTCTTTTGAGCACCCTCAGCTGTCACCTGTTTAACTCCTTCCTTTTTGATTCTTTAAGGACTTAAGGGTTACAGGATTTGATGTTGCTGATACAAATGTGGTCTCAAACTCAGTTTTCATTTTTACCATTTTCTCATTAATTTCTTCTTTTGTTTGAGTTTGGAACCTCTTTTGTACCAACAATCATCTGTAAGATGATTGAACAAACCACATACTTCACATGGTTTCTTCTTCATCTTAGGTTGATCATCAACTAAAGATGGTGAAGCAACAGAAGACTTGTTCTTCAATGCTTTGGAAGCATTGGTTGCTTTCTTGACTACCTCTTTAGTAGTCTTCAAACTCTTTCTACTGCCAGTTTTCTTCTCTTCAGTACTGACAGCAGTTGAAGTTTGAACTTCAGGTGTTAAATCCTGCTCTCCAGTCCTTTCAGGACCTTCAGGATTAACTCCTGAGTTGATCAACCTATTGATCATGTGAATGTCAGCATTTGGACCATCAACATCAGCTGATAGGTTCAAAGAGGGCTTGATGCTGACTGCTACTTCTGATTGTGCTGTATCAGAAGGTAGATCACATGATGTGATGGATTGGTTATCACTCTCACCATCAGATTCTACCTCTGCTCTTGGGGTAAAATCTGTAGGTGGAGCAGTGTGATTGTAGCCAATTCCAAACTTCACATTTGAAGCAGATTGCTTACTAAGAAGCATTTCAAAACCTTTGCATGATTGTACCCATCTATCACACTCGACCTGGGTAACTGCAAGGGTTTCTTTGAGATCTTTGTACTTCTCTAGAAGTACATCTTCTCTAGCCTTATCATCAATTATTTGGCAATTCAGTTTATAAACCTCATCATTTTATCTTTGAGCACAAACTCAAACTCAGCTTTGTTTTTGGAAATTATTTGTTCTAGCTCAATGTTCTTATTAATTAAAGCTACATTTGCTTCTCTAATGGAAGCAAATGCTGCTATGCATGGTTCAGAACATAATTTGGCTTTTGCCTCAGAGGATACCTGTGATACCTGAGGTGTAGAGGCATTGGAAGATGAAGTATCAGCAGACTCCAAAGCCATAAGAGCTAGATTCCCAAAGGGACTGTCACCACCATGTTGACCAGCACCTGAGAACAGTTGATCATGACCAGACAAGTCATCTGGTAAACTGCTCCAGTCAACAACTCCTGGGGTGAAGAAGCTGTGTTGTTGAGAGATGAGGTTGTTGATGAGATAGGGAAGGCTGAGGTTCTGGTAATGCATGAGGTTGTGGTGTCATAGGAACTTGAACTTGATTTGACTGTGGCATGTAATAACAAGGGTACTGATATGGCATTTGACCCTGAGGAACAAAATATGCCGGAGATTGTTGTTGAGGATGATGACTAGAGGTGACAGGATGTTGCCCTCTGTGTTGTTGACTATTGCCAGGAAAAGTCACAAAGGGTGCAGTAGAGTTAGATCCAGTTGATCTACACTCTCTTGCAAAGTGTCCAAGCCGTTGGCATTTGTGACACCTCAACTTGCTCTTGTCAAAACAACTTTGGTTTTGCCAGAGAGTCCTGGGATTTTCTTCCAGTTCTTTTGTAGAACTTCTGAGATCTGATATTTATCAAGGCCATTTGGCTCAAAATATCCATCTCTTCTAAGTCATCATCAGCAATCCCCTTGAGATCATCCATAATGAAACATAGATTGTCATTATTACACCCAGTAAACTGACCATCAACACTTACAAATGCAGAATCAGAAGTGCTTGAAGAGAAATTAATATGCTCATCATACTGGCATTCAGATGAAGCATATTCTGACTCATGACCCACCAAGGCAGTGTTGCCTTGTATAAAGTCTTCAGTGAGCTTTCCAGATGAAGACAGCTTTCTCTTCTGTTCTATCTCTCTCTCAAAAGTGAGCAATTTCCCATGGAGTTGGGTGAGAGATAGTTTGTCCAAACTTGCACTGGAGCGTAGGACAATAGTATATGTGTCCCATCTCTCAGGCAGTGATCTGAGAAATCTGTTATTCATCTGAATATTGGTGTATTCAAGTTTGACCATTTTTAGTTCAGAGATCAAACAAGAAAACCGCTCATATTGTTGAGTCAGTGTCTCACCCTTTCTATGAGAGAATGTCTCATATTGTTGGGCAAGAATTTCTCTATTATTTGCCAAGACCTCATCTGTTCCTCCAAATTGTTCTTTCAAAGCAATCCAGAGGTCATGGGCAGTTTCATGATGCATTAGCCCAGAATAGATTTCATTGGGCAATGCCATGGCCAGAATTCCATGGCTTTTGCATCAATCTCAAGCAACTTCTTATCCTCATCTGAGTATTGCTCCCTCCTCTTCGGAACCATTTGATTGGTTTCCGGGTTATTCACCATAGGCTTGTGTGGACCATGTACCACTGATGTCCAACACCCTGCGCTGTTAACAGACAGGTGATGGAGCATACGTCTTTGCCATATGTTATACTCATTCCTAACCAGCATAGGTGGCTTGGTTGAGGAACCAGTATTGTGAGGATCATTGGAGGGAGTGGTCATTTTCAGTTCAAAAACAATTTAGTTCAAGTTTTAAAAGTTTTAGACAAACCACAACAAACTCAATGAGAACCAAGAAAAGATCTCAGGATGAATGAGCAGAAATACAGAAAATTCAATCTCTATAACCGTTTCTTGCAAAAACAAAAGCTAATTCAATCAAACTTAGATCTTGAATAGCAGTTTCAATGATCAATTATTAGATCGATCAATGATTAACCTGCTCTGATACCATTTGACAGGATCAGTGATCACAAGTTTGATGTATCAGATTAAAGCAGCGGAATACAAACTAGAATTAGACAAATTGTAGCAAGCAATCGATACTTGTAAGCATTAAGATCGCATACGGTTATAGGGAGAGAATATGTATTTCTGATTTCTAGGAATGTTTATAGATGTAGAATATTTCTAATCAAATCAATCATTCATTCCATTCATTCATCATTCGTCACAATTACAATAGGTTGTCACTCCTTATATAGAGTGCAACAATCACTGCTGTTATCACGGAAAGTGACAACTGGCAGATCCAATACAAAAATAACTAATTCTTAACAAACTACTGAAATGTTCACAACTACTGAGAACATATCAGCATGTTAAGTACAAAATATAAAACTACTGAAACTACAACGACTGAAGAACAAGCTCTTCAGTCGTTTTACAAAACTACTGAAACATAAAAATATAAAACTACTGATATCACAACTATGAAGAAGTACTCTTCAGCAGTTGTGACAAACTACTGAGGCTTCAGTACTTGATCTTCAGACTTTGACCTTCAGGTGTTTCATCAGCTGATGACTTCAGTAGATATCATCAGCTGATGTCTTCAGTCTTTGTCTTCAGACTTTGTACATCAGTTGTTGATCTTCAGCACTTGTGAACTCTTCAGCTGTTGTACTTCAGTACTTTGGTCTTTCAGCTTCAGCACTTGTGTTCTTCAGCTGTTGTACTTCAGCACTTTGGTCTTTCAGCTTCAGCACTGTGTTCTTCAGCTGTTGTCTTCAGCACTTGTTCTTCAGGTTAAGTCTTCAGCTGTTGGAGTCTTCAGCACTTGTCAAACTACTGATGAGGCTTTCAGCAGTTGTTGTGATACCATGTGGGACTTAGAGGTTTTCTGATCTTGGCTCATTGGTTCTTTTGGTCCAAACATCTTCTGGACCTGGGTTCAAAGGAAGTCAAACGGTCTTACCGTAACTTGTCTTGCCAAAGCTTCAAAACCTTGAGGATTCTATGGCATAATATTAGGCCACACTAATTCAAAAATATAAATAAAGTAGTTAAAACAATATGTTAGGGGATACCTTTAAAGAATTTGTTTCAGTGGTGAAAAATTGTTGGGTTGCCAAGGGAAAACAACATAAGAAACACATAAATCAAAAATTGAAAATAGCATATCTAATCTCTTGGAGTTGGGACATACTAATTGTTTGGCCTAGTTAGTGTTAAATCAAGCTAAAACATCTTTCTGTCTTGTGATTACAGATGATTTTTGTAGGTATTCCTGGGTGAGATTTCCTACCCACAAAGAGAGGCTTCTAAGGAGCTACACAAGTTAACTCTTTCAATAGCACGATAAGCAGAGGAAGGTTATGGTGATTAGAAGTGACAATTGTTACCGAATTCAGAAATCAGGTCTTTGATTCTTTTTGTGCTGGTAAGGGAATTCTGAGACAGTTCATGTTGCGAGAACTCCTCAATAGATGGTGTTGCTAAAAGAAGAATCGCACCCTCATTGAAGCTGCTCGTACGATGTTGATTGAATCCTCTTTACCCATTATCTTTTGGGCAGAGGCGGTGAATTGTGCTTCATATATTCTGAACAGGGTGCTGATCGTCAAAGACAAAATGAAAATTCCTTATAAACTTTTCCATAAGAGAAAGCCTTTGATTGACTTCTTTCGACCATTTGGTTGCTCATGCACTTTATTGAATACCCAGGCACAAAAGACAAATCCGGTGCTGTCTCTGATGAATGTTACTTCGTGGCTCTTCTTTTTCTAAGAAAGCTTATTGGGTGTATAACAAGACAGTCCGTATGGTGCAAGAGTTCTTTTATGTAGATTGGAAGGAATCTAATTCCTTTGATGTCCGATCTAAACCAGCATGGTTCTTTGACTCCGATATAGTGTTTAACTCTTTTAATCTTCCAATTTTCGATGATGATACGTCCATCTCCGATGTTCAAACAAACATCATTTCTCCAACTCCATTACCTGTCATTCCTCAAGCCCTTCCTAATACATCAACAGATGATGCTACATCAGTTGACATTGCATCTTCATCATCATCATTTGATATTCCACCTCCACTTGTTTCTGCATCTCCTTCCTCATCACCTACATCTACCTCATCTCAGCCTATGCCACCCAACTCCCCATTGACTCTACCTTACCATCTTCCTCACCTTCATCTGCCTATCAACAACCCATTAGTCAACCTTTTTCAAATATCCTACCCATAACCATAGATTTCAAAACATTGAAAGATCATCCCTATGATAACATCATTTGATCTATTACTTATGGAGTTTGGATCTGGTTTGGTTAACGTATGTCTATTCTCTTGTTTTATATCCCAAATCATCCCAAGAAATGTTCATAAAACTCTTTAGGATCCTTGCTGGGTTGAATCGATGCAATTAGAGCTGCATCAGTTTTAGAAACTCGAAGTGTGGACCGTGGTTGTCTTCGACCAAACAAATGCCCAATTAGGGCGAATGGGTGTTCAAGAACAAACCCGATGATCTGGAATTGTGGTAAGGAATAAGTCCAGATTGGTGGTTTAGGGATTTCCTCAAGAGAAGGGACTGACTACACAAAAGTCTTTGCTCCTGTAGCCCGTGTTGAAGATATTAGGTTCTTTCAGGCTCATGCCGCTCACAAGCACTTCAAAGTCTATGAGATGGATGTCAAATGTGCATTTCTTTATGGAGACATTGACAAAGAGATATATTTGTGTCAACCAACAGGTTTTGAGGATCCCGACTTTCCTGACAAAGTTTACAAGTTTGATAAGTCCCTTTATGGTCTTCATCAGGCCCCTCGGATCTGGTACGAGACCTTAACACAATATCTCTTAGCAATGGTTTTTCTCGTGGCACCATCGATATGACGTTATTCAAGAAGGAAGTGGATATGAGATGCTGATTGTACAAGTCTATGTCGATGATATTATTTTTGGCTCCACCAATCCGAAGTTGTGTAGGGAGTTTGAGGAGGTCATTAGTGGTTGCTTTGAAATGAGCATGATGGGGGAGATGTAATTTTTCCTTGGGTTGCAAGTTGAACAAAAGCCTGAGGGAATTCTCATTCATCAGGAGAAGTATACTAAAGACATTTTGAAGAAATTCAAGATGGATGATGCTTCTCCTGAACTCACTCCTTTCACTGCTCAAACTTGCCTCACTCCTAAAGAAACGGGGATCTATTGATCCTCATCTCTACAGATCAATGATCGGTTCTCTTATGTATCTTACAGTGAGTCATCCTGGATATAACATTTGTTGTAAGTTATTGTTCTTTATACCAATCTGCTCCGAAAGAGTGTCATGAAAAGGCTGTAAAATGAATCTTTTGTTATCTTAAAGGTTCTTCTCGTTTAGGGCTTTGGTATCCTTGTGGTAGGAACTTAGACTTACATGCTTATTCTAATAATGATTCTAATGGCTGTAGGTTAAACAAAAAGTCGGTTATTGGAGTTGTCAGTACTTAGGTAATTGTCTAGTATCATGGAAGAGCAAGAAACAGACCACTGTTTCTCTTTCTACGGGGGAAGCATAATACATTGTTGCTTCAAGTTGTTGCTCTCAAGTGCTCTGGATACAGCGTCAGATGATTGACTACGGGATCAACTTTCTCCATATACCGTTGTTCTGTGACAACGAATCAGCTATTGGCATTGTCAAGAATCCTATTCATTATTACCGAACCAAACACATTAAGACACGGATTCATGCAATTCGTGATGCTTAGGAAAGGGTTTTATTGATATTAACCCATTAACACAAAAATCAAAAAGCAGATCTTTTCACTAAAATGTTTGGTAAACCTCGGTTTTATGAATTGATCTCTATGTTAGGATTAATATCATTTTAAAACTCTCTCTTTAAAAAAAAATATACTAATAATAATAAGAAATTGTACATCTCATTTATTCATAGAAATTTAGGGTAGAATATATATATATATATATATATATATATATATATATATATATAATATATATATATATATATATATATATATATTAAATGTTATTCTTGTTTTCTTTTGCAGAATAAAATGATAAGCCTGAACGATGTAAAGAGGTCAACAGTATTGTGTTGGGATTTGCTTGATAGGTTCAGCCTGAAAGCGAAGTAAACAATCATCATGCAGCTTATTAATAGAACAAAAACTTGATGATTCGGATAATCCTCTTGACATTTTTGGGCTTCATAAGATTTCAAGTCCGTGTTTAAAAGGGATTGAGAACATGATATCTCTATTTTTTGTTAATCTTATCTAAAGTATCTTTGTGTCAATAACTTCCATCCTATCTCAAAAGTTATATGCTAACTAATCTTCGTATCTAAAAAGCTCTTTGTTATATTATTCTGGTGCTTATCTCCTCTGATATGTGTGAACATTGACTTGGAGTGATGATCTCCTTTGTTGTACAATAGTACTGACATGGAGCTCTCATCGGCACAATATGATGATCTTCTCTGTTATACAAGTATAGACCTAAAGCTCTCATCTTAAGACTCATTGATCAACTCCTCTGTTATACGTAAGTATAGACCTGGAGCTCTCATAATTTGATGTCTATAAGGGCATTGCTTCTTTTGAAAAAGAACATATGTTGCTTTTGAGAGGAATAGTTAAGCAAAGCGTGTCATTTTTCAATATATCATGAAGGCAGGATAAGTTTCTTTGCCAAATGTTTGTGAGGACTGAGTCATTAGTATTGTTTTCTTTAAAAGAACCAAAATATGATAACAAGACTGCGGTGCACTTGTTGTAACGAAGAATGCATGGACTTAAATGGACAAGTTTATTAGCAATCCCGCCAAACTTTGACTCTCTAGAAGATCTTTTCAGCTTCTCGTTCATTCCTTTGTCTATTGTTTGATTTTATTATTCAAAAAAAAGTCTCCAGCGAAATTATACTTTCGCTGGTAGTTTCGCAGGATGAAATTATAATTTTGCCGGCTCTTCGCACGTTTCAAGGTCAGTTTCGACCAGAGTTTATATGAGCGAAACTATAGATTCGCTGCCTATGAAACTAAGCCCTATATAACTCAATTTGCGAAATTATCTTCTCATTTTCGCATTGTCATAGTTTTATGTTATAGAGAACCCTCCCATGACCTTAATTTGCGAATTTGAGATTTTGTACTTATGGTTATCGATTGACTCTTTTTTTCTCTTCACATGTGAGTTTCGAATTCAGGACGGTAGTTTAATCTAGGTTTAAATGCTTCCTTGTGGGTTTATTTGATTAAGACTCTTCGGTACCTTCACAATTCTTACTGCGAAAGTATCGATAGTCCAGTGAAACTAAACAAAAGTTCAAAGGTTTTTTAGCGAAACCGTGCAGTTATGCTGTCCGAGCGAACTTAACAGTTTCGCTGATCAAATTTCAGTTCGCTGCGCCGAATCTATAGTTTCTGCCTGGCGAATCTACTAGACTGTCTTGCTGAAACTACTTAATAATTACTGCCAAAATTATACTTTCGCTTGCCACGTCTAATATTTCAACCAACGAAACTATAATTTTGGCTAGCGCAATTAAGACTTTTTTGTTCATTTTTATTCTTTTAATTATTTTTCTTTAATATTAATTTTTAATTTACCATACTAATGTGTTTCATCTGTTTTTTAGATTCCATGGCTAATCTTAAATTCGACGAGAGGAATAATATTACAGCTCTTCTTGATGACTCTCATCATAAAGCTACTGGTTTTAGAGACTACATTCACCGGCTACAGACATCTCCAATCACCTTTGCGATCTCACATTCCTTATGATCAGGAGCGTTTGAGGCTTTTAGATATATGGGATATGAGGGATGTCCATTTGGCATGAGAAAGGAAATCAAAAAATCCTTTCTCTTTAATATGTGGAGATATATAGCCCATGTGTTTATTATTGTAAGGCCCCATTCTTGGGACGCTTAAGCTGGCCAATTATCGCCCATAAAACATATATAATTACATTAACTTAAAATAAACGCTGCAGCAGAAACATTAAAAACAACATTTTCATTAAAAATGCTTTTGCAAAATAATACAACATTCGTTACACAATTTCATTTGTTCGCATTACAATGCAAAAACATTAAACAAAAGAATGCCATCCAAAAATGCCAAGTAGCTGCCCCGTGCCATCCTCAGTAACTTTACATGTCAACTGGAAAATGAGTAAAAAGTCAGCGTTGCTGAGTGAGTTCTAACATACTTTATCTTTTGTTTAAAACCGTCCTTTACAATCATACATGATCATGCATTATACATACACATAGATAATATTATTGTTATCTTCATCATCGTTCATTTCATACATTTATTATCTTTCGTTTCCATCAAGGTCCTGTCATGTGCTTAACCCCCCTCTAGAGCACCAAGCAATTCATCTAGGGTTAAGCGACAAGGACCCCGTACATATGGTCAATCACAAAGATTGAACCCCTGTGTGTATCCTCATGGGGTATTTAACCCACACACAGTTGAGCTGACACCCCTCATTGGGTGTGAACCTCCATACATTTGCTTAACTACACGGATTAGGCCCCAGTGTGCATCCTTATGGGGTAGCTAATCCTCAAAGGTTGAGCTAATACCCTTCATTGGGTGTGAACCTCCATACATTTGCTTGCAAGCCTTTCTTTCGTTCATTCACTCATTACGTTTCTCTTTTCATTATCTTCCACTTTACATTACATAATACTTTCATTTCATTCATTGACATTCAATGTAAAGCCATGGGAAAATAATCATGCATAACAAGGAGCACAAACATGAACATACATCATCACCATACATGGCATCATCAAGCATACATAACATACATCATACATACCATCATGCATACGCATCAATCATACATCATATCATGCCCATCATAACATCTATGACCTCAAAAAGTCAACTTACATATCCCTCGGGAACCTCCCAAGTCAAAGCCTACATTTCACTTTTTCCCCAAAAAGTCAAAAAATATTCTAAGTGTTCATCTGCATTTCCTCTTTGTTCATCCGTATTTCCTCTTTGTTTATCCACATTTCCTCTTTGTTCATTTGCATTTCCTCTTTGTTCATCCGCATTAACTTTTGTTCATCCGCATTTGTTCGTCCGCATTAACTTTTGTTCATTCGCATTTGTTCATCCACATTAACTTTTGTTCATCCGCATTAACTTTTGTTCATTCGCATTTGTTCATCCACATTAACTTTTGTTCAAACGCATATCGTTTTACTCATCCGCATTTGTCAATGCACATCCGCATTTCCTCCTTACTCATCCGTATTGACTTTTACTAATCCGCATTGACTTTTACTCATCCGCATTTCCTCTTTACTCATCCGCATTGACTTTTACTCGTCCGTATTGACTTTTACTCATCCGCATTTGTCATGCTCATGTCACACCCTCAAAATCCACTTGCGGAGTTTTACCGCGAGGCGTGTGAACAAACCAGGATCACAGTCAATAGTTACACAGAGCGACTCTAAATGCCATAATTTAAACATAATTAACCAAAATACCAACTTTAAACAATGCGGAAGCGTTTTGTAAACCAACCAAGTCAATAAAGTATAACTATGGCAAAAACAAGTGCCAAACCAAAGAGTAAACTATAATTGTTAAAATGTCAACTTGTCTTGAAGCATAGTGTCTTAAAATGCAATGAACCGTGCAGTGCTCCTATGGCAAGCAAGCTAAGGACCCGAGAAAAGCATACTAAAATGTCAACACATTGGTTGGTGAGTTCAAGAGTTTGAGTTCAATAAACATGTAAACAGTTGTGATATATATAAGCAGTGTATAGTAATAGATAGCTAGTCTATTATCAGTAAATATTAATACATAGTGATTTTGCAATTGAAGCTGACTGTGATAGTTGTTGCCTCCTGTCACGACTTACCATGTCGTGACAATGTTCCATAGGACAAATTGCACCCGGTTGACCTCGAGTCACACAGGTGGGGCTCGTCAGACCCAGTAGTACTACCCAAGTTTCCCCGCTATTAAATATAACAATTCAAAAGTGTGAGGACTTTTCTCATGGTAAACAGCACTATATTAATATTTTACACAACTTACATAATGAAAGCGTTCGTATAAATACCAGTATGCTATCTCCCCCAAAAGAGATTAAGTAAAGAGTGGGGCATGAACTCACCTGATGTATGCAAAGTTACTTAGGGTTTATTTTGAGAAACGAGAGGATAGCCAACCTTCACAGGTTACCTAGATCATGTGAGTACATAAGTACGTGTAAATAAAAGACATGTGAAACCCTAATCATACCAAAACCAAAGACTCAAGCTTCCAGAAAGATAGACACGTTTGACCTAGTTGACCCGTTTGACCCGTTGGTGACATTATGGTTATAATTCAAATAAAGCCAATGACACATACAACATACATGATTAACATTCAAATAGTATCATACATATGCTATATCAACCAGATATATCACTTAGATCATTATACAATCAAGTACTATACAAGTCATGCGAATCTAGGACATTAACATACCACTAGCTACAATACAACTAACATGCCATACAAGGTTCAACCATTCATCACATGCCATGTGAAGCCACTCACGACTTCACATCCTAAACCCTGCCAATCCTACTAAGTAGGGGCCTCAGATCCGCACGCGTGTATAATGATCATAACCAAATTCTTTAAGCATATACATTGCATTCACAACATCACAACAATCAATTACCAGACCCAAGCATGATGTCCTACTACTACACAACATCCAAACCATACATGATTACCAATTCCAATTATCACCCATTATTATCCAAACATGCCATACAACTAATTTAACACGTTCTATCACACTAGAATCCATCCTTGAACATATAGCAAGTTCCTATCATCCCAAACATGATCATAACATCATACTTCAACGTTTACACAAATAAAGTTTCCCTTTTGGGAAGGAATATCCCAAAATCTATCCAACATCCAAAGCATACACGAATTCATCACTAATATACCAATTCAAGCTCATACTAACATCTAGACATGATCAACAACACTTAAACATCCCAATCTAAGAATCTTCATAAACAAAAGTTTCTACTTTTGGCAAGCTATGATCACATAATCAAATTAAAGATTTCTAGCATTCATAACAACAATCTAGCATCTAATTATCATCATGAACTCATCCATAACATCAATCCATCACTAGATCACTATTACAAGCCAAATAAAGTTACTATTCTTAGTAACCTATGAACAATGCATCAAAATTCCAACTTTCTTGTAAAATCAATGTATTCTAACATTCATACAACCAATAATCATCAAACATTCATCAAACAATCATCCATCATGCATAATCACAATAATCTCGAATTAGGGTTTGTTTCATAACCAAAGTTCATGATCAACCCACTAAAAACATAGAATTCTTGCATAATCGACGTTAACTAACATGTATACAATCTAACTAACATGTTAACATCATCAAACAACATCCAATTCAACCTAATAAGGATCAATTTCGAATCTAAGGTTCCGCCATAATGAAGAACATCACAAAACATGAAAAATCTAACCTTTAAACTTGTAATTGTTTGAAATCGATGCTTCCTAAGTGTTATATGCCTTGTAATCGAACCAAAATCACACGAAAATGCTTGTTCTTGGCTGATTTTCGAAGATGGGAGGGGTTAGAACCTTGATCGCGGCCGAAAGTGGGGTTTTGGAGGCTAGGGTTTGTTTTATTAATATTTTATTTACATATTTACCCTTTTAACCCTTGTAATTTGTATTTTATAAAAACTAAGCTTTAAACTCTTTGTAAAGTGTTTTTAACTTCATAATATAAAGATATAAACTTATAAAGTTCATTATATATCTTATCTTTATAAAAACACAAGACATACGAATAAATAGACACGTTTCCGTGTTACGCGATAAATTCTTTAAGTAACCGTTTATAAATGTGTAAACACATAAACATAACCCAATATTCACATAATCACTTAGATTCACAACAAATTAACATTATTCATTATTAATAGGTCACCAACGTTCAACGACAACTAGTGTGTGTTCACGACACGTGTATACAAGACTTAACGGAACTAACGGAGCTTGGTAACGGAAATTTACCGGATGTCACATTATCCCCATGTTGAAAGAATTTTCGTCCCGAAAATTGCGTTACATGGTGAGAGTGTTCCATCCCTGTTTCCATCACTGGTCTACTGCATTGGCACACAGAAATCAAAATCGTGTGAGTTTTGGATGAGTTGTCACATCATCCCCATGTTGAAAGAAATTTCGTCCCGAAATTTAAATCAATACCTTCGTCTGCTGGCATCGTCCCTTCGAATAGTTGAGGGTACTTAAGCTTCATTTGATCTTCCCGTTCCCATGTGAATTCCGGTCCATGTCGCGAATTCCAACGGATTTTAACAATAGGTATCTTGCTTTGCTTAAGTGTTTTCACCTCACGGTCCATCACCTCCACTGGTTCCTCAATAAAACGCAATTGTTCATCCACCTGAATTTCTTCTAGTGGTACGACCGTCGTTTCATCAGTTATGCACTTCTTCAAGTTTGACACGTGAAATACATCATGAATTCCGCTCAGCGAATCAGGTAGGGCTAATCGATAGGCTACTGGACCTACTCTTTCCACAATCTCAAATGGTCCAACGTACCTCGGATTTAGTTTTCCTCGTTTACCAAACCGAAATACGCCTTTCCATGGTGAGACTTTCAACAAAACCTTGTCACCAACCTGAAACTCTAAGGGTTTCCGTCTCTTGTCAGCATAACTCTTTTGCCTGTCTCGCGCTGCAGTCATACGGTTCCGTATCTGTATAATTTTCTCAGTCGTCTCATGAATTAACTCGGGACCTGTGATCTGACTATCACCAATTTCTGCCCAGCAAACCGGTGATCGACATTTTCTCCCATACAACGCCTCGAAAGGTGCTGCTTGTATACTAGTGTGATAACTGTTGTTATAAGAGAATTCCACCAATGGCAGGTGAATTTCCCAGTTATTCCCGAAGTCAATCACACAAGCACGTAGCATATCCTCCAACGTCTGTATAGTACGCTCACTCTGACCATCCGTCTGTGGATGATATGCAGTACTCATATCCAAACGTGTACCCAAGGATTTCTGCAATGATTGCCAGAAATGTGACGTGAAACGAGCGTCACGGTCGGAGATAATTGAGATCGGTACCCCGTGTCTCGAAACGATCTCCTTGAGGTACAGGCGAGTTAACTTCTCCATCTTGTCGGTTTCCTTTATTGCAAGGAAATGAGCAGACTTTGTCAATCGATCCACAATAACCCATATCGTGTCACAACCAGTACTAGTCCGGGGTAGCTTAGTAATAAAATCCATGGAGATTTGTTCCCATTTCCACATTGGAATCTCGGGTTGTTGTAATAGTCTGGATGGTTTTTGATATTCCACTTTCACCTTCGAGCAGGTCAAACACTTGCTCACGTACGTAGCTACATCCGCTTTCATGTTAGGCCACCAATAGTGAGCCTTTAGGTCATGACACATCTTGTCGGATCCAGGATGTATAGAATACTTAGATTTGTGTGCCTCGCTCATAACTAAATCTCTCAGATTTCCATGAACAGGCACCCAAAGTCTATCCATGAAATACCGAATTCCATCCTCTTTCATCACTAGTTGCTTATCCATTCCCCTTAAAAATTCAGAACCAATATTTTCCACCTTTAAAGCTTCTATTTGTGCCTCCTTAACTTGTTCGGGCAGTTGGGTACTGATAGTAAGCTGTAAAGCTCGCACCCGTCGGGGTTTAGCTGTTTCCTTCCTGCTTAAAGCATCGGCAACTACGTTCGCCTTTCCCGGATGATACTTAATTGCGCAATCATAATCATTTAGTAGTTCCACCCAACGTCGCTGCCTCATATTCAACTCTTTTTGCTCAAAGATATGTTGAAGACTCTTGTGATCGGTGTAGATTGTGCACTTGGTACCGTACAAATAATGTCTCCAGATCTTTAAGGCAAAAACTACTGCGCCCAATTCTAAGTCATGGGTAGTATAGTTCTTCTCATGAACTTTTAGTTGTCTCGAGGCGTAAGCTATCACCTTGTCCCGTTGCATCAAGACGCAACCCAATCCTTGAATGGATGCATCGCAATACACCACAAAGTCATCTGTTCCCTCGGGTAATGCTAATATCGGGGCAGTACAGAGTTTTTGTTTTAATAATTGGAAAGCTGATTCTTGGCTCTCAGCCCATTTGTATGTCGTTCCTTTGTGCGTTAAGGCTGTGAGAGGTTGTGCGATCTTAGAAAATCCTTCTATGAGTCGGCGGTAATATCCTGCTAATCCAAGAAATTGTCTTATCTCACTTGGTGTTTTGGGTGTAGTCCAATTCTTTATCGCCTCAATTTTGGCAGGATCAACGTGTATTCCTTTCTCATTAACAATATGACCTAGGAATTGTACCTCTCTTATCCAAAAATCACACTTTGAGAATTTAGCATACAGTTGCTCATTCTTCAACAGTTCCAAGATCATTCGTAAGTGCTCTTCATGCTCCTCCTTAGTCCTAGAGTATATCAGTATATCATCGATGAACACAATGACAAACTGATCAAGATAAGGTTTGCACACGCGGTTCATGAGGTCCATGAACACAGCAGGTGCATTAGTCAACCCAAAAGGCATGACCAAGAACTCATAATGACCATAACGAGTACGAAATGCAGTCTTGGGAATGTCTTCTTCTCGAACTCTGAGTTGATGATAACCAGATCTCAAGTCAATCTTCGAGTAATAGCTTGATCCTTGAAGCTGATCGAACAAGTCGTCGATACGAGTAAAGGGTATCGGTTCTTGACTGTTACTTTGTTTAACTCTCGATAATCGATGCACATCCGGAATGTGCCATCCTTCTTCTTAACAAAGAGTACAGGAGCTCCCCAAGGTGATGTATTAGGTTGAATAAAACCCTTATCCAAAAGCTCCTGAAGTTGTGACGACAACTCCTGTAGCTCGTTTGGTGCTAATCGATAAGGGGCTCTAGCAATCGGAGCTGCGCCGGGAGTCAACTCAATCTGGAATTCCACTTGGCGGTGCGGTGGTAATCCAGGAAGATCTTCTGGGAATACCTCTGGAAAGTCGCGTACTACGGGAATATCCTCCATTCTCTTTTCTTCCTTTTGCTTATCGGTTACAAGTGCTAGGATAGCCACGCGGCCCTTCCGTAACAACTTTTGAGCTTTCATATACGAGATGATGCCTATCACAGAACCACTCCTATCACCTTTTACGGTAAGAACTTGATCGCCAACCGGGATCCGTATAATCTTCTCGTGACATACGACTTCCGCTTGCTTGCTAGAGAGCCAATCCATGCCTATCACAACATCAAAACTCCCCAGCGTAACAGGCATGAGATCTATAGCGAAAGTATGACCAGCAAGTTCTATCCTACAGTCTTTAAGGATATGCGTTACATGGATTTGTTTACCGTCGGCTAATTCCACAGTGTACTTAGATTCTAAAGCAGAGGGTATATCACTTAAAAGACTACAGAATTTTAAGGACACAAAACTCCTATCGGCTCCGGTATCAAATAGTACCGTAGCAAAGCAACCATTTACAGGGAATCTACCAGTAACAGTTGTGGGATCATTTAGAGCCTCACCTGAGCCAATGACGAAGGCTCTCCCTTTGGCTCCATCTCTATTGCCGCCATTTCCAGTGCCATTTCCACCATTGTTATTATTATTGCCATTGTTGTTGTTGTTCCCATGATTGTTGGTGTTGTTGTTGTTGTTGTTGCCATTTCCGTTCCTTCTTAGTTGTGGGCAGTTTCCTTTGTAATGCCCTTCTTTCCCACACTCTAAACAACCCTTGGGGGTTTCTTGAGATTGTTGTGGCCTCCTCATTAGTTCACCACGGCAATCCTTCGCAGCGTGTCCAATCTTTCCACAACGTTGACACTTGAAGCTATCACACCGTCCCACATGGTGGTAGTTACACCATGGGCATTTGGGATGTCTGCCGCCGTAACCGCTGGGTCCTTGGTTATTTGGGGCAGTTTGGTTGAAATTGCGGTTATTATCGAACCGCCGCTGCTGCTGCTGAACTGGCTGTTGCTGCTGTTGAGATTGTTGTTGACCGCCAGACGATGATGATGATGATTTGTTATTGCTGTTGCTGGGAGCATCCCACTTCCTTTTGTTGTCGGGCACGCTCACCACAGCACCCCGTTTGGGTAACCGCCCTTGCTCTACCGCCTGATCAGTAAGTCTATGGGCAATTTGGATGGCCTGCTGAATCGTAGTCGGGTTAGAAGCTGTTACCATACTTTGGATTTCAGGCACCAATCCTCGTATGTAGTGCTTGATTCTCTTATGTGCCTCATTAACCATTCCTGGACACAATGTAGCCAGCTCATGAGTACGGGTCGTGTAAGCCTCAATTTCTGAACCCTTCATCTTAAGCTGCCAGAATTCCATCTCCAACTTTTGCACCTCATTTTGAGGACAGTACTCCTCGATCATCATATCCTTGAACTCATTCCAGGGGAGTCCATTTGCCATCGCTTGTCCAAGCATCTGGACTTGTGCGTTCCACCAAGACAGTGCAGCAATCAATTGCTCGTTGGACTGCGCCGTTCGTGGGAGTGAAAACATGGGTTGATTGGTATTGTTCCTAGTCCTTGGCTTTAGGGCAGGTACGCGTTCCCTAAACATAATGTGGTCAACAAACCTAGGATAAGAACGCCAGTCACGCGGAGGGTCACGCTTCATCAACGCGAATGGTTGATCCCAGTCAATCTCCTCTCGGGGATAAGCCAGTCTGGGCCAATCAAATCCATCATCAGGTACAGGTGCGGGAGGTGGGGATTCAGATCGTGTAGGTGATTCGGGTCGTTTACCCGGAGCTCTTGAAGATGATGCCATGCTGCAGAGAGTGTGACGTGTATGCCAATGAGTATACAGTAGATGAGAGTAAGGCATAGGTAACTAATTAACTGTGTGCGGTTATAGTCTAGTGTGTATGCAACCTAGTTCCCTATAACCAATGGCTCTGATACCAATCTGTCACACCCTCAAAATCCACTTGCGGAGTTTTACCGCGAGGCGTGTGAACAAACCAGGATCACAGTCAATAGTTACACAGAACGACTCTAAATGCCATAATTTAAACATAATTAACCAAAATACCAACTTTAAACAATGCAGAAGCGTTTTGTAAACCAACCAAGTCAATAAAGTATAACTATGGCAAAAACAAGTGCCAAACCAAAGAGTAAACTATAATTGTTAAAATGTCAACTTGTCTTGAAGCATAGTGTCTTAAAATGCAATGAACCGTGTAGTGCTCCTATGGCAAGCAAGCTAAGGACCTGAGAAAAGCATACTAAAATGTCAACACATAGGTTGGTGAGTTCAAGAGTTTGAGTTCAATAAACATGTAAACAGTTGTGATATATATAAGCAGTGTATAGTAATAGATAGCTAGTCTATTATCAGTAAATATTAATACATAGTGATTTTGCAATTGAAGCTGACTGTGATAGTTGTTGCCTCCTGTCACGACTTACCATGTCGTGACAATGTTCCATAGGACAAATTGCACCCGGTTGACCTCGAGTCACACAGGTGGGGCTCGTCAGACCCAGTAGTACAACCCAAGTTTCCCCGCTATTAAATATTAACAATTCAAAAGTGTGAGGACTTTTCTCATGGTAAACAGCACTATATTAATATTTTACACAACTTACATAATGAAAGCGTTCGTATAAATACTAGTATGCTATCTCCCCAAAAGAGATTAAGTAAAGAGTGGAGCATGAACTCACCTGATGTATGCAAAGTTACTTAGGGTTTATTTTGAGAAACGAGAGGATAGCCAACCTTCACAGGTTACCTAGATCATGTGAGTACATAAGTACGTGTAAATAAAAGACATGTGAAACCCTAATCATACCAAAACCAAAGACTCAAGCTTCCAGAAAGATAGACACGTTTGACCTAGTTGACCCGTTTGACCCGTTGGTGACATTATGGGTTAAAATTCAAATAAAGCCAATGAACACATACAACATACATGATTAACATTCAAATAGTATCATACATATGCTATATCAACCAGATATATCACTTAGATCATTATACAATCAAGTACTATACAAGTCATGCGAATCTAGGACATTAACATAACCACTAGCTACAATACAACTAACATGCCATACAAGGTTCAACCATTCATCACATGCCATGTGAAGCCACTCACGACTTCACATCCTAAACCCTGCCAATCCTACTAAGTAGGGGCCTCAGATCCGCACGTGTGTATAATGATCATAACCAAATTCTTTAAGCATATAGATTGCATTCACAACATCACAACAATCAATTACCAGACCCAAGCATGATGTCCTACTACTACACAACATCCAAACCATACATGATTACCAATTCCAATTATCACCCATGATTATCCAAACATGCCATACAACTAATTTAACACGTTCTATCACACTAGAATCCATCCTTGAACATAATAGCAAGTTCCTATCATCCCAAACATGATCATAACATCATACTTCAACGTTTACACAAATAAAGTTTCCCTTTTGGGAAGGAATATCCCAAAATCTATCCAACATCCAAAGCATACACGAATTCATCACTAATATACCAATTCAAGCTCATACTAACATCTAGACATGATCAACAACACTTAAACATCCCAATCTAAGAATCTTCATAAACAAAAGTTTCTACTTTTGGCAAGCTATGATCAACATAATCAAATTAAAGATTTCTAGCATTCATAACAACAATCTAGCATCTAATTATCATCATGAACTCATCCATAACATCAATCCATCACTAGATCACTATTACAAGCCAAATAAAGTTACTATTCTTAGTAACCTATGAACAATGCATCAAAATTCCAACTTTCTTGTAAAATCAATGTATTCTAACATTCATACAACCCAATAATCATCAAACATTCATCAAACAATCATCCATCATGCATAATCACAATAATCTCGAATTAGGGTTTGTTTCATAACCAAAGTTCATGATCAACCCACTAAAACATAGAATTCTTGAATAATCGACGTTAACTACATGTATACAATCTAACTAACATGTTAACATCATCAAACAACATCCAATTCGACCTAATAAGGATCAATTTCGAATCTAAGGTTCGGCCATAATGAAGAACATCACAAAACATGAAAAATCTAACCTTTAAACTTGTAATTGCTTGAAATCGATGCTTCCTAAGTGTTATATGCCTTGTAATCGAACCAAAATCACATGAAAATGCTTGTTCTTGGCTGATTTTCGAAGATGGGAGGGGTTAGAACCTTGATCGCGGCCGAAAGTGGGGTTTTGGAGGCTAGGGTTTGTTTTATTAATATTTTATTTACATATTTACCCTTTTAACCCTTGTAATTTGTATTTTATAAAAACTAAGCTTTAAACTCTTTGTAAAGTGTTTTTAATTTCATAATATAAAGATATAAACTTATAAAGTTCATTATATATCTTATCTTTATAAAAACACAAGACATACGAATAAATAGACACGTTTCCGCGTTACGCGATAAATTCTTTAAGTAACCGTTTATAAATGTGTAAACACATAACATAACCCATATTCACATAATCACTTAGATTCACAACAAATTAACATTATTCATTATTAATAGGTCACCAACGTTCAACGAAAACTAGTGTGTGTTCACGACACGTGTATACAAGACTTAACGGAACTAACGGAGCTTGGTAACGGAAATTTACCGGATGTCACAGCTCATCCGCATTTCCTCCTTACGCATCTTCATTGAATTTTACTCATCCACATGGACTTTTACTTATCCGCATTTGTCAATGCTCATCTGCATTTGTCAATGCTCATCCGAATTTGCCAATGTTCATCCACATTTGTCAAACTTAGGCAGTTATTCTAAAACTTAGGCGTATGAGCTACTGTTTGGGCGTAGGAGTAGCCTAGGGCACACTTAACATCATAATTCGGTCCCCAAACACCGTCTATCATGTTCTAAGCTTAAACCTTACATTCTAAGCCATAGAAAAACAATCATAACATCAACAAACATGAACATAGCCGAAAATCAAACCCCACCTGCATCATACACACATTCATACATATGGATATGAACCCCAGTTTTAAAATATCATACATTCATGCATTTCTAGCCCCAAAATCAGTTAAGACATGTAAAAGAGGGGTTCTAGAACTCACCTTTGCAGCTCTTGAGTATGGCTTATTCCAAACTTGTTTGCAATTGAGTTTAACCACTTAGAAACCCATTAAAAATATACGACCGAAAACACACAACACACATGAGCATAAACCCAAGGACATACTCAGTTAAAAATATCATAAACACACGAATTCTTACCTTGAATTCGCACATTTCTGGTTCTTCTTCAAAAAAAACTAAGAGTTCTGCTCCTCTTTTTCATCTTCTCTCTCTATAAACTGAAGTTTTGGATGTTGTTAGAAGAGAGTGGGCAGCCATGCCCACTTTACACTGACTTTCAAACATTTTTGTCCTTTTGATACTTTTTACCCCTCAACTTGGGTAAAATATCTTTTTTTTCTTTTTCTTCACTTTGTTCTTTCTTTACTACTTAAAAAAAACCGGGTGTTACAAGTCCACCCCTCGTTATATAGGTTTCGTCCCCGAAACTTGTTATTCCTCAAACAATTGTGAGTAATGTTGTCTCATCTTTTCTTTAGCCTCCCACGTAGACTCATTTCCCTTTCTGTGCTTCCACTGTACACGCACAAGAGGAATCACTTTATTCCTTAACCTCTTCTCTTCACGATCAATGATTGCCATTGGTTCTCCACATAATTGAGCCGTTCATCTACCTTGATATCCTCCAGTGGTACATGATGGAGCATATATAGTCATATATAGTGTGTCCGTCACTTGACGAATAGTCTAGGCTTAATGTAATACACCTAAATGTTGTAAACATATGAAACTGGGTCATTCGCATGAGCAAATGCGAATGAGACTCAGTCATATGACTAAGCCATGCTAATGGATCAGTCGTGCGACTGAGAGATGCGATTGGGACATTCATAAGACTGAACGATAAGTATGGTCCAGTCGTACGATTGAACCAGACGCATGGTCCAGTCGTACGATTGAACCAGACGCATGGTCCAGTTGTACGATTGAACCATACGTATGGTCCAATCGCATGAATGGGCCCAGTCACATCTAATATGGGCCGAGGCCTATATATACCAGTTTCAATGTGTAGAGAGATTAAGGGTTTTGAGAGGAGTCTGCCCGGAGCCTAGGGCTACCGGATGAGAAGGGAGATCATGCTCGATCTCCCCTTGCCAAGAGTCTTGTTTCTTATGTTGTAACGAGCTTGTAATCGTTAGGTTTTATCAATGAGACCATTAAATTATAGTTCATGTTATTGATTGTCTCTTGGTTTTTCCTGTTGTTTATCCTTCCGTCAAGAACATGCTCAGATGTCTACCGATCCAGCGGCTTCATAGTACAACCATATCCTCGTCTGCTAAACATTTTCTCAGATGAGATACATGGAATGTCGGGTGAATTCCACTTAACTCATCTGGTAACTCCAATCAATAGGCCACCTCTCCTACTCTAGAAATGATTCGGAAAGGCCCTATGTATCTCGGGCTCAACTTGTTCCACTTTCTGAACTGAATGATACCCTTCCAAGGTGAGAATTTCAAATAACCCTATCACCCACCTGGAACTCAATCGGTCTATATCGTTTATCAGCATACCACTTCTGTCTATCTTTGGCTGCCTTCATGAAGGCCTTGATCATTTCAAGCTTCTCAGTCATAGCCTCGATCACCTCGACGCTCCCTAACTCCTTCTGACCAATATCACCCCAAAACAGGGGTGTATACATCTCCTACCAAATAGCATCTCATAAGGGGGCATACCGATACTGGTATGATAACTGTTATTATATGAGAACTCAGCTAGCGGTAGGTGGTCATCCCAACTTCCCATCATAACATCTATGACCTTAAAATGTCAACTTACATAGCCCCCGGGAACCTCCCAAGTCAAAGCCTACATTTCACTTTTTCCCCAAAAAGTCAAAAAATATTCTAAGTGTTCATCCGCGTTTCCTCTTTGTTCATCTGCATTTCCTCTTTATTCATTCGCATTTCCTCTTTGTTCATTCGCATTTCCTCTTTATTCACACGCATTAACTTTTGTTCATCCGCATTAACTGTTGTTCATCCACATTAACTTTTGTTCCTCCGCATTTGTTCATCCGCATTAACTTTTGCTCATCCACATTTCCTTTTACTCATCCGCATTTGTCAATGCTCATCCGCATTTCCTCCTTACTCATTAGCATTGACTTTTACTCATCCGCATTGACTTTTACTCATCCGCATTTGTCAATGCTCATCCACATTTCCTCCTTACTCATCCGCATTGACTTTTACTCGTCCGCATTGACTTTTATTCATCCGCATTTGTCAATGCTCATCCGCATTTCCTCTTTACTCATCTGCACTGACTTTTACTCATCTGTATTGACTTTTACTCATCCGCATTTGTCAATGCTCATCCGCATTTGTCAATGCTCATCCGCATTTGTCAATGCCCATCTGCATTTGCCAATGTTCATTCACATTTGTCACACTTAGGCAGTTATTCTAAAACTTAGGCATATGAGCTACTGTTTGGGCGCAGGAGCAGCCTAGGACGCACTTAACATCATAATTCGGTCTCCAAACACCATCTATCATGTTTTAAACTTAAACCTCACATTCTAAGCCATAGAAACACAACCATAACATCTACAAACATGAACATAGCCCAAAATCAAACCCCACACGCATCATACACACATTCATACATACGGGTATGAAACCCAGTTTTAAAATAACACACATTCATGCATTTCCAGCCCTAAAATCAGTTCAAACATGTATAAGAGGGGTTCTAGAACTCGCCTTTACAGCTCTTGAGTATGGTTTCTTCCAAACTCGTTTGCAATTGAGTTCAGCAAAGTTCAAGTGTGGAGATATTTAATGTGGTCAAAATAATATATGGATTATACAAATGTCTCGTACACTTTTCGAATAGTATTTGGTCGTTTATTATTATATATCACGCCTAATTTATTCAACATTGGATTTGGTAAGTTTTAAGAGTTAATAAGTAAAAATAATGCATTTAAATTAAATTTAACTGATTAAATATAATTGTTATCCATCATTTTTGTTAATTAATAATTGAAATCTAAATTTTTAATAAAAGGGTACTTAGTTAAATGTAGGTGGAATTTCTTAATGAGAATTAACATGTTTAAAATATTTATACTTAAAAGTCAAATTTAAGAGAAAAAAAAAAGAATCGCAAACCATTTGATTAAACTATCAGGCCCACGCCCACGTGATGACAAATTATTGGAATCTATAAAGAGAAACAGGCCATAAACAAAATCAACCCAAGAGAGATAGAGGCTAATAAAAAATAAAGAAAAGTAGGTTAAAAAGAAAGGAGGACCGATTCTGATATTTATTTTTTGGGGGAGAGCGACGACAAAGATTGACACACAACATTAAAGAAAATAAAAATGGTTTTGATTCTTGGCTTCAACTTGGAGTTTTGAGCACGGGTAAAGAGTAATCTTAAAGCGGAGAACAAGATTGAAGATACAAGATTGATTCAAGCATAGAAGATGAGCCGGTTTTAAATTCGTTCTTGATTATTTTCTTTGTTTCGTCAATTCATTTGTTTATGTTTCTAAAGTTTAAAACTTTATTATTGTTTTTGATATTTTTAAACATTATAAGTAGCTACTTTTTAGTACTACATAGGTTCGGTTGAAAATTAATATATGTTGACTAAATATTTGGTTTTGATTTCGTATATTCATTTATTATGTTAGAGCTTCATTATTTTATAATTAAATATGGACTCGTGTATTTTTTTTATACTCAAAAGTTATTGCTATGCTCGTGTATGTTTGTCTTGATTGATTGTATTGCATCTAGATTAGGCTTGCATGTTACTTTGTATTTTTAATTTTAATATTTGATTAGAGATAATCTTTGGAGTATTAGTTGTGATTTGATAGTATTTTCAATGTGCTACCTTATCTAAAACCTAGGGGTGATAGATATTGCTTAAAACCTCCTACCCGTTGTTTGTTAGGTTTAGATTTCGCAAGAGCGTGTTTTGTCTTTCATTCGTGGTGTTAGTGTTTTAGGGAATTTAATTATATTTAATTAAGTTGTCCTTTATCTTAGGGTTAGAAAATATAATCTTAAAAATAACGTGATAGAAAACCTAGGGGTGATCTTCCATTAGACATTTTAATAAACCTATCTTGTGCTTCACACGTGTCTTTGGTTTTCTTGTGGAGTAGCAACATACCTAGGTAACCCTAGAACCGTATTTTTAGAGATAATTATACGAATCATTACCTTTAGGTCATCACATGTTAGTTGGATTCCTATCTAGGTAGTTATTTCACGTATTTGATCCTATTCAAATTCGAAGTTTGAATTCTTAATTTTTTATTTCATCTGTTGTGTTTAGATTAATAATTTTAGTAGAGTTGTTTATTTTTTATTATTAATTACTTAAAGTAATTAAATTAATCAGGTTAGAAGCCAATAGAGGTTTTTAACAAAAGCCGCCAAACGTGTCTCTAGGGTTCGATATCCGGATTAACCTAAATTTTACTATATCACGTCCGGCATACTTGCCGTTTGTGTGAAGTTTTACTTAGGAATTCCAAATTTTAAAACTAATTAGTGAAAAATATTTTCGTAATAAATTTATATATATATTATATATATATATATATATATATATATTCACACATAACTAGGTTTAGCCCGTCCGATCCACCTTTTCGGTGATCTAAGCACATGTAACATCCGGTTATTTTTTTAAAGTTAGTAAAGAAAGAATAAAGTGAAGAAAAAGAAAGAAAAGATATTTTACCGAAGTTAAGGGGTAAAAAGTGTCAAAAGGACAAAAAGAGGGGCATCATTTTTAGGGCACAGATTTCACACGCGGGGCTTGAGGTTGATAAGGCGAAGATTGAGACTATTAGCAAGCTTCCGCTACCCACATCGATGAAGTCTATTAGGAGTTTCTTAGGCCACACTGGTTTTTATCGATGTTTCATTAGAGATTTCTCTAAGATTGCAAGACTGATGACGCAACTCCTAGATAAAGATGTGCCATTTGTGTTTTCTGAAGAGTGTAAGAGTGCTTTTGAGCTTCTAAAGGAGAAGTTGGTGAATGCTCCAATTATGGTTGCCCCAGATTGGAGTTTACCTTTCGAGTTGATGTGCGACACTAGTGACTATGCAATAGGAGCGGTCTTAGGTCAGTGTAGGGATAAACATTTTCACCCGATCTATTATGGAGTAAGACGCTCACCGATGCGCAGGAGCATTACACCACGATAGAGAAGGAGTTGTTGGCAGTAGTCTTTGCATTCGATAAGTTTAGATCTTACCTCATCCTTTCTAAGACTATTGTTTACACAGATCATGCTGCACTCAAGTATCGTTTAATAAGCAGAACGCTAAGCCATGATTGATACGGTGGATTTTGCTACTTTAGGAGTTTGACATTGAGATCAGGGATAAGAAAGGTGCAGAAAACGTTGCAGCGGACCATTTGTCACATTTAGAGGACTCCAGGGGTGAGGAGATTAAGGAAGACACGATTGATGATAACTTTCCTCATGAAACATTGATGTTTGTGAAAACACACGATAAGGGTTTTCCATGGTTTGCAGATTTGGCTAATTACTTAGCAACAGGGGTTCTGATGAGAGGCATGGCACATTAGCAAAAGAAGAAATTCTTTGTAGATGTTAAGCATTACATTTGAGATGACCCCTACCTTTTACGCATTGGAGTAGATCAGATTGTATGTTGGTGCTTACACGTTGATGAGGCAAAGAGGATTTTGAGACATTTCCACTTAGGACCAACAAGTAGCCACTATGGAGAGAGTTTGACAGCGAAAAAGGTATTCGACGTTGGGTTTTATTGGCCGACAATCTTTAAGGACGCGCATGAGTTTGTGAGGAATTGTGATGTGTGTCAGAGAGTAGGAAATATCTCATCCCGGAATAAGATGCCACAAACTGCCATTCAAGCACATGAGATTTTTTATTTGTGGGGCATCGATTTCATGGGCTTGTTTCTGCCATCTCGTGGGAACAAGTACATCCTACTAGTCGTGGACTATATTTCCAAATGGGTGGAGGTTCAAGCCTTGCCCATGAATGATGCTAGGGTTATAGTGAGATTCATTAAGAAGTTATTTTCCCGATTTGGTACCCCCAAAGCCCTAATTAGTGATCGAGGGACCTACTTCTGCAATGCGCAGATGGAGAAAGCCTTGCAACGATATGGGGTCACCCATCGGCCAGCAACGACGTATCATCCACAGACTAGTGGGCCAGTTGAGGTAAGTAATCGGGGTATCAAGCGGATTCTGGAGAAAATAGTTTGATCAAATCGTAACGATTGGTCCGATAAATTAGATGACACATTCTGTGCTTTCCGCATGGCATATAAGACACCAACCAGTTCTACACCATTTCGGATGATTTATGAGAAAGCGTGTCATCTATCGGTGGAGTTGGAGCATTGTGCATACTAGGCATTAAGGACAGTGAATTTAGACATGTCCACGGCTGGAGCGGATCGATTTCACCAGTTGCACTAGTTGGAGGAATTGAGAGATCATGCGTACGTACATTCGACATGATATAAATGTACGAAAGAATTACATGATCAACACCTGAAAGGCAATAAAGAATTCAAGTGTGGGGATCAAGTGTTGCTCTACAATTCGCGATTGAAATTGTTTCTGGGAAAATTAAAATCCCGATGGTCGGGACCATACACTGTGCGTGAGGTATTTCCATACAGAACAATTGAAATCGAGGAAAAGGACGGGGAGAAGTTTAAGGTAAATGACCATCGTTTGAAGCATTACATTAGTTGTAACATCTTGTATTTTTGGTTAACTAATAGTTAACCTCGTTTATTCTTGTAAGGACTATTAATGCTTTTCATTAAACTTGTGGGCTATTTGTGCTTATCTATTAGTTAGTCTTTAATTCTTTAATGTAAAAAGATTATAGTTTATCTATTAAATTGATCATGATAATAAATAATAATAGTAATTAATAACTAATAATAATAATAATAAAAATTTTAATAATAATAACAATATTAATAATAATAACAACAAAAAATTATAACAATAATAATAATTTGCAAAGAATTACTAAACTTAAAAATGTTAAAACTTAAAATTTATAAGGTTAGGGGTTTGTTTTGTCATTTTAGAAACCTTAAAAGAAAATTTTGCATATAAAATATCAACTTTTAAACCTCAGGGACCATTTATGTAAATTTACAAAACTCAAACCCCCTCCCCTTTCTTTAACCCGTTTTTCCGGTGGTAAGTCCGGCCACCGGCGGCCGACTCTCCGGCCACCTTAAACCCTCGAATTTTGACATTTCCTTAACCCAAAACCGGTCCCAAACCATTCTAGCACACGTTTCGAACATGAAAGCATCAATTAAACGAAGTCAAACATCGGTTACAAACCCCAATCGAATGGGTAACCGATGCCTTTAATCCTCTAGCCGTTCGAGCCTAAAACACCAATAACAACTCAATTAATTCAATCTGATCAAACTTCTATCTACCTCTAATCTAACTCAACCCTCAATTGCACCTAAAGCAACTCAATCATCGAATTTCATCATCATCCGACGTCGCGACCCACACTACACTTGAACACCATCATCTGGGTGTCTTAGACCGAAATTGATAGAGGGCTTAGAGTCGTGAACATTCTCAGAAGCTCCACGCGAAGTTAATTGGATTTTATTCATCATTTGAGCAACAATCAGATTCAACGTTGGTCGCGACTCATTCATCGTGGTGTTCGACTTCGAGTCATCTTTATTCGGGTAATTAAAAACATCTTTAGGTCGTTTAAACATGGGGAATAAAGCCCCATGATCTTCAGTGTTAACAACAATGATTTGGCTGTCAATTTTGGTTCAAACAAATTTAGGGTTCATGGGTTTGGGGGAAGTTCATAGGGGTTGTGTTCTTAAGATTTGAAAACCGGGTGATATCGCGGCTGTATGCCTTGGTTCACCGGTTAAGTCTTCTCATGCCACCTTGGAGGTCCCGGGTTCGAAACCCGGCCACCCCCATATTTTTTTAAATGGCTTTTTCAGCCTTAAATCAATTTTAGAAAATTCTTAATAAATATAAAAAAAAATGTTTTATAACTTTTAAATATTTTTAAGGCATCAAATAAATTTCAGTAATATTTCTAAAATTTTAAATAACTAAAAGCCTTTGTAATAAAACATTTTAAAGATTATTCATGGATTATTTATATGGATTTTAAAATAAATAATAATAAAATATTAGTGACCCGAACTTTCCCTTTAATTATTTATATTTTAAATCACGTTATTGTAAATGGAGATTTCATAAAACATTATAAATTAATATGATAAATGATTAATTATGTAAATAGACATTTAAATATCATTTAAATAATTAGTTTTTTATTTATTTATTTTTGACCATGCTAAATGACTTTAAATAATTTTATATTATTTTGCAAGTCATATAATTAAGTACATTATAAACATCGGTCAAAATGTACTTTTTAAAACTTAAATATCCTATTATGTGTATTTAAGTTTATATATTTAAATGATTTTCTTTTAAAATAATAACTATTTATATGCTTATGGACTTGATGCAATAATTTAAAAAAATCATTTAAAATAATAATGGGCATAATATTATCTTTATTAATCGCTAAAATTTGGGAAATTATATACTATTCTTAGAAAATTATTAAGATTTAATTACATCATTATTATCTAATTTCATTTCTAAAATATTTACATATATAATTCTTCTAATGAATTAAAAATGTAAATAATTACTTTGTAAATTGTTACTTATCAAAAACCCCTTAAAACTAGTGAAACCCTAATCATTATTTGAACGTTAATCATATTATTAATCTTCAGCTTGTTATATATATTTAGGTGCCTTGTAATGAATACTTGGGATTACTTTGGATCATCCTTTAATCTTTATTTATCATCTTGTAATGTTTATATCAAAGTGAGTATTTCCATACCCCTTTTTCTCATTTTCACACTTTGGGGTGAAACATGTTAACTTATTATCATTGTACTTGTAAACTTATTTGAGACTTGTAATCTTTATAGCAATTCATTATGCAAAGTTGTGGTTAATTGAACTTTTGTGGTTATCATGTTATGGCGTTATATGTACAATCATTAACTATTGCTAGCCCAGCGAAGTCATAGATCTATGGGCCAGACAAGCCTGCTTTGGTTGATCCAAGTACACTTAGCTGATCGTATAATCTTGTAAACGTTTGAGACTTGTAAAACTTTGTCGAGGTTTGATTGTTACATTGTTCATAACATCCCTAATCACTTTATTCTCTAACTTACGACTTGAATTGCCATCTTTTATAAACTTATGTATTGAAAACTGTGGAATGCTCACCAACATTTTTATGTTGACCTTTTATTTTTAACATGTTTCAGGTATAACTCAAGTTTGTGTTCTACTCTTTGAAGCTTATTACATCTAGGATTGGACCTAGAGATAAAATGGATGATCATGTTATTTGTAGCATTTGTACATGATGTATTCTTTGTTGAAACTTTTGCTTGTAATGTTACTAATGAAACTTATGAATAATATATTTGGAATTAATAAATAGCGTTATGTGGCTGTGAACAATCGTAACCCTCACATCTCGACGTTTCCGCCGTCAAGGTTGGGGTGTGACAGATTGGTATCAGAGCCCATAACTATAGGAATTTAGGTTATTAGAAATGGTGACCTAGACTATAGTTGCATGAACCTCATAGAAAGATCCTTATACCTTTGTGCTTACATGTTGTTTGCATGCTACATAATGCTATGCCTTTTGTGCAACTTGATGCCTTAGCATAGGATTACCTTATGAATGCTTAAACTTAGTTACTTGTCTCCCTAAACTTAACTTTAACTCTTTGATTCTCCCCGACAAATGAACTTCCTAAACTTATTCTCAACGACATGTGGAATCTACACTTATCGTCGTGGGTTCAATTCCTTAGACTTTATGTCTATTCTATGTAAATCTCATCAAGGTTTTGATTTCATAAACCAAAGAAATTTGTGTGACACATAGACACCTGTATTCTGGATTTCCTGGCAAAAGGCCTTCGGGCTAAGGCAAGCATATCGTATAAATCTCATTGTGAGACCAGTTATGCTTACCTGGGGATTTCTGGGATGAGTGATAAACTATGGTCAACATACACAAGTCTCTATGGCAAATGGGTCAATTTACCTTGACGTGTCAACGATTCCAAATGGTAATGCGTTACCAAATGGAACCATCCTCTTTGTATCTTAAAAATCCTTGATTTTCTTGAACTGGTTTATCACCAAAGTTTCAATATCTTCTCATTTTTAACATATATAATGTTCCTGTTAATATTGAACCCATTCTACATTTCAACTCCTACATTTAAACATCGCTACACGTTGGGCGTTTCATGTATCTATTTCTATACCTTGACCAACGCGTGCATGACTCTTAACATATCCAAAGATATTGGGAATCTAAACCGAATGGCTCCTCAAAAATTTAAACCGTTACTTATGGTTCTCAAGTCTTCTTAAGGATGTGTCCCATAACTAAGAACATGAAATGCTGTAGGTGGAATTCCTACATCTCGGGATACTTTGTCTAGGCAAAGTGTAAATGGTGATTTGACTCGATCATTGAATCCATTTACGTGACTTGAAACCCTTGAGATGAGTGATCGCTTATAAGTACACATGTATTTAATAAGGTTATGGTTGATCTCATATCTTGAGAAGTCCATGTATTCCCTTCGATTGTGAATCGAATGTTCACATCTCCTTATGATGTCGAATCATTCTTGTCCTTGATTTTGCCTTCCTGATTTAAATTATTCAATATTTGAACACCATCATAACAAATTCTGCTATCTCGAACTTTGATCTTAAGCTTGTAAGAATGATTTTTCCTTTTGTTACATTGATATAACTTGAAATTTTTCCGAATTTCTAATTGATATTATTTACTTTCGTCGTTAAGTCAAACTCCGTACCGTCGGCACCGTGAGAGATGCAGGTGTTTGCAAGCCAACCTATGTGTTGGACCAAAAGAACCAATGAGCCAAGATCAGAAAACCTTTAAGTCCCACATGGTATCACAACAACTGCTGAAAGCCTCATCAGTAGTTTGACAAGTGCTGAAGACTCCAACAGTTGAAGATCAAGTGCTGAAGACCTTAACAGCTGAAGAACCAAAGTGCTGAAGTACAACAGCTGAAGAACACAAGTGCTGAAGCTGAAAGACCAAAGTACTGAAGTACAACAGCTGAGGAGTTCACAAGTGCTGAAGATCAACAACTGATGTACAAGGTCTGAAGACAAAGACTGAAGACATCAGCTGATGATATCTACTGAAGTCATCAGCTGATGAAACGCCTGAAGGTCAAAGTCTGAAGATCAAGTACTGAAGCCTCAGTAGTTTGTCACAACTGCTGAAGAGTACTTCTTCAGTAGTTGTGATATCAGTAGTTTTATATTTTTATGTTTCAGTAGTTTTGTAAAACGACTGAAGAGCTTGTTCTTCAGTCGTTGTAGTTTCAGTAGTTTTATATTTTGTACTTAACATGCTGATATGTTCTCAGTAGTTGTGAACATTTCAGTAGTTTGTTAAGAATTAGTTATTTTTGTATTGGATCTGCCAGTTGTCACTTTCCGTGATAACAGCAGTGATTGTTGCACTCTATATAAGGAGTGACAACCTATTGTAATATGTGACGAATGAGTGAATGAATGGAATGAATGATTGATTTGATTAGAAATATTCTACATCTATAAACATTCCTAGAAATCAGAAATACATATTCTCTCCCTATAACCGTATGCGATCTTAATGCTTACAAGTATCGATTGCTTGCTACAATTTGTCTAATTCTAGTTTGTATTCCGCTGCTTTGTATTCTGATACATCAAACTTGTGATCACTGATCCTGTCAAATGGTATCAGAGCAGGTTAATCATTGATCGATCTAATAATTGATCATTGAAACTGCTATTCAAGATCTAAGTTTGATTGAATTAGCTTTTGTTTTTGCAAGAAACGGTTATAGAGATTGAATTTTCTGTATTTCTGCTCATTCATCCTGAGATCTTTTCTTGGTTCTCATTGAGTTTGTTGTGGTTTGTCTAAAACTTTTAAAAGCTTGAACTAAACTGTTTTTGAACTGAAAATGACCACTCCTTCCAATGATCCTCACAATACTGGTTCCTCAACCAAGCCACCTATGCTGGTTAGGAATGAGTATAACATATGGCAAAGACGTATGCTCCATCACCTGTCTGTTAACAGCGCAGGGTGTTGGACATCAGTGGTACATGGTCCACACAAGCCTATGGTGAATAACCCGGAAACCAATCAAATGGTTCCGAAGAGGAGGGAGCAATACTCAGATGAGGATAAGAAGTTGCTTGAGATTGATGCAAAAGCCCATGGAATTCTGGCCATGGCATTGCCCAATGAAATCTATTCTGGGCTAATGCATCATGAAACTGCCCATGACCTCTGGATTGCTTTGAAAGAACAATTTGGAGGAACAGATGAGGTCTTGGCAAATAATAGAGAAATTCTTGCCCAACAATATGAGACATTCTCTCATAGAAAGGGTGAGACACTAACTCAACAATATGCGGTTTTCTTGTTTGATCTCTGAACTAAAAATGGTCAAACTTGAATACACCAGTATTCAGATGAATAACAGATTTCTCAGATCACTGCCTGAGAGATGGGACACATATACTATTGTCCTACGCTCCAGTGCAAGTTTGGACAAACTATCTCTCACCCAACTCCATGGGAAATAGCTCACTTTTGAGAGAGAGATAGAACAGAAGAGAAAGCTGTCTTCATCTGGAAAGCTCACTGAAGACTTGTACAAGGCAACACTGCCTTGGTGGGTCATGAGTCAGAATATGGTTCATCTGAATGCCAGTATGATGAGCATATTAATTTCTCTTCAAGCACTTCTGATTCTGCATTTGTAAGTGTTGATGGTCAGTTTACTGGGTGTAATAATGACAATCTATGTTTCATTATGGATGATCTCAAGGGGATTGCTGATGATGACTTAGAAGAGATGGATATTTTGAGCCAAATGGCCTTGATAAATATCAGATCTCAGAAGTTCTACAAAAGAACTGGAAGAAAATTCCCAGGACTCTCTGGCAAAACCAAAGTTGGTTTTGACAAGAGCAAGTTGAGGTGTCACAAATGCCAACGGCTTGGACACTTTGCAAGAGAGTGTAGATCAACTGGATCTAACTCTACTGCACCCTTTGTGACTTTTCCTGGCAATAGTCAACAACACAGAGGGCAACATCCTGTCACCTCTAGTCATCATCCTCAACAACAATCTCCGGCATATTTTGTTCCTCAGGGTCAAATGCCATATCAGTACCCTTGTTATTACATGCCACAGTCAAATCAAGTTCAAGTTCCTATGACACCACAACCTCATGCATTACCAGAACCTCAGCCTTCCCTATCTCATCAACAACCTCAATCTCAACACACAGCTTCTTCACCCCAGGAGTTGTTGACTGGAGCAGTTTACCAGATGACTTGTCTGGTCATGATCAACTGTTCTCAGGTGCTGGTCAACATGGTGGTGACAGTCCCTTTGGGAATCTAGCTCTTATGGCTTTGGAGTCTGCTGATACTTCATCTTCCAATGCCTCTACACCTCAGGTATCACAGGTATCCTCTGAGGCAAAAGCCAAATTATGTTCTGAACCATGCATAGCAGCATTTGCTTCCATTAGAGAAGCAAATGTAGCTTTAATTAATAAGAACATTGAGCTAGAACAAATAATTTCCAAAAACAAAGCTGAGTTTGAGTTTGTGCTCAAAGATAAAAATGATGAGGTTTATAAACTGAATTGCCAAATAATTGATGATAAGGCTAGAGAAGATGTACTTCTAGAAAAGTACAAAGATCTCAAAGAACCCTTGCAGTTACCCAGGTCGAGTGTGATAGATGGGTACAATCATGCAAAGGTTTTGAAATGCTTCTTAGTAAGCAATCTGCTTCAAATGTGAAGTTTGGAATTGGCTACAATCACACTGCTCCACCTACAGATTTTACCCCAAGAGCAGAGGTAGAATCTGATGGTGAGAGTGATAACCAATCCATCACATCATGTGATCTACCTTCTGATACAGCACAATCAGAAGTAGCAGTCAGCATCAAGCCCTCTTTGAACCTATCAGCTGATGTTGATGGTTCAACTGACATTCACATGATCAATAGGTTGATCAACTCAGGAGTTAATCCTGAAGGTCCTGAAAGGACTGGAGAGCAGGATTTAACACCTGAAGTTCAAACTTCAACTGCTGTCAGTACTGAAGAGAAGAAAACTGGCAGTAGAAAGAGTTTGAAGACTACTAAAGAGGTAGTCAAGAAAGCAACCAATGCTTCCAAAGCATTGAAGAACAAGTCTTCTGTTGCTTCACCATCTTTAGTTGATGATCAATCTATGAGAAGAAACCATGTGAAGTATGTGGTTTGTTCAATCATCTTACAGATGATTGTTGGTACAAAAGAGGTTCCAAACTCAAACAAAAAGAAGAAATTAATGAGAAAATGGTAAAAATGAAAACTGAGTTTGAGACCACATTTGTATCAGCAACATCAAATCCTGTAACCCTTAAGTCCTTAAAGAATCCAAAAAGAAGAGTTAAACAGGTGACAGCTGAGGGTGCTCAAAAGAAGAAGGTGCAACATAGGACCTTATCTAACTCCACTAGCAATGTGTCTGATGAGCTGAAAGCTTTATCACAAAATCAGACACAGCTGGTGATGATGGTACAACATCTGTTGGGTAGAGTTAACCAACTAGATTCTCCTATGTTGAAACCACAGAAAAGGAGATCTAAGCCAAAGGACTCCTCTTCTACACCATCTTCTTCTTCTCAGGCTGTTGTTACAAATAAACATGTTAGTTTACCATCTATTGATGAGACCAGGCCCAAAACCAAAAGGTTTGGGTCTCTAAAACTAACTGATTGTTTATTATTGTAGGGTTCTTCAACATGCCAAAGTAGCATCTGGTATGTAGACAGTGGGGGATCTATGCACATGACTGGGAACATCTCTCTTCTTCATGACTACTCTCAAGAAAGAAGGGATTTGTCTCTTTTGGCAATGATGCTAGGGGTTACATCATCGGTAAGGGTTTTGTCTCCAATGGAGAAATCAATTTGATGATGTTAATCATGTGGAAAATCTCAAGTACAACCTCTTGAGTGTCAGTCAAATGTGTGATAAAGGCCATGTTGCCCTTTTCACAAGTCAAAACTGTAGGATTCTGTCATCCAAAGTTTTGCACTTGATTGACAAGGTGTTGGATGATCACACTCTCCTAAAAGCCAACAGGACAGGAAGAGTGTATGCCTTAGATCTCTCTAAGAAGATAGATCTCAAAGGCAATCCTTGCCTATTTTCCAAAGCCTCTTCTCAAGAATCTAAACTGTGGCACAGGAGGCTCGGTCATGTTAATCTCAAAACATGAATCAGCTTAGCCACAATAGTTTAGTCAGAGGCTTACCAATAAAGGAGTTCCACTGTGATGAAACCTGCACTGCTTGTTTAAAAGGAAAACAGCACAAAGTCTCATTCCCTCCTATTGAAGTGTCCAAGTCCACTGCCTGCTTGCAATTACTGCATATGGATCTATTTGGTCCTGTGAGAGTAATGAGCATGGCAAAGAAGAAATACTGTCTGGTAATTGTGGATGATTACTCCAGATTTGTATGGACTTTCTTTCTACATTCAAAGGATGAGCTGCTCAGAAGATTATCCACTTTGTGCTGTACATTGAGAAGCAGTATTCCCTTCCAGTCAGTGTATTAGGAGTGATAATGGAACTGAGTTCAGAAATCATACACTTGATGACTTCTATCTTTCAAAGGGAATCAAAAGGCAGTTCAGCATTCCAAGGACTCCAGAACAAAATGGAGTAGTGGAGAGAAAGAACAGGACCCTCATTGAAGCTGCAAGGTCCATGCTGGCTGACTCAGGTTTGCCATGACCTTTTGGGCCGAAGCTGTCAACACAGCTTGTTATGTGCAAAATAGAGTTTTAGTAAATCAGAGGTTGATGAAGACTCCATATGAAGTTCTCCATCATTTGGCTCCTCTGATTTCATTTTTCAAAGCATTTGGGTGTCCCTGTTTTATTCTCAAACAAAGGATCAACTCCACAAATTTGATCCTAAGGTGGATGCAGGATACTTTGTTGGTTATTCATCTACTTGCAAGGCATACAGAGTCTTCAACTGCAGAACAAAGATGGTTGAAGAAACTCTACATGTTAAGTTTAATGAATCTCCAAAGGACAAGATTCCACAAAGTCCTGTGGAGTTATTTGATTGGACATACTGCAATATGTTCCTTATCAAACTCCTGCTGTTGCTCCTGTCAACAGTTCACCACCTGGTGGTACTGCTGATGATGATGATGATTGCAGTACTCACCTCTTCAGGTTTAGTGATCAGCTGCCTGACTCAGCTAGACCTGATGTTCCTGTAGCGCCAGTAGCACCATCCACAACAAATGCTGATGAGATTTCTTCGAATTCAACTTCCTTTGAATTACCATCCACTGATTGGTTTCAAGGAAATGATACACCATCACCATCTGTTGCTGCTGAACCGGCTACAAACACTTGCACAGATCTCATTGTGTATCAAGATCTGAAGAATCACCCTATGTCTCAAATCATTGGTGATATCACTGCTGGAGTATCAACAAGAAGTCAATTGTCAAATTTCTGCTTCTATGCTCTCTTCATCAGTCAGCAAGAGCCAAAGAATTATCACATTGCTTTAAAGGACAATGGATGGGTTGATGCCATGCAGCTTGAGCTTCTTCAGTTCAAGAAACAGCAAGTGTGGGAACTGGTTCCCTACCTCCAGGTAAGTGTGCAATAGGCACTAAATGGGTTTTAGGAACAAAACTAATGAAATGGGCTTATTGTTAAGAACAAGGCCAGACTGGTTGTTCAGGGGTTTGCACAAGAAGAAGGTATTGATTATGATGAAACCTTTGCCCCTGTAGCCAGACTGGAAGCAATTTGATTGTTTTTAACTTATGCTGCTTATCAAACCTTAAAGTCTTTCAAATGGATGTCAAAGTGCATTTTTGTATGGAAAAGTTAAAGAAGAGGTTTATGTATGTCAACCTCCAGGCTTTGAGGACAATAAACATCCTAATTGGGTGTATAAGCTTGATAAAGCTCTTATGGGTTAAAACAAGCTCCCAGAGCCTGGTATGAGACATTATCAAACTTTCTTCTGGAAAACAATTTCACTAGAGGCTCCATAGACAAGACTTTATTCATTAAGAAAGCTGGGCAGCATAATCTACTTGTTCAAATTTATGTAGATGATATCATTTTTGCATCCTCTGATCCAAAGTTGTGTGATGCCTTTACAAAGTTGATGCAACAGAAGTTTGAAATGAGTGCCATGGGAGAATTACAGTTCTTTCTGGGGTTGCAAATCAAACAAAAGGCTGATGAATTTTTATTCATCAGTCCAAATATACAAAAGATCTTTTGCAAAAGTTTGATTTACAAAACTGTAAGCCCTGTTCTACTCCCATGAGCAGCACCACACAACTGGACTCAGATCAGAAAGGTAAAGTGGTTGATGAAACACTTTACAGATGTATGATTGGGTCCTTGATGTATTTAACAGCTTCTAGACCAGATATTATGTTTGCTACATGTGTTTGTGCTAGATTTCAGGCTGCACCTAAAGAGTCTCATCTGATTGCAGTCAAGAGATCTTTAGATATCTGCAAGGCACTCCATCTCTAGGTTTATGGTATTCTACCGGACATTCTGGTAAATAGTTCTTTTTCTGACAGTGACTATGCAGGTGTAAGTTGACCAGGAAATCAACTTTTGGTGTTCAATTCCTAGGCAACTGCTTGATTTCTTGGCAGAGCAAGAAACAACCTCAGTTGCTACATCCACTGCTGAAGCAAAACACGTCTTCAGTAGTTTTTATAACTACTGATGACTAATACCAAGTCTTCAGTTGTTTACAACAGCTGATGACAAAACCACTGTCTTCAGTAGTTTCATAACTACTGATGAAAACACCAAGTCCTCAGTTGTTTCAATCATCTGAAGTCAAAACCACGGTCTTCAGTAGTTTTTCTAAACTACTGATGCCTAACACCACGACTTCAGCTGTTTCAACGTCTGAAAGGATAATACCATGTCAACGGTCGTTTAAAACTACTGATGCTAACACCACATCCTTCAGTCGTTTCCCTACCCGTACCCTATATATATCCCTAACCATAGCTCTCATTGCTTCATCTTCTTCAAACCTAACGTTCCTCTCCAAAACTTCCTCTTTCTCCATGGCGTCTATGCATTAAACCGCGACACAACTGTGTTGCCTACCTCACTAAATCGCCGATCTGGACTAAGTTCGATACTGCTATCGATCTTATGGTTCAGTCCCACAACAATACAAAAACAGGCATTCCTTCTGAACCCCGTCTTACATGCCGAATCCTTGAACCAATTTTGGATGAACGTTACTGTTACCACTGAGGAGTAACACACACCATCCCTATGGTCATCGTCAACAACAAAGAAGTAGTCATTACTCCTGCAACAATCCGTAAAATTCTTCAACTAAATGATGCTAGTTCTCCTGCTGGATATCCGAAGGGCACCATAGATCTATCCTTTGCTCAGCATGGATATCAAGGCGATCTCAGTGCCCCACCATCATGAAGAAACACTTTAATGACGCTGAGCGCCTGATTTTTCACACATGGTAAATGTATGTTTGGCCCCTAAGACGTCGTCTTGGGATCAAATGTCCACCAAATGGCAGCAGGTAATGTATTCTATCCTTGAGCAACAACCACTAAACTTTTCAGAATTAATATTTTCAGAGCTCAAAGATATGGCTCAAAAATAACTGCCAACCGTTGGATACTCTATCCCCGTTCATAATGGCCATTATTACCGACCAGCTTAATGCTGAGGGACTTGTTGGCTTGGGAGTCCCTGCTACGGCTGTTCTGCCGGAAGTATACTCCCGGCACAACTCTGACCGGACACTAAAAATGGCTGCCAAGCTGCGAAAACCCACGCAGCTGGAACCCACAGCCACCACCTCCAAATCCAAAGTCCCCACCAAACCCACCAAAAAGAACCCAAATGGCTACTCAGGGAATTGAGTCCCCTGAGGATGCCCCTGCAACACAAACGCAGGATATATCCACTAGTCCAAACCCCTAGTGGATACAATGACTCCTCCAGCCACAGCCGCTCAGGTTTCTCTCAACAGGAGCCTGCAGCAACTCCCCAGGGGCACCTACTTATCTGGGATCTTACTCACTTGAGGAGATTGCCATTGAAGAGCACCATCCTCCCCAGGTGCACACTGCTTCTAAACCCTTACCCCAAACAACCGCCCCTCACAGCCCAACTTTAATAGTTGCACAAGTGCTGACTCAATTGCACTCCTCACCCCCTCCCCAGAACCACTTACTACTGGGAATACCTCTACAATTGAGGGGGAGGAACACAGTGCACCTGAGAACCCACAGCACAGGGGTTTCCCAATTCTATCTCCTGGTGTAGACAGGAGCTTAGAATATCTAGTGAGGCTGCCACCTCCTCTGTCTCAGCACATGACCAGAGTGAGGCTGGTAACATTGCTAAGACCTCCCTAGAGGCAACAGCTGATGATGGACATTGTCCTGAGGCTGGAAGTCCCCAGTACCAAGCACAAGGGGCACATGCACCAACTGGTCTACACCCAGTGCATGTAATCCTGCTCTAAGCAGAGGTCAGGTGATTCAGTATCAACTGATGATGACCTGAGCTCTTCTATGATGTAGTTGCTCAAAACACCATTCTAGAGGATGAGGTTCGCAGACTCAAAGAGCTGCTGGCCAAGATGTCTCAGGATGCAAGTCCATCTGCCACCATAATACACCCACAGATGGCACCTTCCCTTGAAGGTTTACCAAACACCGAGCCACCCCAAAATCAACCACCTGCCTCTGCTTCAGGCCCTACCTCTCAGGAACAGAACCCTCCTGAGCAAATAGGTGCTGCACTCCAAAATTCCCTTCCTCTCATCACACCCTAATCACTGATATAGTGATCAAAGCCATTGATGAGAGGCTTTCCTCAACATTACAGCCCTTGGTTGATGCTGCTGTCCAAAAGACTCTTTCTGCGGTACAAACCCCTTCCTCCAATGCAACCAAAAAGGGGGAGAGTACTGCAGTGAAAGAAAGGAAGAGGAAAAGATCCGAGGAAAAGGAAGTGATGCAAGCCCAGAGGAGGAAAAAGAAAAGCAACCTCTGCTCACTTACAAGCGAAAGAGAAGTGCTGATGATCACACTGCTGAAGACAAATCCTTGGAGGAGCTGGTCAAAGAAGCTGACACCACACACAGCCGCTCCATGGATAAAATATTGAACAACTCTTCAGGCAGGGGTTTGACACAGCCACACTGGATAGTGAGATCAGAAGGTTAGAAGTACAAGAGATACAAACCCGATGGGCAGGGTATGATGCTCTTGAGAAAGAGAGGTTGGAAATAATGATCCGCTTTATTGCAAATACTTGGGAAGATCATTAATGGAGATCCGCGCATGGACCAGGGACAACATTCTGGCTATAGCCACCAGAATCTGTCTGTCTGAGCAATTCAACAAAGGGATTATTGTGGAAGCCCTTGATGAGGCTGGGGCTGGTAAAAGGTTAGAGATGGCTAAACTCACAAAGGCGAAACTAACTACAAGGATGCTAGATCAACCTTCCCTTCCACCCACTCAAACAGATCTTATCCCTCAAATCTCCCAACCAACCTCTAAGCCAAAATCCAAACATCCTCATTCTTCAAAACCAATTCCTTCACCAACCCAACCATCATCCAGTGATGTACCCAGGGAGGAGAAGGGTGCTGAGGATGGAAGAAGAAGAAGAAGAAGAGGATGAAGATGATAGTCTGCCACTCTCTGCTGTTCTGAAGCTACCAAAACCCCGAAGTCAATCCATGATCACACCTGACTCTCAAAGGGAAATGGTCAGAGTCAAGATAGAAGAAGAAGAACAGCAGAAACAGCACGATGAGCAACTGTTGAAGATGGTTGACAAGGAATTTCCTCAGTCATCATCTATTCAAGCCATGAAAGGGCATGCTCAAAGGCTGTACACTCTCAGGCACCTTTCAGTATCAGAAGGAGAGAGTGAGAGTATGGCCAGACCCCAGGGTGAGTTCTAGAATCCATAAAAGAACTATCCCACACAGATACAACGGCCAGGTACGAAAAACAATAGAGTCTACCATCATTTGGCCGTTGTAGTCTCACCTTGGGAAATCATTGATGAATTCAAGAAAGCTCACCAAGCAAAGAAGACCCCTCAAGCCTTACTAGAAAACAAGATGATTAAGAAGGGGTTGTTATATAAAAGCTTGAAGACATCCAAAAGAATGAGCTCCAGTTACTCCTTGAAGGCAACCATCCTGATGATTTGTATACAGGGAGGTAACTACGGTGGAGCTGAAAAATGGCAGGACCATGAAGTACTTATCAGAGTACTATGGTCCAGAGTTCTTCTTCGAAGGAGGAGCAGAAGAACTCTCTCAGGAGGAACAAGTTGTTCTCCTTGAGGCCTATGTTCGTGAGTCATACAGACTCATTATGGGGAAGTAAATCTCATGAATGGGATAACACTCTGTGTCCAGTTCCCCAAAACAGAGTTCCCATTCATACTCTGCCAAACAAATATTTGAGATTTCTTCCCAGGCCGGAGCTTACATGGGTCATCTTCTCTACTGATCAAGAAGGAAAAAGACCAACATTTTGCCATCAATAAGTGGGAGAATAAATAAGTTAGAGGTTTTGGCTGCATTGGTTCAGGGGAGTTTGTTGGACCAAAAGAACCAATGAGCCAAGATCAGAAAACCTCTAAGTCCCACATGGTATCACAACAACTGCTGAAAGCCTCATCAGTAGTTTGACAAGTGCTGAAGACTCAACAGCTGAAGATCAAGTGCTGAAGACCTTAACAGCTGAAGAACCAAAGTGCTGAAGTACAACAGCTGAAGAACACAAGTGCTGAAGCTGAAAGACCAAAGTACTGAAGTACAACAGCTGAGGAGTTCACAAGTGCTGAAGATCAACAACTGATGTACAAGGTCTGAAGACAAAGACTGAAGACATCAGCTGATGATATCTACTGAAGTCATCAGCTGATGAAACGCCTGAAGGTCAAAGTCTGAAGATCAAGTACTGAAGCCTCAGTAGTTTGTCACAACTGCTGAAGAGTACTTCTTCAGTAGTTGTGATATCAGTAGTTTTATATTTTTTGTTTCAGTAGTTTTGTAAAACGACTGAAGAGCTTGTTCTTCAGTCGTTGTAGTTTCAGTAGTTTTATATTTTGTACTTAACATGCTGATATGTTCTCAGTAGTTGTGAACATTTCAGTAGTTTGTTAAGAATTAGTTATTTTTGTATTGGATCTGCCAGTTGTCACTTTCCGTGAAACAGCAGTGATTGTTGCACTCTATATAAGGAGTGACAACCTATTGTAATATGTGACGAATGAGTGAATGAATGGAATGAATGATTGATTTGATTAGAAATATTCTACATCTATAAACATTCCTAGAAATCAGAAATACATATTCTCTCCCTATAACCGTATGCGATCTTAATGCTTACAAGTATCGATTGCTTGCTACAATTTGTCTAATTCTAGTTTGTATTCCGCTGCTTTGTATCTGATACATCAAACTTGTGATCACTGATCCTGTCACTATGACTACGAACATCGTATCTCCTAAATGATTCTAACTCATCAAACAGGGGTGATTCCTTACTTTGATGATTCTCTATTCGTTTCGATAAATGGTTTCCATTGTGATTTATAAAATTTCATCCTCTGGATCGGGGTGATTTCCTTATCCCGAGGATTGACTTCAATTATTTTCTTTGGAATGGCATTTCACCAATGACATGATCTCACCAAAACAGGACTGAAACCCTTACTTTGGTGACAAATGTCAATCTTCGATTGTTTTCTCTTGCTATTATGAAATTCAATCATCAAGATAGGCGTGAAATTCCATACCTTGATGATGATATCATTTTTATGAATTGTATTTGTTCAAATGAGACGACTTCATCAAAGTAGGAGTGAATTCTGGATTTTGATGAAGAAGTTCATCTTGTTATTTTGTTTTTGTAAAACTTCATCGTTAAGATAGGAGTGATTTCCCTTACCTTAATGGTGAGTTACCTCATCTTTTTCTATGGATAAACAAGGAGTTGGGATCGAACTTTTTGATTGGTAAGTTAGTGATCATACCTTGGGAATACACCATCAAGTTAGGAGTGAAAACCACACCTTGATGACTATTCTCATTTCTTGATCTCCAACTTACCAAGGTTTTAATCAAGTGACAAGAAACATGTAGTAACTTGAAGGGTGAACCAATGTTAGTGTTTGGACCTATCAAGCCAAAGCATGATTTCTGAACTTGAAAGGAGACCCGATCACTCTAGGTTGATTTTGATTCCGAGCTTGGAGCATTTGAATTCTTAAATCGATTTCTTCCCTTATCCTCATGTTTTGATTTGATCTAGCTATATGGAACCATTTATTCCTTACTTATCGACTTTCATTTTGAGTTATCATCAAAACCTGATTGCACGAGGGTAGCCTTCTTAAACAATCTTTATGCTAAATAAAGACATTATTAATTTGTGTTCATGTCTTTCTAGACACACAAATGTCCTCAGCTGTGCTTATGGGTTTGTTGAACTGCGTAAGCAAACTGTACTTGGAAATTTGCTACCTTGCAAAACATGGTTACAAATGCATTACTTATTGCTTGCGTCACTTCTTAAATCGCTTTTGAATCCTTAACCTTGGAAATCTTTAAAACTCTATCTTGATTTCGATCTACGAGACTCATGACTGTGACGGGGATATGGAGATTCATAAATTTTCGTAATTTGTAGCCATGGGTTTGGCATAAAGAATACATAACTTGGTATATGTCCAAGTGTCTCACCTCCATATATGACAAAGCCTAACACCCGTGTTCCTGAGAATCTCCGTTAAACTTTTCATTCACCAAAATGCCCCTTATATTAGGAGTCATGATGACAATTGGTGCATTATAGACCGATTGGATAATTGCATATTAACTCATGTGGAATAACGGGTCAAGAAATTGACTTGTATCTATCTCAAATAGTCGTATACTGTGGTATGTCGATAAATATCGATCTTTAATTTTAATGATCGATTCATTTTCCTGCTATTAGCAATGTTTCTAGTCATCGTTGTGAACTCATTCCAAAATCTTCGCATATCGTATTATTTTTAGACCGACGGTTTTGGTCAAAGGAGCAATACATATTCACAAGATATGCGTTAAGATCGTTTCGGTGACGTTTGGGATTCTTAAATTCCAACGGTAACCTTTCTTACAATTGATGGTCTTTTCATTAATTTCAGGACATCACTTTATTACGTAAATACGTTCTAGATGTTGTCTAATATACCACAATAACTCGTCATTGTCTTCCAACGTTTCATGTGCCAACTCTCAAAGAGTCTCGTATTTCACTGGAAGAGTTCAAATTGGTATGCATTATGTCAAGAGACTTGTAAGGTTCCATAAAGTGAAACATCTCATCCGAAATCAAACGTCTATCACTATCCGTTAGTACACTTATCTTTCATCTTAAGTCTCCTGTTCGTTTAAGTTTCATTCTTAATTTCAGGATGAAATTCTTAAAAGTTGGGGAGACAGTAACATCTTGTATTTTGGTTAACTAATAGTTAACCTCGTTTATTCTTGTAAGGACTATTAATGCTTTTCATAAAACTTGTGGGCTATTTGTGCTTATCTATTAGTTAGTTTTAATTCTTTAATGTAAAAAGATTATATAGTTTATCTATTAAATTGATCATGATAAAAATAATAATAGTAATTAATAACTAATAATAATAATAAAAATTTTAATAATAATATCAATGTTAATAATAATAAACAAAAAAAATATAACAATAATAATAATTTGCAAAGACAGTGAATTTAGACATGTCCATGGCTGGAGCGGATCGATTTCACCAGTTGCACTAGTTGGAGGAATTGAGAGATCATGCGCACGTACATTCGACATGATATAAATGTACGAAAGAATTACATGATCAACACCTGAAAGGCAATAAAGAATTCAAGTGTGGGGATCAAGTGTTGCTCTACAATTCGCGATTGAAATTGTTTCTGGGAAAATTAAAATCCCGATGGTCGGGACCATACACTGTGCGCGAGGTATTTCCATACAGAACATTGAAATCGAGGAAAAGACGGGGAGAAGTTTAGGTAAATGACCATCGTTTGAAGCATTACATTAGTTGTAACATCTTGTATTTTTGTTAACTAATAGTTAACCTCGTTTATTCTTGTAAGGACTATTAATACTTTTCATTAAACTTGTGGGCTATTTGTGCTTATCTATTAGTTAGTCTTTAATTCTTTAATGTAAAAAGATTATAGTTTATCTATTAAATTGATCATGATAATAAATAATAATAGTAATTAATAACTAATAATAATAGTAATAAAAATTTTAATAATATAACAATATTAATAATAATAACAACAAAAATTATAACAATAATAATAATTTTCAAAGAATTACTAAACTTAAAATGTTAAAACTTAAAATTTATAAGGTTAGGGTTTGTTTTGTCATTTTAGAAACCTTAAAGAAAATTTTGCATATAAATATCAACTTTTAACCTCAGGGACCATTTATGTAAATTTACAAAACTCAAACCCCCTCCCCTTTCTTTACCCCGTTTTTTCCGGTGGTAAGTCCGGCCACCGGCGGCCGACTCTCCGGCCACCTTAAACCCTCGAATTTTGACATTTCCTTAACCCAAAACCAGTCCCAAACCATTCTAGCACACGTTTCGAACATGAAAGCATCAATTAAACGAAGTCAAACATCGGTTACAAACCCCAATCGAATGGGTAACCGATGCCTTTAATCCTCAGCCGTTCGAGCCCTAAAACACCAATAACAACTCAATTAATTCAATCTGATCAAACTTCTATCTACCTCTAATCTAACTCAACCCTCAATTGCACCTAAATCAACTCAATCATCGAATTTCATCATCATCCGACGTCGCGACCCACACTACACTGAACACCATCATCTGGGTGTCTTAGACCGAAATTGATAGAGGGCTTAGAGTCGTGAACATTCTCAGAAGCTCCACGCGAAGTTAATTGGATTTTATTCATCATTTGAGCAACAATCAGATTCAACGTTGGTCGCGACTCATTCATCGTGGTGTTCGACTTCGAGTCATCTTTATTCGGGTAATTAAAAACATCTTTAGGGTCGTTTAAACATGGGGAATAAAAGCCCCATGATCTTCAGTGTTAACAACAATGATTTGGCTGTCAATTTTGGTTCAAACAAATTTAGGGTTCATGGGTTTGGGGGAAGTTCATAGGGGTTGTGTTCTTAAGATTTGAAAACCGGGTGATACCGCGGCTGTATGCCTTGGTTCACCGGTTAAGTCTTCTCATGCCACCTTGGAGGTCCCGGTTCGAAACCCGCCCCCCCATATTTTTTTAAATGGCTTTTTCAGCCTTAAATCAATTTTAGAAAATTCTTATAAATATAAAAAATGTTTTATAACTTTTAAATATTTTTAAGGCATCAAATAAATTCAGTAATATTTCTAAAATTTTAAATAACTAAAACCTTTGTAATAAAACATTTTAAAGATTATTCATGGATTATTTATATGGATTTTAAAATAAATAATAATAAAATATTAGTGACTCGAACTTTCTCTTTAATTATTTATATTTTAAATCACGTTATTGTAAATGGAGATTTCATAAAACATTATAAATTAATATGATAAATGATTAATTATGTAAATAGACATTTAAATATCATTAAATAATTAGTTATTTATTTATTTATTTTTGACCATGCTAAATGACTTTAAATAATTTTATATTATTTTGCAAGTCATATATTAAGTACATTATAAACATCGGTCAAAATGTACTTTTTAAAACTTAAATATCCTATTATGTGTATTTAAGTTTATATATTTAAATGATTTTCTTTTAAAATAATAACTATTTATATGCTTATGGACTTGATGCAATAATTTAAAAAAATCATTAAAATAATAATGGGCATAATATTATCTTTATTAATCGCTAAAATTGGGAAATTATATACTATTCTTAAAAATTATTAAGATTTAATTATATCATTATTATCTAATTTCATTTATAAATATTTACATATATAATTCTTCTAATGAATAAAAAATGTAAATAAACTTTGTAAATTGTTACTTATCAAAAACCCCTTAAAACTAGTGAAACCCTAATCATTATTTGAACATTAATCATATTATTAATCTTCAGCTTGTTATACATATTTAGGTGCCTTGTAATGAATACTTGGGATTACTTTGGATCATCCTTTAATCTTTATTTATCATCTTGTAATGCTTATATCAAAGTGAGTATTTCCATACCCCTTTTTCTCATTTTCACACTTTGGGGTGACATGTTAACTTATTATCATTGCACTTGTAAACTTATTTGAGACTTGTAATCTTTGTGGCAATTCATTATGCAAAGTTGTGGTTAGTTGAACTTTTGTGGTTACCATGTTATGGCGTTATATGTACAATCATTAACTATTGCTAGCCCAGCGAAGTCATAGATCTATGGGCCAGACAAGCCTGCTTTGGTTGATCCAAGTACACTTAGCTGATCATATAATCTTGTAAACGTTTGAGACTTGTAAAACTTTGTCGAGGTTTGATTGTTACATTGTTCATAACATCCCTAATCACTTTATTCTCTAACTTACGACTTGAATTTCCCTTTTATAAACTTATGTATTGAAAACTGTGGAATGCTCACCAACATTTTTATGTTGACCTTTTATTTTTAACATGTTTAAGTATACCTCAAGTTTGTGTTCTACTCTTTGAAGCTTATTACATCTAGGATTGGACCTAGAGATAAAATGAATGATCATGTTATTTGTAGCATTTGTACATGATGTTTCTTTGTTGAAACTTTTGCTTGTAATGTTACTAATGAAACTTATGAATAATATATAATTAATAAATAGCGTTATGTGGCTGTGAACAATCGTAACCCTCACATCTCGACGTTTCCGCCGTCAAGGATGGGGTGTGACATTAGTGGGCTGGTGATTGAGAATGAGGAAGAAGTGGTTGACCTCGCCCCTGTTGGAACCTGATTGAGAGGTTCGAGTCTGGCTGACGACTCGTAATAAACCAAGCATTTCTGGGAGGCAACCCAAGGGTTTGATTTTATTTTTTTGCATTTTATTTTTTCTTTTATTTCTAATTATTCCTACCGGATTCTTCTGTGTTTGTCTTTAATTACAGATTATTGCTCGGGGCTGAATACTTATTTGCTTGAAGTTCTTAGTCAAGTTGAGGATGAGATATACATTTACAGTGGAACTTCTGTCATTGCATGCTATATTACAGGGGAGTTGTGGTATCATTCAATTTTTGATAATCAATGCAAACTCACAACCCGGTGACTATCCTCATTGGAATCAACTCGTTCTTCTCATTCGTCACTACTGTCATACCCCCTTTCTTGGGAACAACCTGCACAGGACTCACCCATTTCAAGTAAGAGATAGGTAGATCAATCCTGCATCTAACAATTTAATCACTTCCTTCTTAACTACTTTTTGCATGTTAGGATTTAATCTTATCTGACTTTGTCTAGCAGGCTTACTCATCTTCCATGAGTATCTTATGCGTGCAAAATGAAGGGTTGATACCCTTGATATCCATCAGCTTCAATGCAATCGCCTGTTTATGTGCCTTCAGCACATCTACCGTCTCTTCTTCTCCTCCTCTGTCAATCCAGCAGAAATAATGACAGGTAATTAAGATCCCTCACCCAGAAATGCATAATCCAAGTGAGAGGGAAATTCTTTATGCTTTATGGATGGGGGAATCTCAACTAACAACCTCCCTATCGGTTCCTCCCTCGTAATTACCTCACACACATGTTAGCCTCCTTGAGAGGCGGACTTTCACAATCTATCAAACCATGCTCAAAGGCAAAAGTGGTCAACTCAATTTCCTGGTTCTCCCTAACCAGGATCTATGAGTCTGTATGATCAGATCTGATAAACTCTCAAAAACTTGTAGCTGTGTCCAAATGGTATCTATGAAGTACAAGGTATCATCTTGATCGTGTGTGTTCTTCATGGATTTGTTCACGTCAAATGTAACCATCTCATCATCAACTCGTAAGGTTAGCTTGTCGTGTAAGACATTGATCAATGCCCTTGCTGTAGCCAGGAAAGGTCGCCCTAATATCAATGGAACCTTCTTGTCCTCGTCCATGTCTAAGATCATGAAATAAATAGGTAAAAAAATTATCCACCTTAACGAGCATGTTCTCAATGATCGCTCACGGATACTTCACCAACCTATCTACCAACTAAATACTCATGAGTGTTAGTGATGGCTCACCTAGGTCTAGCTTAGCAAAATCAGAATATAACATCAAATTGATGCTAGCCCCCATATCTGCTAAAGCATTGCTCATAGACAAACCACCTATGATACATGGAATAGTAAAAATACCTGGATAAGTCATCTTTTGTGGTAGTTTATTCTGCACAGCAGCCGACACTCCTCACTCAACGTCACAATCGAGATCTGCTCCAACTTCTTCTTATTGGTAAGTAGATTCTTCAGAAACTTAGCATACTTGGGCATGTGTTGTAATGCCTCTACAAAAGGTAAGTTCGTCTTGAGTTGCTTAAACATCTCAAGAACTTCCCGTACTGTTCCTCAGACCGATGCTAAGCCAATCATCCTAGGTATGGAAGTCTGTCAAAATAAACTAATGGCTCATTCTCTTTCTTCTTTTCAGCAACCTTCTCTATGGACTCCTCTAGCTGTGTTGTACTTGCTGGGCACAACCTTTTTTGTACCTTGCCAGAAGGAGCCTCCATTTCTATCTCCTCATCGACCTCCTCCTCAATCACTATAGGAGGCTCAACCACACCATATGACTTACCACTTTTTGTCATCATAGCTTTCACATGTGCATTTAGATTCTTCACTATGTTACTAGATAGGCCTCCAGGTTGCCTTTCCTAAAACATATCTGATAAGTGGCCCATAGTTCTTTCTATATTCTGAAATAATGCTCCCTGATTCTTGATCATGGCCTCGTTCTCCTAGAAATCACTTGATATGCTTGATCTCTAGTCTGTGCTTCCTTATACCTAGTGTCATCCCTTGCCATGAACTGAGTCAACATCTATGACTATTGCATTATCATCTCCTCAAGTGTGGGCTTCTTTTACCCTTGACCTATGCCATTAGTCTAACCACTAGTTGAACTCTGATTTTGAAAAACTTCGAGTATGCGGTTAAAACCTGATGGGTTTCCACTCCAATTCTGTTGATTCCTCCAACCAGGATTCTGTTGATTCAAGAATGAATTTAAAACTGGCTCATGTTCTATGCTTGAATCAATCTTGTATTTTCAATCTTGTTCTCCACTTTAAGATTGCTCTTTATTCGTGCTCAAAACTCCAAGTTGAAACCAAAAATTAAAACCCTTTTTGTTTTCTTTAATGTTGTGTGTATCAATCTCTGTCGTCGCTCTCCCCCAAAAAATAAATATTAGAATCGGTCCTCCTTTCTTTTTAACCTACTTTTCTTTATTTTCTATTAGCCTCCATCTCTCTTGAGCTGATTTTGCTTATGGCCTCTTTTAGATTCCAATAATTTGTCATCACATGGGCCTCACGGTATCAAATGGTTTGTGATTCTATTTTTTTCTGTTAAATTTGACTTTTAAGTTTAAATATTTTAAACATATTAATTCTCATTTATGAAATTCCACCTACATTTAACTACGTACCCTTTTATTAAAAATTTAGATTTGAAATATTAATTAACAAAAATAATGGATAACAATTATATGTAGTCAGTTAAATTTAATTTACTTTGAATGCATTATTTTTACTTATTAACTTTTAAAACTTACCAAATCCAAATATGAATAAATTAGGCGTAATATATACTAATAATGGACCAAAAGCTATTCGAAAAGTGTACGAGACATTTGTATAATTCATATATTATTTTGACCACATTACCTAGACTGGGCAAAAGCCATGGTGATTTGTTGTAGAGGGCAGTAGACTAACATTGCAAGATTGATATTTGATTGTATGACTGAGAATGTAATGGTATTAAAGAAGGACAAGTGGCTATTGTACCCTAGATTCTTTCAGATGATTATAGATGATCTCATTCCTAATATTCCAAGACATGGAGAGATCGATGAATACCCATATATTTGCAGACTGTTGTGCTATTAACATGACTTCAGTGGAAAGATCACTCATCTTTGGGAAAATATGTACCCTCCAGAATGATGGAATTATATGAGGAGGGTAAATGAGTCGGAGGAGAAAAGAACGGAATAGACGAGGCAGAAATAGGCTGAAGTTGTTAAGAAAAAGAAGAGGTACGCGAAAGAGAAACATTGGTGATTTTGGTGGACAAGTGATGTTTCTAAAACGTACTGATGGGATTGAGAAGGTTTTAGAAAAGGAATTGGTGGATGAAGAAGAAGATCATCAACAGTTAGTTTATAATGACTCTGAGCCAAAATATTATAAAGTGGACGAGAGACCACTAACTTATGTAGTCAAGAAGGGAGATAATGAGATGATGTGTTCGAGATGTCAAAGGAGGATAGTTCATGAGAGAGAAAGTGTCTGAGGAGTTAGCTCTCCTATTCCAAAACAGGGAAGGGTTAAGTAAGAAAGTGGCTGATAAGAAAATAATTAGTTGAAAGTATAACCCCAGCCTCACGATGTTTATGATCAAGAGGAGAATGGGAGGAATTACATATATGCATAAGAGGAAGGCATTCAAGACCTTGCCAAAATGGGATTTAAGAAGGTTTGCGGTGCTGCCATTACTGGTTGCTGATCTTAGTGAGAGAGCTATGTTGCTAGAGAAGCAAATAAAGAACAATTGAATGATAATTTTAAGTCATTTGGTTTCATGAAGGCTGAATATAGAAGGTCAAAGAAAGATAAAGATGGGGAGACAGGTAAAGGGAAGATCATGCTAAGGGTGAAACCCCCAAGAACTGTGAACAAGGTAAGATTGTCGGATCCACTCCCCCAACGACTACAAAGCTTTGAAAATTGGTTCTATGAAAACAAAACTGCGGAGGTAGTGATGAGGGTGAAGAATGGGATTGAGTATAGGTTGTTTGATCCATGGAGTTATTCACCTTTTATGATGAGGACCTACTGGTACTTTGTGAGAATCACATTAAAAAGGGACAGGAGAGGAGACAAGAAAAGAAGTCAGTTTCTTTATGAATATGGCTAACAAGGTGCAGGGAGTGAGAGCTGAAGTGAAGGAGTTGGCTGAGAAGGTAGGAGCACAGGATGATCTGAATATGTGCAGGATCTCACAAAAATTTTTTTTGAAGCTAGTGAACGTGCCGAAAAAGCTGATGACGCAGGAACTGACTAGGGAGAATCAATGGTTGAAGCTTCCAAGGATGATAATGCAGGAACTAGAAAAGAATCATCAAAGGCAGTGGTAAAGACTGGAGCCAATCAGATAAATCAAGACTAATGAAGTCAGTGAGGTCCAACCTAGGGGGAGTATTGAAGATCATATATATAGGTTGGACTCACCTTAGATTAGATTATGTTTATAATTCATTGTAATAGGTTTAATGCTAGTTTACTTTTGTATTTTGTTTACTTTGTTTAGTTTTGTTGCCCAGCAAAATTATGAGTGAAACTGCTGTTTCGCTTATAGTTAACTGATTAGTTCACCCGACGAACTGTTAGTCTCCGCCGAGCGAAACTATAGTTTCGGCAGCATAGTTTCGCTAACAGTGAAACTGTCATCGAAACTATGACTTCTATATATAGTTTTGATCTTGCTTATTATTGAGCATCCTTGCAAAACCCTAATCGAATATTTTAGTTGCAAGAGGCTATTATATGTTGTTACTTTATTGAAATATATTGAGCTTTGTTCCTTTGATTGTATTGAATCCCTAGTGATTATATTTGAATACATTGTGATTGTTATTATTCACTCCATCTTTGTTGTTTGTCCATTGTTTCTCATATTGAACGATTGAACATATCAATTGTACTGAAACTCGACCAAATGGACCAACAATATGATAAAAGTGATAATAAATAATTTTAATGATAATTCTACACAAATATTGCACTACACATAAAATGCTCTATTTCAGATTTAAATATGCATTTACATCAAAGAGTTTTTCGCCTCTTCCTATAGGCTACAACCAAAGTGGCTTGATAATATATACTTAATGGTGATACTTAAAAGTATAAGATAAAAGATGACATTAAAACTACTATGAAAATATTAGTGTTTTGAGTTTAAAATAAAGTATAAACCAATCAATTTTGTTTAAAGTAATTAACTTTTCAAAAGGTGATACATGATCCGAATAATACAACAATAACATATAATTTAATTTAAACAAGCATTACTTTAAGCAAACATTATTTGGATAATGTTGGCTTAAAGTAATGGTGATACTTTAAAAGTATAAGATAAAAGATGACCTTAGAACTACTGCTGATACAAGTGTCTTCTAACCAAATAGAGCCATGCAAAGATTACCCTCAAAACTGTTGATACATGTATGTCCCTAGATCTTGCTATATTATGTGATGTAATAGTTCTTGTTTGGTATGATTAATGAAATGATATTGATAGTGTTAGTTATAATGTTTAATAGTTCATTAATGAGTCGTGACTGAATTGATTGGGTTTATGATTATTTGAATAGTTGCACATTATGTTATATTAATTCAAACTTAACTTAATGAAGTTCCCATGCGATGGCTCATGCGAATGAACCATAAGCATGAAGAACTTCACACGATTGACTCAGTCGCACGACTGAACCAGGAGACTGGATCAGTCGTAGGCGGCTGTAACATAAGATTGACTCAGTCGCACGACTGAACCAGGAGACTGGATCAGTCGTACGACTGTAACATAAGATTGGCTCAGCCGCACGACTGAACACTCAGTCGTACGAATGAATCAACCGCATGGTTCAATCGCATGACTGAACCAGACTAATGGTTCAGTCGCACGATTGAATATACCAACCTATAAATACAACTCAATTCGTGAAAAAACGAGGACTCTCGATCAATTACGATTCCAGACGAACCCTAGCCGTCCAGAAACCTTCCAATCGTTCTCCAAGTTCATAGAACACATTAGATCGATTCCCTATCGATTTCTAACGTTAGTTTCAATCCTTGATTGATTCTTCGTGTGTTCTCACTGATTGAATCGCCAATCAAATAGGATTCCGCACTATTTGATCTGGTTACACGTTAGTCATAAGGTATTTCTGTCAAATACCAGGTCCTAACAAAAACATTGTTCATTTCCTTACCTATTTAATTATAGAGTGATTAATTTTAAATAACAAAATACTTTCTTGCATTATTCTTTTTACATGAAATATATTTGAAATTTTTATAAAATTATAACCAAGTTTTAAAAGTGCTTCAATCAAGTCATTCATATGTTGAAAATTTTATATAGTAGTTATGGGGAATAGGTGCAACAAAGTCAGATTATAAGAATTATAAAAGGTTCTTAAAACAAAATATTTGATGGTGAGTATGATGCAGATATGGTTGTTCAACGTCTTCTGAAGAAAAAATCTACTTGCCAAACTTTTTTGTGAATATATTGTTAAAGAAGATGGAACTTTAGGCTGTTTGTTTTAGGGTGACGAGAACTGGTAGAAGAATTACTCATTATTTATGATGTGGTAGCATTTGATGTGACTATATATCAAATAAGTATGTTCAAATTCATTTTTGTTATTTTGATCATTGTGTCATTTTAAACATTATGTTATATAAGCATTATGTTATTTTTATCATTGGTTATATTTGATCTTTCTTCAAATTTTTTAGTTGTTTTTATAGCTATGATATGGTATTTGTTTCTTTCACTGGTATAGATAAACACAATAGAAATGTCACTTAAAAGGCGTTTGGTATACCCCTCTCTTCAAGGAATTATTATTGGCCAAGATGCTCCTGTGAAGAGGGTTGTCCTACATGTTTAGTTCTCTATAACCCTATAATTATTTCTTTAATGGCACTTCTCTTCATGCCATTTTTTTAGTTATCTTCTTCTATCTAAGATAAAAGTTTTGAACATCATATCATCATTCACATTCTATTCCATTTGTCTTTAATTTACTACTCAACTGCAAAACAAAGAATTTTACAATATATTAGACAATTATTAACTAAATTACTTTCTTTTTGTTGATTCTTTTCATGTGATATTATTTGGAGAAATACCATAAATTAGTAAAAAAGTTTTAAAAACATTTCATTAGGTCACTTATATATATTGATGAAATTAGATCACTAAACCATCAAATCGAGTTATCATCAAGTTTTAAAGTCAAGAAAAAGATGAAAAAGAAGATATGAACCTCTATCTTTAGGGTTGAACTAGATTGTTAGCCTAGGTTGAACACTTGAATCAAATAACATGAAGATAATAGATCAAAATAAGACAAACACAATCAAAACCCATTTGATTTGATTTTTTTGCAAATGAATAGTGTTTACAAGTAATCTCTCAATCAATTGGTCATGCAACCATTAACCAACTCTAATTACAATTAAGCTATTTATAGTCTATACTAACTTTCACTATTTAAATTTAGCCCCTAGACTATTAACCTTGAATAAAACAAGACTAAAATAAAGAAAAATATATTTTATTCACACAATATATATTTATTACAATAAAGTCTCAAACGCAATATATCTTCAATATCTTCACTCGTGTTCTTCGTCTCGAACTCGACGTTTGATTTTTGTTGACTTTGACTGAGATGTTGACTTTTGTTGAATTTGACTATGTTGATAATATAGATTATCTTGTACAGCTCCAATAATACTATCCTTAGTTTATCATTATAATGTCTTCATATAAAATCAGCACCGACAAGTCAATCATAGAAAGATCTTCAAATTGAAGCTTTCTAAATTCGATGAGAAAGATTATCCATCTCATAAGCTTCTCTATCTATTTATATGCTCCCTTTTTTAGAGTGCATCCTTTGTGAGGATATTGAAACAACTTCCCAAATCTCTAATCTTGAGTGCTTCAGAAGATGTAGTGAGAGGAGAAGGATTCCTAGCTCGGTATCTTTTGCAAACTTAAGAAAATGTTCTATGATTAGCTACACTGCTCAACTGATGATCGATCTCACTTGTAGTAAAAATCTAAAACACAATCACAAACACAATCTCAACATTTCTAACTAGATCATTTTATAACAAAATAAACCGCGTTTATCTGAGTGTGAAACAAATGAACCCGTGTTTGTTTGTGTGCAATTTCTATGAAATGCATGAGAAATGATAAAATTGTAACAACATAATGTGGAAGACCCAAAGAATTTTAATGAAAATGAAAATTTATTATCATACATATTTATTATTATACATATATATATAATATATATATTGTATATATATATATATATATATATATATATATATATATATATATATATATATATATAATTACCGAGAACTAAATCGATCATGAGATCACATCCTCAAGATATACTTTAGCACAAAGATGAATTTAAATACCGACAAGAAATTAGATCCAAAAGCCTTAACTGCTCATTGATGAAGGATGAGAAGGACAGGATTGGAGTTTTAGGTTTGGTCACCAGGAGAATCTAAAATTGCCAGTGTTGAGGATATTGATGATGATTCTGCGAGTGAAGGTGATATAGCAGTTGAGATAGCAATGTCACATAGTGAAGAAACAACTGCAGCCGAGGTCAGTTACAAACCAATTGAGAAAGTTTCCACGTCAGAGACAGAAAAGCAGAATCACCAGAACCAGAAACATCCGATGCTGCACTGATGGCTAACTCTTCTAAACCAACTCAGGTAAGTACCACTGACCAAATTTTTAATAACCATGCTTGTTCTGATTGTGACACTTTTAGGAATAGCATAGATGAAAATTTACTAGTTTATTAGATCATAATGATAACTTAGTAAAAGATTTACGTCCGTGCACTGAGGCTAATAGAGTACTAAAACAAAATGAGCATAGTTATAAAGAAAAGATAGACCTATTGACTAAACAACTTAGGGAAACCGAAGTGGTGGCCTTTAACCAAGCAAATGACATTAGGTACTATCTAAACTCCCTAGAAGAAACTAAGAAGCAAAAGGCAGTTCTAGAAGTCGAAGTTAATTCATTAAAACAGAAACTGCATAGTTGGACTAGTTCTTCACACATAGTTCAACACTTAGTGAGAGAAAGAATAACGGGGAGGGATTAGGCTACAAAGTGGTTCCACCACCACCTGAGACCTTGATGAACACTAAGTCTAGACCAGTAAATAATAACCCCATCAAGGATCATGTGGTGACCACTCCTCTTGTTACTGATCCAAACACCTCATGTTCATCTACTGAATCTGGTCAGAAACAAAAGGATGCCACTTCAAAGGCAAAGGGTAAATTGCCTTGTGTTAACCTGGAAAATGAATTTGAAAAAGTTAACTTAAAGTCAGGTTCAAACAGAGTCAAATCAGAACCTAAAAGGACTTCAAATGCTACTTTTTCACATGCTTCAAGTCAAAAACCAGTTAACCAAAAGGAGAAATAGGTTAAAACAGTAAATTTTGTTAAATCAGAGAAAACATCAAACATACAAGAGTCAAAAACGAAAGTGATTGATGTTACTAGAGTGTCACGCACTTCTCCACAAAGAAAGTGTACTCATAAAGTTGATAGCAGGTCATGCTACAACTGTGGAGAATGTGGACACATTGCTTCCTACTGTAATTTTTATCAGACACCCAGGAAGAAGATTGAACTTCAGGACTCAAAACCTAAGTCTTCTAAGAGGAGCTCTTTAACTCCACCTAGAAGAGCTAGTGAACCTAAAGTCCAACCTGTAAGCCAGACGACTGTTTATCATAAACAGGCATTGCACAAATTTGGCTTATGGAAAGAAAAGTCCACCTACGTGTCTAATACTGATGACAAGAAGGAACCTGAGCTACCCTCACCCTCTAAGGGTCAATGGGTGGAGTTTATGATGTGTGATGCCTCTAGGAAACCCAAGACAGTCAAAGCTTGGGTTCCTAACCTAAACTAATTCATTTACTTTGTATGTGCAGGGTGTTCGATATAGTGCTGAGACTAACACGTGGATTATAGACAGCGGAGCATCCAGGCACATGACAGGAAATAGAGCCCTTTTATCTAACGTCAAACAAATAAAAGGAGGGCATGTTTCCTTTGCAGGAAACAAAGGAGGCTATATCACAGCTCAGGGAGAAGTGGGAAATCAGAAAGTTAAGTTTGATAAGGTGAACTACATTCAACAACTTCAGAACAACTTACTTTCTGTTTCCCAAATCTGTGATAAAGGATTTAAAGTCATCTTCGATAACCAGAAGTGTTACGTGCTGAAGAAAGATTATATGATCCCAGAGGACCAAGCTCTGATGACTGCTTCAAGATATAAGACCTTTATGTCTTGGATCTGTCAACAGCTGCTACAACGGATCATGAGGTTCAGTGTTTTTTATCTAAAGCCACTGAAAAGGATTCAATCTCCTGGCATCGGAGAATGGGACACATTAGTCAAAGGAAGATGAATCATTTGATTGAGAAGGATTTAGTGAGAGGAGTGAATGTCAAGAACTTCCAACTTCCTGACTTTTGTGTAGCTTGCAAGAAAGGCAAACAGACAAAGAAGTCTCATAAGGAAAAGAAAGTTCATTCAATAGAACTTCCTCTTGAGCTTCTTCATATGGATCTGTTTGGTCCAGTTAGTACAAGGAGCATTGTAGGCGACGTGTACTGTTTTGTGGTCACTGATGACTACTCAAGGTTCACTTGGGTAATGTTTCTGAAATCCAAATCAGAAACTTTGGAGACATTCAAGGAATTAGTAACCACACTGGAATCACTCTACAAGCTAAAAGTTCGACAAATACGCTCAGACAACGGGACAGAATTCAAGAATCAAGGGATGGAGGCATACTGCAAGGAAAAGGGAATTGTGCATCAATTCATTTCTGCCTACACACCTCAGATGAATGGCGTTGCTGAGAGAAAGAACAGGAGTTTGATAGAGACACAGCACAGACTATGCTGGCAGACTCGAAACTGCCTATCCAATTCTGGAATGAGGCAGTGGCAAATGCGTGTTATACACTGAATCGAGTCCTAATAGTCAAGCGCCACGGAAAGACATGTTATGAGCTACTTCAAAGACGCAACCAAATTTGGAGTATCTTGAACCTTTTGGCGCACCGTGTACACTTCTGAAGAAGACACAAGAAGGAAATTCAGCGAGAAGGCAGTTGAAGGAATTTTTCTAGGATACAACATACCGAACAAGCGAGTTTACAATAACTCAACGGGTCTTGTAGAAGTGTGGTGTAATGTCGACGTTCAGAGATATACCACACCACCTACAGGCAAAGGACCTGCATACTTCTTCGATTATGATGGATTCTTCAAATCCTTCACCTCCCTCTCTCTCCTCGGATGATGAGTTAGCTACTAGGATGATGTATGATATTCTAAATACACCATCTAGCACACAGGGAGAATCATCTACTCAGTCAGAAGGGGTAGTCGATGACAGTGACTCCTCCTCTGAAGATGAAACTGAAGCAGATGACCAGAACAGTCAGGAGGAACAGGTTCCAGTTCCTGAAAGTCCACAAGCATCCATAAGTGATGCACCCTCGACTTCGGAACCTCAAACTCCACCTCCTCAGATGCAGAACAAAATGTTCACAATCTTGGTTCGGAGGTGACTGTGCCGACTACTCCAGGATCACGACTAAACGTCTATCATCCCCTTGACAATGTTATTGGAGATGTCCGATCAGGAGTACAAACCCGAAATCAGCTATACTCAGCTGATTACGCCTCAGTTATGGAGAAAGGTTACATTCATGATGGTGCTTATCGATGTTTTGTTTTCGCAGGTTGAGCCAAAATATGTCAGTGAAGCACTAAATGATGAGGCGTGGTGAGTGCCATGCAAGAAGAACTTCTGCAGTTTAAGAAGTTAGGTGTATGGACTCTGGTTGATAGACCTAAAGGTGCTAAAGTCATTGGCACCAAATGGGTACTAAAATGCAAGAAGGATGACCAAGGAGTCATTATCAGGAACAAAGCTCGACTGGTGTTCAAGGTTTTCGCCAAGTCGAGGGGATTGACTATAATGAGGTGTTTGCACCCGTGGCAAGGATGGAAGCTATTCGTATCTTCCTTGCCTATGCATCGTATATGAAGATTAAAGTCTACCAATTAGATGTGAAGAGTGCATTCCTTCATGGGAAATCAGGAAACAGTCTATGTAAGTCAACCCGAGGGATTTGAAGACCCTTATCATCGGATAGAGTTTACAAGCTCGACAAAGCTTTATATGGGCTTCATCAGCTCCTCGAGCTTGGTATGAGAAACTCTCAACTCATCTTGTGAAACACGGCTTTCGCAGGGGAGTCATTGACTGTACACTGTTTATTAAAGAAAAGGATGGTGACCTACTGCTTGTACAGATATATGTTGATGACATAATCTTCGGGTCAAAGAACGAAGAGTTATGCAAAGAGTTTGAAGCAGTGATGAAGAAAGAGTTTGAGATGAGTGCTATGGGGGAGATGAAGTTCTTTCTCGGGTTACAGGTGGATCAAACACCTAATGGGATCTTTCTACATCAGACCAAGTATGTAGGAGACATTCTCAGTCGCTTTGACATGGAGAATGCTTCTGCTGCTGCTGGACTCCACTTGCTACGAATCATGATGTAGCACTGATGAGAATGGGGATCTTGTAGATGCCACCATGTACCGAGGAATGATTGGATCCCTCATGTATCTCATTGCCTCAAGACCTGATATCATGTATGCTACATGTTTATGTTCCAGATATCAGGCTAAACCTAAGGTCAATCATCTGATCGGGGTCAAAAGGATTTTTCGCTATCTAAAGGGTACAAGTATAAACCACGTTTTCAATATTTGCTAGAGGTCAACGGCGTTAAAAAGAAAAGTGAGGTAATTCCTGATGAGACTAATGTGTAGTCCGATGTAGTTTCGTTAACGTTTATTTTATTTTCTGTTATCTGGTTTCTTTTTGTCTGTTATATTTAAACTCATGTTATTTTGCTGTTTATTAAAATCCAAAAATAATTAAATCCAAAATTATTTTAGTATTTTAGGGGGAGAATATGTCAGCAAGTTAACATTAAAAAAAAATGAGGGAGAAGGGGTAACTAGCTGAAATGAGGTAGATTGTGTCTGTGATACCGATTCAATACCTTTGGAAAATGATAGTACACAGGAACAAATCAAGAGGGATTTTAAAATTTTAAGTTTTGAAAAGATGCAAAAGTTCAAAGTATAAGTCTGTGTAGTCTAAGCAACATAAAAAGGGAAGATGATAGAAAACTGGCAACTCCTAAGGTGACACAAAGAAAGTAGACTTAGAGGCTGCTAGACCACAAATGATATGTTGGTAGATTCAACACGATAGACAATTAGACCTGATTGGTGATCTCAAGATCAAACTAAGTTGTTCAACTGACTGTGGGCTTCCATCTTATCACTGGTTAACACAATCAAATATATTCCAATAAGGGGTAATGAGCATTTAAATGCCACAAAAGTGTGCGGATGACCATAATTAGAGCAAAGCTAGAAAAATGAAAGACAAATGCAATAAGTTAATGACTATGTTGTTGGTGCATATTGTGTCAAATAAAATAAGCTGCTCTAACAAGGAGATAGGTTGTGTGCCTCTTTGCTGTGCGATGGCACTGACCTGAGGATAAGCATAACCTAGATATTCTAGAATTCATTGTTGTTTTCCGCCTCTCTGCTGTGCGGTGGCATTGACATGAGGACAGGCTTCTCTTTGAAAGCTCTAAGATAGTCTCTTCTTGTAATAATACCCGTAGACCGCTCAAAACCTCTGAGGAATGTTGATTACCATATAAGTGTGGGATCCACAAATGTTAGCTGAAATAATTAAACCTAAATCAGTCACCAGTCTGCGTTAAAAGTCTGTGTATGGATTTAAGTGGACAAACATACTGACAATCTTAGTGGCTACATTCTCAAGAGTTCAAATCAATGTGAAAATCTAAGAGTTTCAGTATGATTTCCTTAAGTTGCTAACGACTCTGGATGAACTCCGAGAATTTACGCATCAAAAAGTTTTAATAACAAGTCCCAAATGATTTGATGTCCCTGTATGATTCCAAAATTGAATTGGTCCAGATATGATCAATCTAAGTTGAAGCTGTCTACTCCCAAACCAAATCCCTTAGATTCCCATCTTAGGGTTTTATCTCTCACAAAAAGTCCAAAAATAAACGTTATTTGTGTAGTTAGTTTAAGTTTCTATGTTTATCTTTTAAATTTGTGTGTCTGTCGGACTACATCAGGGAAATCAGAAGGGAATTAACTTACCTAAAAGGGCCATGTCTGAGATGGCCACATGGTTTTCAAATTTTAAAGGTCACATCTGAAGTGACTGAATTGGCTAAGAGTTTATAATGTCTATTTCAAAAGGTTAAAATGTTCAAAAATGGCAGAAAATCTACCATGCGAATGGATCCCATTCGCACGATTGGACAATGAATATGGACCAACCATGCGAATGGACATTAAAATGATCCATTCGACCGAATAGAAGAGGGAGAATGAAACAGTAGACCGACTCGAGGCGAATGAAGGAGACCGAATAAGTCAGTCGACTGACTGAGACTCAGTCGGCCGACTGAATGCGACCGACTGGACCAATCGCACGACTGAACCTCAGTCGCCCGAATGAACTGTGCGAATGAGGCCAGTCGGCCGATTGAACTTAGGGTCCGTATTTAAAGGACCTCAGTCGATCGCATCTCACTCATCACTCCCAATCGCACCCCAAATCGCTTTCTTTACCGTTACTCTACCAAAATCTCTAGAGATAGTTGTTCACATTGCAATTCATCTTCTGACTTTCGATTGACAAGACTAAAGGTACATTGTAGTTCAATCTTCTAGAAATCAGAAGATTTGAGTCCAATTTAGGGTATTCGAATGAAACTTTGATCGTACGGAAAAATGCCCTAATAACCTACATAAACTAAGCTAAATGTTAAAATTAAGTTTACTAGGTCATTAGTGACGAGATGGCGACTCAAATGAACTAGATATAGAGTTTAAAACAAAATATTGGTGAAACTGAAAATGTGAATCGCACAGTGGGTCTTCATGCGAATGGACAACATGATGAACTTCAGTCGCATGACTGAAGGGCTCAAACTGCCCATACGCATGGCTGAACCATGCGTTTGAAGTTCAGTCGCATGACTGAGGTAACCGCATGAAGGTATATGCGTAGGAGCCAAATCGCACACACTGAGATACGTATGGGGTCAATCGCACGACTGAACCCCATTCGGACCATTCAATCGTACGACTGAACCCCTTTCGCACGGTTCAATCGCACTGTTGAACTCAGTCGCACAACTTCAATCGCATGATAGAAAGATGTTCTTCAAGCTAAATGAGTTCGTGACTTTCTTAAATGATACTAATGTTTACTATCTTTGTGTAACAGATGGCGAGTAGATGGACTATGAGCACAAAGCATAATATATGTGCCCATCTGGACTTAACATCCAGAATGCTGCAGAATTCTCTGGCATTATCACGTTTCTACTAGATCACGGATTGCGCATGCCATATCTACGCCCTGCACACCTTACAAATCCTACACAACAGGCATTCTGGGAGAATGCCTTAGTGGATCGTTCTCGTGAGCCATACAGCATCAGAAGCATCATTTTGGGTCAGCTATCGACATTACCGACACTGACATCCAAGAATCCTTGAGTTTGGGGATGACTCTACTCACCCCCCTAAGTTATCCTTTGACTGTGAGAGGGTGTTTCTCCGAATCAAGTATGCTGGGACATTAACTCGGGGGTGCTAAATAAGAGCAACCTGTGCCCACAATACAAATATCTGGCACATGTGATTCTTAAGTGCATCGCTTCGAGAAGGGGTGGTTTCGATGACCTATCAGATCAGATACAGAATGCCTTCGTGGCTCTGGTGCTGAACCCCCTTTCAGCTTCTCTAATATGATCTTTGCTATTTGGTAGAGAACATTGAAACAAAAGGAAGAAGGTTTTTGTATGTATCCACGATTTCTTCAGATGATATTCATGAGAAGCTGCCTTAGCTCCCCAGGAAGTCACGATGCAGTGACTTTGGAACTTATGGATGACACTACTTTGGGTAGGATGGGGTGTACCGGGGCAAGCAAGTTAAGCCCCAGGAAAAGAGGCTGTTGGCCACTTAGCAGATGAAAGTTATATGGCACCGGGGAGACAGCAATGGCGTCACGAGGACAGTGACTCCGAGTGGAGCCAATTGTCCTCCCTACTGATGATTCAGAGGAGGATGACAGTGGGGATGATGCTATTCCATCCAGAGGCACTGTGTCTGATTCTGTTCCCTCTGTGTCTGTCTCACCTGCTGAAGTAACTGAGTCAGCAGGATTTCATCAAGATTTTGTTCTTAACGAGGAAGATGAGGATGAATCTGATGAGGAGCCACTGACCCGAACTGTGGGAAGGAAAGTTGTTCCCATAGAACATGGGTTAAGAGTTGTTGGTGAACAACCGAGAGGCTTCGGAGATACAGAAGCTGACCAACTTATGCTCCGGGGTCCTCAGGCGGGATTGTAGGGGGAGCATCCACCTCGAAGGGAACGAGGGGAAAACGGATGGCTCAACCCCATGGGCAGAAAGCTAAGAAGAAGCGTAGGGTAACCTTTATCACTACCACATCCACCATACCTTCCATCACTACCACCTCTTCAGACACACCATCCACCACCATACCTTCCACCACAGCACCGCTTCCCTCCACCACCACATTCTTCACTCCCTCATCACCGACCACCACAAGACAGACCCCAGCCACCACTACATCATTCACCCCACACTCACCACCACTATCATACCGACCTGACCCGATATTCTCCACCACCACCACCACCACTAGCCACCAAACCGAGCCCTCAGCCTTTCCCTCACACACCTATAGATCTCCTCTACCTCCAATCGAGGTAGAGGAACAGCTGTCGGCGTTAAATAGAATGGTGTTGCGATTGCTGGCGGCTGATGAGGAAAAGACCACTCAGATCCGCCAGCTTACCGACCTGACTGCTGCACAATCGCATAAAATTGCATAGCAGGATCGGGTAATTGAGGAGCAGGCCCAGCAATTGGCTGCTCAGAGTACTCAGATGGACCAACTCCGAGCTCAAAGTGTCACAACAAGTAAGCAAATAGAGGAGTTGAAAAAGCTAAGAGGACCATTTTGCTAAAATTGAAAGGATCAACGGAGGAACCTTTAAAGATAAGGGATGGAGACAGAGATAATGAAGATGATGATGATGATGATGATACTGAGAGTGATACTGATGAAGAGAAAACCGAAGAGTGGTGTGAAGATGAAGACACTGAAGAAGGAGAAGCAGCTGAATCTGTCTCAGCTTCAGGGCAAGAGAAGAGAACAAAGAACAGACAAGATCAGTTAGCTTCTGCTTCTGCACCTTCACGTGAAGAGTCTAGCATTCAGGATAAAAGTAAATAGTAGATGTTTATGTATTTATTTACTTTTGTATTCTGTACTGAAAAACCATGTACTAAATGTTTATATTAAGTTAAACATTTTGTTTGATAAATTACTAATGATTTGAGTGTGAAATGTGTAAATCAAACAGATCCAACGTACACAGAGATGAGTTTGATATTGCTCCCCTTCAACAGGTCAAGTCTCAACTCACAATGATTCTTGATCTGCAAGGGATTGTCAGAAGGTCAGTGAGTTATACCCCTGAAGAAGGTGAAATAATTCACGACCTATCTAACGAGCAACTGGCAGAGAAGTTCAGACTCAATCCTGATGAAATTGTCAAGGATGCTCCAACAGTTGATTCAACCAGTGACGACGAACTACATGACGTTGATGAAGTTGAGGTTGAAGATATGCTGCTGAAGAGTACCCTCAGTACGCTGACAACGAGGGTAATGTGGTCCCCAATCTGGGTAAGTCCCTAGTCAGTGATATGTTTGAGGTACTAGACAAGATGGAGCAGGAAACAGGAAAGACCGAAGGAACCGCCCAAGCCTCAATGATGACGTAGACATTCGAAAGGCTGAGTGGGCTGAATGTTTTAAAGAAGTTAGAGCCCAACGTGCTGCACTGAAGAGGGATGCCTACACCAAGTTCTGCAGCGTCAAGAAACATCTTACGGTGTCAGGAAGGATTATCGCATGGGCATATTTTGATGATATTAACGTTTATGCCGTTAAGAGGGAGAAGGGCATAGAGTAATTTAGATTTCCACATGATCTAAAGACTCTACCAGGTTTTGAACTCAACCAGCTGGCCAAATTGAAGCTGTTGTATGCTGACCCGAGAAAGATGTCAGGCTGGTTTGAGGCTGCCCTAAAGAAAGAGTACCACACCAGGTGGATTAACTTCAGACCTCAACGACCTACAAGGTATATTAGAAGGTCTGAGATGAATGCCATTACTGGAGAACCAAAGATTGTGTTGAAGTGGAATCCTCCACGCACAATGTCAAGAATCCCACTTCGGGAAATGACAAAGGAGTTCACACCACACTTTAAGTGGTGGTACTATGATTGGAGAACTGCTGAAGCTGTCATAGTTCTGAACAAAGGGGGCCAAATGGATACCATCAGGGTATTCGACCCAATGTGGCTAACCAACTTGTCTGCTAATGATGTCTATACATTATACAAGTGGCCACTGTTCTATGACACACAAGACATTGTACAAGCCCTCCAGTTCCAAACCGTTATACGACTTTGCTTCGCGTTTGATATTCACGCAGGAGTCACACAAGAGGACAAGTACAAGAAATATGAGGAGGTAATGAAGAAAACAAGACATTAGAGAGATCTAGGTCCAAGGGGGAGTTTGTTGATACATGTATGTCCCTAGATCTTGAGATATGTGATGTAATAGTTCTTGTTTGGTATGATTAATGAAATGATATTGATAGTCTGTTAGTTATAATGTTTAATAGTTCATTAATGAGTCGTGACTGAATTGATTGGGTTTATGATTATTTGAATAGTTGCACATTATGTTATGTTAATTCAAACTTAACTTAATGAAGTTCCCATGCGAATGGCTCATGCGAATGAACCATAAGCATGAAGAACTTCACACGATTGACTCAGTCGCACGACTGAACCAGGAGACTGGATCAGTCGTACGACTGTAACATAAGATTGACTCAGTCGCACGACTGAACCAGGAGACTGGATCAGTCGTACGACTGTAACATAAGATTGGCTCAGTCGCACGACTGAAAACTCAGTCGTACGAATGAATCAACCGCATGGTTCAATCGCACGACTGAACTAGACTAATGGTTCAGTCGCACGATTGAATAATACCAACCTATAAATACAACTCAATTCTTGAAAAAACGAGGACTCTCGATCAATTACGATTCCAGACGAACCCTAGCCGTCCAGAAACCTTCCAAATCATTCTCCAAGTTCATAGAACACATTAGATCGATTCCTATCGATTTCTAACGTTAGTACCAATCCTTGATTGATTCTTCGTGTGTTCTCACTGATTGGATCGCCAATCAAATAGGATTCCGCACTATTTGATCTGGTTACACGTTAATCATAAGGTATTTCTGTCAAATACCAGGTCCTAAAAAAACATTGTTCATTTCCTTACCTACTTAATTATAGAGTGATTAATTTTTAAATAACAAAATACTTTCTTGTATTATTCTTTTTACATGAAATATATTTGAAATTTTTATAAAATTATAACCAAGTTTTAAAAGTGCTTCAATCAAGTCATTCATATGTTGAAAATTTTATATAGTAGTTATGGGGATATAGGTGCAACAAAGTCAGATTATAAGAATTATAAAAGGTTCTTAAACCAAAATATTGGTGAGTATGATGCAGATATGGTTGTTCAACGTCTTCTGAAGAAAAAAATCTACTTGCCAAACTTTTTTGTGAATATATTGTTAAAGAAGATGGAACTTTAGGCTGTTTGTTTTAGGGTGATGAGAACTGGTAGAAGAATTACTCATTATTTGTGATGTAGTAGCATTTGATGTGACTATATATCAAATAAGTATGTTTCAAATTCATTTTTGTTATTTTGATCATTGTGTCATTTTAAACATTATGTTATATTAAGCATTATGTTATTTTTATCATTGGTTATATTTGATCTTTCTTCAAATTTTTTTAGTTGTTTTTATAGCTATGATATGGTATTTGTTTCGTTCAGTGGTATAGATAAACACAATAGAAATGTCACTTAAAAGGCGTTTGGTATACCCCTCTCTTCAAGGAATTATTATTGGCCAAGATGCTCCTGTGAAGAGGGTTGTCCTACATGTTTAGTTCTCTATAACCCTATAATTATTTCTTTAATGGCACTTCTCTTCATGCCATTTTTTTAGTTATCTTCTTCTATCTAAGATAAAAGTTTTGAACATCATATCATCATTCACATTCTATTCCATTTGTCTTTAATTTACTACTCAACTGCAAAACAAAGAATTTTACAATATATTAGACAATTATTAACTAAATTACTTCTTTTTTTGATTCTTTTCACGTGATATATATTTGGAGAAATACCATAAATTAGTAACCAAGTTTTAAAAACATTTCAATTAGGTCACTTATATATATTGATGAAATTAGATCACTAAACCATCAAATCGAGTTATCATCAAGTTTTTAAAGGTCAAGAAAAAGATGAAAAAGAAGATATGAACCTCTATCTTTAGGGTTGAACTAGATTGTTAGCCTAGGTTGAACACTTGAATCAAATAACATGAAGATAATAGATCAAAATAAGACAAACACAATCAAAACCCCTTTGATCTGATTTTTTTGCAAATGAATAGTGTTTACAAGTAATCTCTCAATCAATTGGTCATGCAACCATTAACCAACTCTAATTACAATTAAGCTATTTATAGTCTATACTAACTTTCACTATTTAAATTAGCCCCTAGACTATTAACCTTGAATAAAACAAGACTAAAATAAAGTAAAATATATTTTATTCACACAAAATATATTTATTACAATAAAGTCTCAAACGCAATATATCTTCAATATCTTCACTCGGTTCTTCGTCTCGAACTCGACGTTTGATTTTTGTTGACTTTGACTGAGATGTTGATTTTTGTTGAATTTGACTATGTTGATAATATAGATTATCTTGTACAGCTCCAATAATACTATCCCTTAGTTTATCATTATTAATGTCTTCATATAAAATCAGCACCGACAAGTCAATCATAGAAAGATCTTCAAATTGAAGCTTTCTGAATTCGATGAGAAAGATTATCCATCTCATAAGCTTCTCCTATTTATATGCTCCCTTTTTTAGAGTGCATCCTTTGTGAGGATATTGAAACAACTTTCCCAAATCTCTAATCTTGAGTGCTTCAGAAGATGTAGGAGAAGGATTCCTAGCTCGGTATCTTTTGCAAACTTAAGGAAAATGTTCTATGATTAGGTACACTGCTCAACTGATGATCGATCTCACTTGTAGTAAAAATCTAAAACACAATCACAAACACAATCTCAACATTTCTAACTAGATCATTTTATAACAAAATAACCCGCGTTTATCTGAGTGTGAAAACAAATGAACCCGTGTTTGTTTGTGTGCAATTTCTATGAAATGCATGAGAAATGATAAAATTGTAACAACATAATATGGAAGACCCAAAGAATTTTAAAATGAAAATTTATTATAATTTATTATCATATATATATATATATATATATATATATATATATATATATATTACTGAGAACTAAATCGATCATGAGATCACATCCTCAAGATATACTTTAGCACAAAGATGAATTTAAATACCGACAAGAAATTAGATCACATTGATAACTGAATCTAAATATAATCTTTGAAAGATTTTGAATTTTTAAACTAATCAATAATTTCTGTTGATATGTTTGTCCATTTAAACCCATGCCATAACTTTTTCTACAAGCAGGTGATGATTCATTAAGGTTCGATTTAATACTTTAGAATGCTAGGACCCCACAATTATTTGGCAAAAACCCTCACCCAACATCTGGATTTATTGAATTTGGATACGATCTTTATAGAGCAAGGCTTGTGCATTCGTGTGTAAGTGATTATCAACAGAATATTACATTCTGTGATGAATTCATCATTTAGATGATTTGACACTACTTAGACCAAAATGGTAAGAACTCCAGGTCTATACTCACGTATAACAAAGGAGTTGACCATTTAATCGTGTGCCGAGTAGAGCTCCAAGTCAGTACTATCGTACAACAAAGGAGATCATCACTCCAGGTCAGTACTTTCGTACAACAGAGGAGATTAGCACAAACACAAGACACATAAATACACAAAACATGGCTCAAAGATATGGCTTATACGAATTGTATCATGGTGGATGAAATATTAGTTCTCAATCCAATTTTTGTCGGGACTTAGTTTTTGTGTAGCCAAAATGATTGCATAAATCTAGACATCCTTAAGCATAGATTTTAATTTAAATCATTATGTTGTTGTCTACTTTATTCTTTAGGCTGAGTCTATCAAGCATATCATTAAATAATCTATTTGTTTTTCTTTTATTTGCAATTGAAAATTAAGATGTGAATCAAATAATAGCATTAGTTACTATCATTTCTCATTTAAAAATGCAAGTCATGCAATAACAAGCATTTCAAGATGATATACAATCATTTCTCAGTTATCTCTAATCAAGATCCCAGTTCTCTTTTATTTGGTTTTTATTGAATCCAATTATACTCTCCCCCTAAATTTTTATTTTGCAAACCCTTTTTCTTTTTTTTTCTTTTTTTATTTTATTATATTTTTTATGAAAAAATATAAATTTACCAAAAAGATCTTCCAAACTACACTAATAACAAGATAAGAAATGAATTATCAAGAATTATGCAATGATTGTAAAGTGAGAACTGTGATTGTGCCGATATAAATACAATTGTGAATAAAATATCATGACCTTAACATGTTTGTTCCACCTCAAATTTGAATTAGGAAAAATATGTCACTGAACCGGATTACTAATAAACCTCCTGAATTGTTCTTGCACTCATAAACAGATTAGTTTGAATGAAAAACCCTGGCTATCATAGTCTCGGGAGTTTCTTTTTCAATGGTATAAGTAACCTACTTCAATAGACAATATGTTGAAATAGCAGGGATATTTGTAACCTTCTTTTTAGTTTGCCAAATTTATTTCGGTTTAATTAATTTTGAGTTGACGCAATTAAATTTGGAAATCATTTTCTGCTTAAGATCAGATGAAAAAGAATTTGATTTTGAAATTTTGGTCATTTTCTTTTTTGAATCATGTGAAATTGGCTTCACATGAAAAGGTTTGGATAAAGGGTTTTTCATCCAACTATTCAAAGATGTGTGCTTTTCACATCTTGAACCAGAGAAGCAACCCATCTTTGGTTGACTGTTTCGAACATTCTTTGTAAACTTACATCCAGAGAAGTAATTCGTTTTGCCTTTACCATCCGTAGCAAGTCTTTGAGGACACTTCTTTACCACATGACCTTCTTTTCCACACTCATAACAAGCCTTCAAAGGCTTTTGATACTTGACTGAACCGTGTGATGTATTGGGAATTGGAGATTGCTTTGAGGTGGTTGTAGATTCATGCTTGTTTTGGATTTTGCTATGTTGAAAAGTGAATGAGATCATCACTGGTTGACTTTGTTAGGGACCGTGTAAGTACGGAGTACTAACTGATTCTGCGCGTATAGCAACTCAAATAGTGCGGAATCCTATTTGATTAGCGATCCAATCAGGGAGAACACAGTTCAGATCAATCTAACGATTAATATAATGTTAAGAATGATTAGAGCATGATCAACTATGATCTATGAACTTGGAATAGGTTTTCTTGAGTCTGTGGACGGCTAGGGTATGATTATGTGCGTAGGTATTTGAATTGTTCTGTTTTTCCACGAATTAGGTGGTATTTATAGGTTAGGGTCTTCTAATCGTATGACTGAACCATTAGAATGGTTCAGTCGTGCGACTGAATCATGCAATTGATCCATCCACATGACTGAAGGTCCAGTCGTGCGACTGAGCCAATCTTATGTCTTAATCGTGCGACTGATCCAGTCTCCTGGTTCAGTCGTGCGACTGGTCCATTAGCATGAAGTATTCATGCGTATGGTCCATTAGCATAAGAACTTCACACAATTAAGTTTGAACATGTTTCTCAATCATTATTGACTAAGAATCATATACAACAATCACAAACCTATATAGTTAGTTCACTATATGTTATCACACAATAAACCATGAAATATTCAACATTATAAGCATCAACCACACTTTGTATTTCATTCATACCCATTCAATTACATATATGTAAGACATGATAGACATTTTACATTAAGCTCCTAAACTAGGTACATATGTAAAACAACTCCCCCTTGGACCTAGTTTACATCATTGTCTAACATTCTTCATTAGCTTTTCAAACTTCTTGTACTTTTCCTTGCTTGTAACTCTAGCATGTATCTTGAATGCGAAATAGAGTCTTATTACATTTTGAAACTGGAGTGCTTGTACAATATCCTGCGAGTCATAGAATAGCGGCCACTTGTATAAGGTATAGACATCTTCAACCGATAAGTTTGTAAGCCACATTGGGTCAAACACCCGGATAGTATCCATTTGACTCTCCTTTTGTAAGACTGTGACTACTTCACCTGTTCTCTGATCGTAATACCACCATTTGAGGTGTGGAGTGTAGTCCTGTGGCATTTCTTTTAGAGGGATTTTGGACATCGTACGCGGAGGAATCCACTTCAATACTACCTTAGGTTTTCCAGTAATGGAATCAACTTCAGACCTTTTGATGTACCTCTTCGGTTGTTGAGGTCTGAAATTGACCCACCTGGTGTGGTATTCCTTCTTTAGTGCAGCCTCAAACCAGCCTGACATTTTCTTTGGATCAGCATATAACAACTGTAGACGTGCCAGCTGGTTGAGCTCAAAACCAGGAAGAGTCTTTAGATTGTATGGGAATCTAAAGCTGGTTAAGTTGGTTGCCTGACACCTTTAGGTGTTTCTTGACTTTGTACAACTTAGTGTAGGCATTAGGCTTTTGTGCAGTGCGCATGGCTTAGATCTCAGCAAAACAGGCCGCCCATTCAGCCTTTTTGATGTCAACATCGGCGTTTGAGGCTTGGGCTTGACTCACATTCTTCTCAGACTCTTTCTCCATCTGATCCAACTTGTCAAATGTATCACTGGCGAGAGTATCACCCAAGTTGGGGACTACATTTCCCTTTTGATCAGTGTACTCTGGATATGGTCAGCAGTGACATCCTCTATCTCGATTTCATCTATGTCATTGAGCTCATCGTCACTTGTAACTTCAAAAGTAGGAGCGTCCTTGACAATCTCATTAGGATTTAGCCTGAACATCTCAGCAAGCTGCTCATCAGTAAGGTCATGAATGATTTCTCCTTCTTCAGGAGTATAGATTACAGACCTTTTGACTATCCCTTGCAAATCAAGAATCATCATGAGTTGAGACTTGATTTGCTGAAGGGGAACAACATCATATTCGTCTTGGTGAGATGTTTGATCTGCTTGATTTAAACATGTATCACATCAATTGATAGTAATTAGTCAAGACATTCAAACATTTGATAAGGATATATAAAAATTAATTTCAAAATTTGAATACATGATTCCAGTACAAAAGCTTTCAAATACATAAATATCTAATCATTACTTTTGCCCTGAATAGTAGGCTCGTCAGCTGGAGGTGCTGAGGATGAGGCTCCTTGATCCTGAGCCTTCTTTGACCGTCACTCTCTAGCCTATGTGGATGCTGATGCATCAACATCATCTCCTTCATCCTCATCTCCTTCATCCTCATCTCCTCCCTTCTCCTCTCCTTTATTTCCATCACCTTCTTCATCAGTCTCATCACCATCATCCTCATCACCATCATCCTCATCACCATCATCCTCATCATCCTCATCATTGTCATCATCACCATCATCATCTCCTTCTCTGATCTTGAGGGGCTCATCTTTGGATCCTTTGAGTGGTAGCATCAACTTCTTGTTCTTCTCCTCAAGATCATCTATCCTCTGTACTGAAGAAGTCTACAGCTCACAAAGCTCAGCAATCTCCTGACTCTGAGCTGCTATCTGCTGAGCCTGAGTAGCATTAAGCTCCATCAGCTGGTTTAGCTGTGTAGCTCGTTGCTCATTAGTAGCAAGCAACTTAAGCATAATCCGTTTAGATTGGCCAGCTGCTCCTCTAACCCAATGGAGGGTAGAGAGGACCCAAAGCTTAATGGGACCTGAGATGAGATCCCGAGTCGATGGGTGGTGGTATTGGTGGTGGTTGTGGTAAAGATAGGTGGTGGTATAGGTGTAGATGGTGGAGGTCTGGCTGTAGTAGTTGAAGGTGGAGGTGTGGTAGTAATAGTGGGTGGTGTGATAGTAGTGGTGGATGGTGTAGTAGCAATGGTGGGTGGTGTGGTAGTAGTGGTGGAGGGTGTCGTAGTGGTGGTGGTAGCTGTGGTGGTGGTGGTGGTAGAGGTGTTGATCAAGGTAAATCTCCATCTCTTACTCTTCATCCTGTGCGGCTGAGCCATCCTCTTTCTCCTCGATCCCTTCGAGGAGGATGCTCCCCTTGGCTGCTGGGCTAGTCTGGGGTGTAAGATGGATCCGTATCAGCCTCCCCCGACTCACCCTGGCATCCACCTACCGCCATAATCCCTCGCTCGGTGGCAACCACCCTGCTGCCCACCGTCTGAACTAACGGCTCCTCATCAAACTCCTCCTCATCAGGATGGAAGTCCTGATGGAATCCTGCCGTCTCAGCTCCTCCGTGGGTGGATGATGGAGGTGTAACATCTGTGGTAGTGGCCCTAGATTGGGTGGGGCCAGTATCTCCACAATCACCACTATCATCATCATCAGAATCATCAGATGGGAGCACATATGGCTCATAATCTGAGTCACTATCATCGTGACTCCACTTCCTCCTAGTTGGCGCCACGTAGTCCTCTCGGGCCAAATGCCCAAATAGTCTCCTTACCGGGGGCTTCACCTACTTGCCCTGGTAAACCTTCATCCTTCCTAAGGTGGTATCGTCCATCACCTCTAGTGTAACTACATCCTCTCTCTCCTTGGGCAGTGAAGGAAGCTTCTGGTCGATGATCATCTGAATGAAATGTGGGTACATGCAGAAGCTTTCCTTGCCTTTGGCCTCTATGTTCTTCACCAAGTAGGTGAAGACATCCTCGAAAAGCTGAACGGGTGGTCCAGCACCAGAGCTACATATGCGTTCTGGATCTAATCTGACAACTCATTAAATCCGCCCTTCCTCGAAACTATACACTTTAGCAGCACATGGGCTAAGTATTTGACTTGGGGGCACATGTTGCTCTTGTTTAGCACACCTGTATTTATGTACCCCGAGTACTTAGCCCAAAGAAAACATCCTCGAACTGTCAACGGATGCAGTCTGGTAGGACAATCGCCATCATCTCCCAACTCTGTGACTGTCCTCAGATCATCCTCACTAATCTCAATATCCTGCCCAAAGATGGAACTCCTAATACGGTGAGGGTCTGAGGTCCTATCTACAACAGTGCTTTCCTAGGAAGCCTGCTGTATCATTCTGTATGGTGTGCACAGAGTGGAGATAGCTCTAAAACTCCTCGATCTCCGTAGAAATGTAATAATGCCTGCGAACTCAGACGCGTTCCAGGATACAATGTCTAGATGAGCATATGTTGTGCTTTATGCTCATCATCCACCGACTCGCCATGCTGCTGTAACACAAGATAGATAAACGTTAGAGTGTGTGTAAATGAATGACATTTGAATTTATTGGACTTGAATCCTTCTGTTCTGTCGTGCGAATGGACAGTGCGACTGAGTATGAGTCGTGCGATTTAGCTCATTTGGGCGATTAAGCATGCGACTGGGCTTAGTCGTATGTTGTCCCATGTGGTTGAACCAGTCAAGCGGCTGAACTCATACGCATGGTTCAATCGTGCGATTGTGCCATTCGCCCGACTTAGTCGTGCGATTGAAGTTCATCAGTATGTCCATTCGCATGACAGTCTGTTTGTCCATTCAAATTCAAATCTTGAGCACAACTTGATGTTAGACGTGGTTTGGCTCTATAGACTCGCAATCGTTCCAACTAACATCTAACACATTTAAGTTAGCAATTTACTTAGTTTTATAGGTTTATTTTGTGAATTAAGTGTCGGTTCTTATTAGGGCTCAAATTAAGTCGATTTAGGGCATGATTTGATGAACAGTTGAGTGGATAACGCCGCACATTACCTGTATAATCAAGCGAAATCGTAGAAGCAACAATGATCAGTCTAGAACACTCAATCAAAATTTTGGCAGTGTAACGGTACAATCGTGCGATTTAGGGGCGATTTGGGGGTGATGAGTGTTTGCGACCGACTCCCCCTCTATTTATACTAGGGTTTCCTTCAGTCGTGTGATTGAACTTATTCGCACTCTTGATCCATGCGACTGAGGCTCAGTCGTGCGACTGGCACAGTCGGTCACCTTCAGTCATGCAACTAGGTTTCAGTCGTGCGACTATGTCATTCGGTCACCTCCATTCGTACGATTGGTTCATTTTGATGATCCAAACGTATGGATTGGCCCATGCTTATGGTCCAATCGCACATCTGGTCTATACGTGTGGTTTAGTCATGTGATTGGGCTCATATGTATGGTCCAATCGTACGATTGGTCCATACTCATGGTCCAGTCGTGCGAATGGCTCATACTTATGAGTTTGACCTTATGACCATTCATACACTTAGCCCTTTTACTTATTGATAAGACATTTTGACCATTGATCATCTCAGACATGACCAATTTAACTTAGAAAATTGTTGGTCACCTCAGACGTGATCTTTTTAACAACAAAACAATTTGTAACCTCAGACGTGCCCTTTTACATTTGAAAACCCCATTGATCACCTCAAACATGACCTTTTTAGTGAGTGAATCCCAGATTGACTTCCGACGTGTAGTCCGACATTTATCTACTAAATAACTGATATTCACTAAATGAAACAACTAGAAATAAAACAAAGTTAAAACATAATTTTGTATTTTTGTTTAGAGATGAAATACGTCCTATTAGAATAATTCTAATTGATTTTTTTCATGGACAAACACACTTCAATTCCAGTTAATCATTTCTGGTACGGTTCATTTTGAAATCATGCAGGTATATCAGACTCACTTGGGACACGTTAAGAATTAGTTTTGATGCTTGATCCTTGTTTCACTGATAGACCCCAGCAATTTTAGGAAATCATACTAGACAAGCTACAAGATGCACACAATGATTTTTGACATTCAGAGCTATAACTCACGATGATTGTTAGTATACTTGTCCTCTTAAATCCATACATAGATTTTTGACACACATTGGTGATTGTATAAGGTTTAATTATTTCAACAAGCATTTGTGGATCCCACGTTTATGTGGTAATCAACGTTCCTCTGGAGATTTTTGAGCGGTCTACATGTATATTGCAAGAGAGACTATTCTAAGAGCTTTCAAAGAGATGCTAAGCCTCAAGTCAGTGCCATCTCACAGCAGAGAGGCACAAACAACAATGAATTCTAGAATATTTAGGTTATGCTTATCCTCAAGTCAGTGCCACCACACAGCAAAGAGGCACACAACCTATCATCTTGTTTGAGCAGTTAATTTCCTTTTGCACATTTCGCACCAACAACATATGTTATTAGCTTGATTGCTTTATATTTTTCATGTGCTTTGCTCATATTTTATGGTCATCCGCACACATTTGTGGTATTTATTTTGCTCGTCACCCGTTATTGGAAGTTCGTTGATTGTGTTAACCAGGGATAAGATGGGAACCCACAGCTTGTTGAACAACTTAGTTTGAGCTTGAAATCACCAATGAGGTCTACTTATCGATTGTGTTGAATCTACCGACACATCATCTAATGCGCTAACAACCTCTATATCTACTTTCTTTATGTTACCATAGTAGCGTACTAGTTTAACTATCATCTTTCCGTTTATATTGCTTTGACTATTCAGACTTCACTTTGCATTTTGCATCATCAGTAGTTAAACTTTTTAAGGTCCCAAATTAATCTGTTCCCTGTGAACTATCATTTCCCAAAATTCGTTGAATTAGTATCACAGATTTGATTTCTTTCATTTTAGCTAAGCTATCCTCCTCCTTCGTTTTTAATAAAGCCACAAATTCAATACTAATTTAACCTATTCTCCCCCTAAAATTCTAAGACCGAAAATGTTTTTGCGTTTAGAATTTTAATAGGCGAAGAAAAATATAAAAAAAATGACTCCACTCGTCTAACTATGTACTGCTATCGTCTGGAATCGCTTCATTTTTCTTTTTCACCCCGTTGACTTGTAATAGATATAAAAATCTTGGTTTATCAAACGCTTTTGTGTAGAGGTCAGCGCATTGAAAGTCCATATTAATTTTAACACATCGATTAAATTCTTTTCAAAACAATCACATATATACTGATATTTAATTCCGATGTGTTTGGTCTTTGGATGTTGGACATGATATTTAGTTACGGCTATAGCAGCAGAATTATCAACAAATATAGGAGTGTTAGAGAATTTCAAACGATAGTCCCACATTTGCTGTTGAATCTAGATGATTTGAGAACAGCAGCTTGCTATAGCAACGTATTTAGCTTCACAAGTTGACAGAGCAACCGATGTCTGCTTTTTACACTGCCACGTGACTAATCTTTTCCCAAAGAATTGACATCCTGTCGAAGTTGACTTGTAGTTCATTTTGCAGCCGCCATAATCCAAATCGCAATACGCTATAAGCTCAAAGTCACCATCATGAGGATACCACAACCCAAGTGTTGGCGTACCCTTCAGATAACGAAATATCCTTGTGACACCTATGAGATGGTTGACTTTTGGTTTTGCCTAATATCTGGAGCAATGGCACGTCACGTACATGATATCAGGTCGTGAGGCGGTGAGGTACATGAGGGATCCGATCATTCCTCGGTACATGGTGGCATCCACCAGATCACCATTTTCGTCGGGTGCCACATCATGGTTTGTAGCCAATGGAGTCCCAGCTGCTGAAGCATTCTCCTATCCAACTGACAGAGAATATCTCCTACATACTTGGTCTGATGAAGAAATATCCCCTTTGGTGTCTTATCCACGTGTAACCCGAGAAAGAACTTTATCTCTCCCATGGCACTCAATTCAAATTCAGCTTTCATTACTGCTTCAAATTCTTTGCATAATGCTTTGTTTTGGGAACCAAAGATTATGTCAACATAGATCTAAACTAGCAGTAAGTCACCATCCTTTTCGTTGATGAACATGTATAGTTAATCACTCCTCTGCGAAAGCCGTGTTTCACAAGATGAGTCGAGAGCTTTTCATACCATGCTCTTAGGGCTTGATGGAGCCCATAGAGAGCCTTATCTAGTTTGTAAACTCTGTCTTGATGATACGGATCCTTAAATCCTTCGAGTTGACTGATGTACACTGTCTCCCAGATTTCACCATGAAGAAATGCACTCTTTATATCTAATTGATAAACTTTGATCTTCATGTAAGATGCATAGGCTAGGAAGATACGGATTGCTTCCATTCTTGCAACAGGTGCAAACACTTCATTGTAATCAATACCCTCGACTTGTCGAAATCCTTGAACTACAAGTCGAGCCTTGTTTCTTATTATCACCCCTTGGTCATCTTTCTTGCATTTTAAGACCTATTTGGTGCCAATGACTTTAGCACCTTCTAGTCTATCCACCAGTGTTGATACTCCTAACTTCTTGAATTGAAAAAGTTCCTCTTGCACGGCACTCACCCATGCCTCATCGTTAGGGCTTCACTAACATATTTTGGCTCAAATTGAGACACAAAACATCGATACACCCCATTGTAAAGATATCCCCTTTTCATTACTGAGGCATAATCAGCTGAGTATAGCTGATTTCTTATATGTACACCTGATTGAACATCTCCAATTACATTGTTCAAAGGATGATACAAATTTAGTCGTGATCCAGGAGTGATGGGAACAACAACTTCATTATTCAGATTGTGAACTGCTGGTTTAGCATCTGAGGCAGTGGGAGTGTGAGGTTCCGAAGTGTCAGAGGCATCAACATCAATGCTTGTGTACTTGCAGTAGTAGGAACCTGTTCTTCCTGATCCACCTGATCATTTTCCATGTCTTTATCATCAGAAGATGAGTCACTTACCTCAAGTGCTCCCCCTGAAGAACTGGAAGACTCACATTATGATGCTGAGGTCGTCGGGTCTAATGATGGTGTATTTAACACATCGTACATCATTCTGGTCGATAACTCATCCTCAGGAGGGGAGAGAGGGATGTTGAAGGACTTAAAGAATCCATCATAGTCGAAAAAGAATGAGGGTCCTTTTCCAGCAAGGGTTGTGGTGTATCTCTGTACACCAATGTTGCACCACACTTCTACTTGACCCATTGAGTTGTTATAAACTCTCTATATGGTATGTTGTATCCTAAAAAATTCCTTCTTTAGCCTTCTCACTGAACTTCCCTGACTGAGTTTTCTCAGCAGCGTACATGGTGTGCCAAATGGCTCGAGGTACTCCAGATTTGGTTTACGTCTTTGGAGCAACTCATAGCACGTTTTACCATGACGTTTGACCACTAAGACTCGATTTAGGGTGTAACATGCGTTAGCTACTTCCTCGTTCCAAAATTGGATAGGCAGTTTCAAGTCTGCCAGCATCATCCATGCTATCTCTTTCAAGCTTCGATTCTTTCTCTCAAGAACCCCGTTCATTTGAGGAGTGTAGGCTGATGTGAACTGGTGCACAATCCCCTTTTTCTTTGCAAAATTCCTCCATCCATTGGTTCTTGAACTCGGTACCATTATCTGAGTGAACTTGTCTGACCTTAAGCTTTTAGAGTGACTCCAATGTAGTTACCAGTTCTTTGAATGATTCAAATGTCTCTGATTTGGATTTCAGAAACATCACCCAAGAGAATCTTGAGTAATCATCTGTAACTACATAGCAGTACAAATCTATGGCAATGCTCTTTTTACTAACTGGGCCAAACAGATCCATGTGAAGAAGCTCAAGAGGTAGATCAATTGAGCGAACTTTCTTTTCCTTGTGAGACTTCTTAGTCTATTGCCTTTCTTACATGCGACACGAAAATCCGGTAATTGGAAGCTCTTGACATTTACTCCACGCACTAGATCATTCTAGATCAAGTGATTCATCTTCCGTGGATTAATGTGTCCCATTCTACTATGCCAGGAGATGGAGTCTTTCTCCGTTGCCTTTGACAAGAAGCATTGTACTTGATGATCTGTTGTGGAGGCCTTTGATAGGTCCAAGACATATAAATCATTATATCTTGAAGTTGACATTAAGACTTGATCCTCCGGTATCACACACTCCTTCTTTAACACATAGCACTTCTTGTTGTCAAAGACTACCTTGAATCCTTTGTCACAAATCTAGGATACAGAAAGTAAATTATTTTGAAGTTTTTGAACATAGTTTACCTTATCAAATTTCACTTTTTGGTTTCCCACTTCCCCTTATGCAGTGATATAACCTCCTTTATTTCCAGCAAATGAAACGTGCTCTCCTTTAATCTGTTTGACATTTGACAAGAGATACAGGTTTCCAGTCATGTGCCTTGATGCCCCGCTATCAACAATCCAAGTATTTGTAGTAGCACTATAGCGGACGCCCTGCACATACAAGGAAATGATTAGTTTAGGTTAGGTACCCAAGCCTTAACTGGCTTGGGTGACCCGGAGGAATCCCACATCATAAATTCTACCCACTATCCATTTGAGGGAGAGGGCAAATCATACTTCTTCTTGTGCTCATTATCAAACATTAGACTTGTTTTTTCTTTCCATAATGCAGTTTTGTGTAAGGCCTGTTTGTGATAAACAAACAACTAGCTTACGGTTTGACCTTTATGTTCACTAATTCTTCTTGGTGGAGTGATAGAACTCATTTTAGAAGAACTGGTTTAGTGTCATAAAGTTTAACTTTCATTCTTGGTGTCTGATAATAAGGACAGTTAGAAGCAATGTGTCCAAACTTTCCACAATTGTAGCATGATCTACTTTCGACATGTTGGTGGAACTGTTTCTGTAGTGAAGTGTATGACACAGGTGTGACTTTAGTCTGTTTGGTTTTTGACACTTCTTGTTTAGATGTTTTAAGTTCTTTAACGAAATTCATTTTTGAACATTTTTAACATCTTTACCCTTTTGTTTATTTGGACTAAGAATGGTGCCCGTGGTTGGTTAACTTGTTTGGCCTTTTTGGGTTCAGAATTAGACATGTTTTAACATGACTTTACCTTAACCTTTTCAAATTGTTAATAAAAATTAACAATTGGCAACTTAACTTTAGATTTTAAAGTGGTCTCATTCTGTTTAGTGACTGATTCCATTGGTTTACTTGTGGAATCTGGATCACTAACTAGAGGAGTGGACACCACATGATCTTTGATTGGGTTGTAATTAATTGGTTTACATATAGCATTCAACAAGGCTCATGTGGTGGTGGAACCATTTTGTAACCCAAACCCTCCTCGTTGTTTTGTTCCTTCACTAAGTGTTGGACTATGTGAGAAGAACTGGTCCAACTGTGCAGTTTTTGTTTTAATGAATTTACTTCGACTTCCAAAACTGCTTTTTCTTTCTTAGTTACTTCCAGGGTGTTTGAATAGAACTTTATGTTAGTTTCTTGGTTAAAAGATACAACTTTGGTTTCCCTTAGTTTTTTATTTAAGAGTTCTATTTTCTCTTTATAACTGTGCTCATTTTGTTTCAAAATCCGGTTTGCTTCTGTGCATAGTGGTAAGACATTTAGCAAGCTATCAATGTGATCTAATAGCCTAGCAAATTTTGAATCTATGCTTTCTCTAAATTTATTACATTCATTACAAGCACGACTATAAAAAAGTTGGTCTTTGTTACTTACCTGAGAAGATTCGGTTGAATCAGCCATCATAGCAGAGTTTGATTGTTCGGGTGCTGGTGATTCTGAACATGTTGTTCAGGGACCTTCTTCATTTAGGTGATTGACCACATTTGCATTTCCTTCATTATTAGACATCACAAGTTCCACTGCTATTTCGCCTTCACTTACAGAGTCGTCATCCCAACCTCAACACAGGCAATGTTAGGTTCTCCCGGAGATACAAACCGAAAGGTCCAATCTTGCCCTTCGTCGTCTTGTGTAGTCAAGGCCTTAGGATCTTTGTTTGATGATGTAGCACCATTGTAAGATGACCCAACCAGAAAACCAAGATCCCCCTCTAGAAAACCAAGATACCCTTCCCCTTCAAAGAAAACACCATGTTTAGGGATGAAGCCAGAACAACTGAAGGAAAGGTCAACAGCAAAACCGATGGTGCACACAACGTTAACTCCCCCCTATACATACAGATTGGTCGTAGGAGATGTTAAACTTTCTTTTTGCAAAATACAAGGTCAGTTTAATTGATGGCACAATCGAGAAACCGAAAAAGACGTTAGGCGAGTATATGCGTTGGATATGTTGTGACGTCATGATAAAAGGATGGCTCACAACAGCAATGGAAAAAGAGATAAGAAGCAGTGGGAGTACGCCGAAACCACCATCGAGATGTGGTCAGACCTTCTTGAAAGGTTTGGAAAAGAGAGTGCCCAGGGCTTACGAACTAAGACAGACCCTAACAATGACGCGGAAGTTCAGAGTGTCCGTATCAGCCTATTACACAAAGCTCCGCAGCCTTTGGGATGAGATTGGATCCATCATGACCATACAACAATGCACCTGCAATGGGTGCACTTGTGGTATCAGAAAAAAGTTGAACGAAGCCAAGGAGAAAAAGAGACTCTATGAATTTCTCATGGGGTTAGACAGTGACTTTTCAGTCATTAGAACCTAAATCCTAGCCTTAAAACCTACTCCAAGCCTAAGCGGTGCCTATCGTCTTGTTGCAGAGGATGAGAGGCAAAGAACTATATCGCTTGACAAGAACTTAGTGGTTGAAATAGCCGCCCTCAAGGCTTTTACTCCTAACAGCCGCGAAGGTAATTCTAATTGAAAAGGAACAAAATGAGATAAAGTGGTGGACAAAGGTGCTAAAAAAGTTGACATTATGGAGCACTACACTTTCTGTGGGAAGGATGGGCACAATAAAGAAGGGTGTTTCAAAAGAATCGGCTATCCAGAATGATGGCCGGGTAATAAAGTGAAGCAAGAAGGTACAAAGGCAGCATATGTTGAGGCCGACCCAAGTCCCATTCCAGGCCTCTCAAAGGAGCAATACCAATATTCTTGAATACTTTTGGAAAGGAAGGCAACTATCACGACGAAAACCCACGTATGGCCAATCTTGTAGGTAAAAGGGGAGACAGTGATGATCGGGTGGTCCGCCACCGAGCACATCACTCGCAACCCAGATTTTCTTATTAATAAAACCGAAATCCTTTCAAGTACCCCGTCCTTATAGCCAATGAAACTAAAATACCGGTCAAAGGAATGGGTGATTGCACTCTTGAAGGGGGCGCTATGATCAAAGGAGTTCTTTATGTCCCTGATTTTAATGCAACCTTTTATCAGTTGGGCAATTGCCAAGTGTAGAGATTAATGAAGAGCCTGATGCAACCCAAACATCCTAAGTCTTTTCTACATGCTGCACAATGCATTGAAGAAGAATGCTTAGGAAGTTTCACACATGCAACAGAAATATTCTAAGTGTGAAATCTTCTGAAGCCAAGACCAATATCTTCCGAAGCCAAAGATGAAGTCTTCCGAAGCTTCAACTCATGAAGATAGATTTCTTCCGAAGCCAAAGATGTACTTTTCCATAAAGCTGGAAACCTTTCCGCTGCATCTCTGTAATGTCACCAACTTACATGTTTTGGTGAAAAGGTCCATGCTTTTGGTAAGTGTACATTGAGGTCTTGAGTATGTAACTTTCTACTTCTTGTACTTTATCCTTTTTGTAATAGATAAGGATGTGAGCTATGGCATGTCATAGTCACTAGTCAAAAGGCAATCCGCCTTTTGACTCTACAATTGATTTTGTTTGTGTGTCTAGTCAATTGTATCCAGCTGGCTTTCAAAGTATAGCCGGCTGTAGGATGTTGTATAAGTGTCTCATGTTCTTGTATCTTTCCATAGGCTTTTGTAACACTTGTAATAGAACATAGAGAAAGCAATATACTGTATTCTTGAAAACCATAAACTTGTGTTCTGTCTCATATATTACTTGTGTTCTTAGTGTCTCATTTGTGGTTAATCCAGTTTACTATTTGATTAAGTTTTGTTAATCTCCTCTTTGTTGTGTTGTGTTGTAAGTGACCCCCTTCACCGGTCCTGCATTTGGTATCAAAGCTTTCCAGGCTCTTGATATAAGATCTCACCATCTTAAGATCCCTCACACACACAAATACTCAACTTTTCAAATGGCAGCCATTTCCAAGACTGATATGGAAACTGGAACCATGAACAAGTCCCCACTGATCACTCTTGATGAGTTTGATACCTGGTGTTTGAGAATGGAAGGTTTAATCAGGTCTCTTGATTCAAGAATGTGGGAGTCTATTGAGAATGGACCTTTCATACCTAGCACCCCCTCTGCTACTGGTGCTGGTATGATCCCTAAGGATATGGCTAACTACTCTGATGAAGATAGGAAGAGAGTAAAGATTGACAGAAAAGCCATGACAGCCCTTCAAACTGCCCTTCCAAACTTTATGTACAGAGGTTTCAAGAAGTGCAAAACAGCTAAGCAGCTATGGGATGCACTGAAACTGATGTATGAGGGTTCTTCTGAAGCCAAAGAGAACAAGAAGGATCTCCTGAAGCAGTAGTTTGAAAACTTCTCCTTCAAAACATATGAAACCATGACTCAGTAATACTTCAGGTATATTGAGATTGTGGATACCTTGTGGATGGAGGAGTTCCTCTTGAGAACATGGACATTGTAAGGACGTTCATGTCCTCATTTCCTAGGCAGGGGACACACTACTGTGTGGTGATTAAGAGGACTGAAAATCTCAAAGCTCTTACTCTAACATAGTTATATGGGATTCTTAGTGGCTACCAGATGGAGATGAACATGCAAGGTTCATATGGCAACTACAACAATCAAATGGGTTCAGCCCTACATGTGGTTGAAAAGGATAGCATAGAACCCCAACATCATCTCATATGCTACCCTGACAACTCACCAAAGGGTCCTTTCATCACCTTCCTAGAGACACCAAGGAAGAACTACACTCAAGGAAGCCCATTCCAAGAGACAAGCTCTCTCAAGCTTTTGTGTCTTCTAATGAAAGCTGTGGCAACTCTCTTTTCACTCTTGAAGACCTGGACTGTATTCATCCAGATGATCTGGAATACATGGAAATAGTCCAGCAGATGGCTCTTCTCACTCACAGAGCCAAGAAGTTCTACAAGAGGACTGGAAGGAAGTTTCCAAGCAATGCAACCAGTGGAAAGTTTGGCCTGGACAAAGGGAAAGTCAAGTGTTACAACTGTAACTTGATGGGCCACTTTGTCAAAGAGTGTAAGGCACCTAAAACAAGTGGTGGCCAAACACAGTCCAGACCTAACTACACTGACAAAGCTCTCCCGAATATGAAGTCAAAGCAGCAGGCTGCTGTTGCTGTTGAAGAAGGAGGCTTTGACTGGAGCTTTCAGGTCGAAGATGCTTCTCCAAACCAAGCATTGATGGCAGATCATGATGAAGCCAAGGTATTGGAACATCTCTGTACTCCTGAATGCATTGCTAAAGTCAATAGATACAGGTCCTATAACTTGGAGATGAGATCTGATCTTGAGTCCTTAAACATTTTAAAATCTGATTTTAGAAAGTCTGAAATTGATTATAAACTGAAGATAGAGGACCTAGAGAAAACCATTTCAGTTCTGAAACATGAACACATAGATTTTAGGACTCAAATCAAAGATCTCATAACCAAGCTGACTGAGTGCCAGGCTGAGCTTGTGATCAGCAAAGCCAGGACAGAAAAGAGTGTTCTTGAAGAAGAGACTTTCAAGAACATGATATCCTCATCCCTGCACAACAAAGTGTGCTATCAAAATAGACAGGGACTGGGATCCAATGAGATAGATCCTCCACACACAATCTTGTCTGTAAGACCTCCTAGGTGTGGAACTTGTGAAGATGAGCTCCTTGTCATAGATCCTATAAGTGAAGAGGATGAAAAAGAGATAATGAAGAATTCCTCTGAGAAGAGTGAAGAGGAGAATTCTAAGAAGGGCTACTATCCTTCTGAGGAGAAGAAGAAGAAGACTGTGATGCTAAGTCTATGAGAAAGAACTTGATCAGAAAGAGCAAGAGAAAGGCAAGGTAGGCTTAAGAGATCAAGGCTACTTTTGATTCTAAGTAGAAACAAATTTTCATCTCTGCAGGGTTTGAAGTAGTAAGGACTAAAGACATCAACCAAAACTCTTTTGCTAAGAGTTCTGGTTCTGGTTCTTGTTCAAATCATCACAGTAACAAGAAGAAGACTGATCTGTGTATCACTGCTACACAGCTTGGACCATCAAACTCCAAGAATAGTTCCCAGCCCAAAAGGATTGTCTTAGCATCTGCAAAGATGAAGGTTGAGAAGGGATGTGACCAAGGACAGTCTTGTTCCCAGCAGAAGACTCTTGTGAAGAAGAAAAGTGAGTATGTCATGTGTGAAAGTACCACTCACATTGCTAAGGATTGTCCATACAATCCTAAAAGTACTATCCATATGCCCAAGACAACGACTTCAAAGAGTTCCAAGAAAATTCAACCTTTGGAAAGAAAATCTGTTTCCTTCGAAAGCTCCAAATCTAAGATGAAGGCAAGTGGAAAATTACCCTCGGAAGAGAAGTTGGTCTCGGAAGAAAGGAGTTCTCCGAAGCACTGAAGTCTGCTGCAGTGTCTGTAGAATCTTCCGAAGGTGCAGTCATCAAAACTTCTGAAGTTCCAAAAGCTTCTAAAGTTTTGAAGGTCAAGTCCAAGACTCCAAAGGTGGTGTGGAAGTCTAAGAAAGACCAAGTGACTGAGAATTCTCCATCAACAACAACTCAAGATCTCTTAGCACAACCATAGGATCTATTACTGTTGCATTACCTTTTGTTTCTCTTAATGAGCCCAAAACAAGAAAGGCTTAGGTTTCTAAATGTAACTAATTCTTTTCTTTCTGCAGTGACAACTCAAGACAAACAAGAATGTCTGGATCATTGATAGTGGTTGTTCCAGGCACATGACAAGCAATAGGTCAGTACTCTAAAAGTTTGAAAGGATTGATGGAGGACCAGTTGCTTTTGGAGGAGATGAAGGTGGTTACATTTCAGGAAGGGGCATGGTCACAAATGGTAAGCTCTACATTGAAAAGGTAAACTTTCTCAAAGAGCTTGGGTACAATCTTCTGAGTGTATCTCAATTTTGTGATCAGAGTCATAACATGCTCTTTACTGAGCATGCGTGCATTGTTCTCAAGCCTGGTGTGGTCATTCCTCATGAGCACATCCTGCTTAGAGCCCCCAGGAAAGAGAACATGTACAAGATGGACTTGCAAGAAACATCTCCCTATGGAGAGGTTTTACGCTTTCTGTCTAAAGCCAATAGTGACGAGTCTTTCCTATGGCATAAAAGAATATGCCATGTAAACTTTAAAAACATGAATAAATTAATTAAGAATGATTTGGTAACTGGAATACCAAAGAAAGAGTTTACAAGTGATGACCATTGTCTTGCATTCTTGAAAGGGAAACAACATAAGGTATCTCACAAGCCTAAGGAAAGAAACTCCATCACTACACCCCTACACTTGTTACATATGGATCTCTTTGGCCCCACCAGTGTAATGAGTCTAGGAAGGACCTCTTACTATTTAGTGATCACAGATACTTTATAAGATTCACTTGGGTCTTCTTCTTTAAAACTAAGGATGAGACTCCTGAGATTCTGAAGAATTTCATACTAAAGATTGAGAATCAATCTGATCACAAGGTCAAGATCATAAGATATGATCAAGGAACGGAATTTAAGAACCAAATCCTTGATACATTTTGCGATGAAAGGGTATTACAAGACAATACAGTGCTCCCAGGACTCCTCAGCAGAATGTTGTTGCTAAGAGGAGAAACAAGACACTGATTGAAGCTGCAAGAACCACGTTGTCTGACTCTAAGCTGCCCATCACCTTCTGGGCAGAGGCAGTCAACACTGCCTGCTATGTGCAGAACAGAGTTTTAGTGGTCAAGACTCATGGCAAGACTCCTTATGAACTTTGGCACAAGAGGAAACCTTTCATTGGTTTTCTCATGTTATTTGGATGTCCTTGCACCATCTTGAATACCAAAGATCAAATTGCCAAGTTTGCTGAGAAATCAGATGATGGACACTTTATTAGATACTCTTCTCAAGCTAAGGCTTATAGAGTATACAATCTCAAAACTAAAATTGTTGAGGAGTCAGCCAATGTGACTTTCAATGAACACACACCATGTGTGGTTGGTTCTGGTCCTGATTGGCTATTTGATCTTGATCTAGTTACCAGCTGTTTTAACAAATCTTGTGAGAATGTTTCAGGATCTACATAAAATCTAAATACAGGTGATCCTGATCCAAGATTTGAGCTGAGAAGATCTTCAAGTCACACATCTTCAGCTCCAGTTGGAACTCCTTCTGCAAATGAGGTGTCTATCAACACTACAATGACAAACTCAGCTGATACATCTAGGGTGCCTTCAAATTCTAGCTCAGAGGCTCCACAACTAGATAAGAATACCTCAACTATGGAAGACAACCATGGTGGTGGTGACAATGATCAAGAATTTCTTGATGCTACAAACCACACCATAGATGACAACATCAATGATGTCACACACTGCTTGGATCAAGCTTCTCTTGATAAGTGTGCTGATGTGGTGGGAGAAACATCTATGCTAGATCTAAATTTCTCTAGTTTAGATCTTTCTCAGCAACTTGCTGTGATCCCTTAGCTTAGGATCCACAAGTCTCACCCGACCACAAACATCATTGGAGATGTTGTCACAAGGGTAAGAACAAGAGGACAAACCCATGAAGAAAATGTTTGTCTTCACTTTTGTTTCCTATCCCAGATAGAGCCAAAGAAAGTTGATGAAGCTCTAAAGGATGGAAGTTGGGTTGAAGCTATGCAACAGGAGCTGCTTCAATTCAAAAGGCCAAAAAAGTTTGGAACTTTGTCCTCTTCCTATGGGAAGACTACCATTGGAACCAAATGGGTGTTTAGGAATAAGAAAGATGATAGAGGCATTATCATCAAGAACAAAGCTAGACTAGTTGTTCAAGGATACACACAAGAAAAAGGGATTGACTACACTGATGTCTTTGCTCCAGTAGCAAGACTTGAAGCTGTTAGGATATTCCTGGCATTTGCTACATCCAAGAACTTCAAGGTCTTTCAGCTTGATGTAAAATGTGCTTTTCTGTATGGAGTGATTGATGAAAAGGTATATGTCAAGCAACCACTGGTTTTGTAGATCCTGGTTATCTTGATTATGTCTGCAAGCTTGACAAAGCTCTTTATGGACTGCATCAGGCACCTAGGAAGTTGTATGAGACACTGTCTGAGTATCTTGGAAACATAGATACAGGAGAGGTACTATAGATGGAACTCTCTTCATCAAAGGATAGGGAAATCACATTCTGCTAGTTCAAGTATATGTGGATGACATCATCTTTGGTTCAACTAATCCAAAGCTCTGCAAAGACTTTGAGAAGATGATGAATGACAAATTTGAAATGAGTGTGATGGGGGAACTCAATTTCTTTTTGGGAATTCAAGTGCAGCAAGTTGAAGATGGCATCTTCATAAGTCAGTCAAAGTATGTTCAGGACATACTCAAGAGATTTAACATGACTGATTGTAAGATTGCTAAGACACCCATACCCAGAAACTACTCCCTTGGACCTGACCTTGAGGGGGAGTGTGTAGATGAACACTTATACAGGGCTATGATTGGGTCTCTTATGTATCTTACTGCTAGCAGGCCTAATATTATGTTTGCTACATGTATTTATGCAAGATATCAAGCCAACCCTAAGATGTCTCACCTCATCACTGTCAAAAGGATTCTACGATACCTCAAAGGTGCTTCAACACTTGGTTTATGGTACCCAAAGAATCCTGACTTCAATCTGTATGCTTATACAGATAGTGATTATGGTGGTTGCAACATGACTGCAAAGTCTACATCTGGGGGATGTTAGTTCCTTGGTGGAAGGGTTGTCTCATAGCAACGCAAGAAGCAATCTTGTGTCTCTGCATCAACTGCTAAAGCTGAATACATTGCTGCTGCAACTGTTATGCTCAAGTGCCGTGGATTCAAAATCAGATGTTGGACTATGGACTAAACTTCAAGGAGACTTTCATTCACATAGACGACAACAGTGCTATCTCAATCACAGAGAATCTGTACAGCACTCAAGGACCAAGCACATCAATATTAGGTATCATTTAATAAGAGATAACCATGAAAAAGGATTAATTAAAATAGTCAAAGTTCACACAGATGAACAATATGCTGATCTTTTTACAAAGGCTTTTGATGAATAGAGATTTATATATCTAATATAAGCTATTGGGATGATTAACTTTGAGTAGGTTTTTCTTAAAACTAATTCTTATTATTTCTTAAAATATGTGTGTCCTAAGTTGACTAGTTCATCACTTTCATAAGCACATGTTTTCTCTAGATAAAATTATCTTTTTGAAGACTTTCCTTAGATTTTTGAAAAAATTTTGATCCTTCGAAAGTTATGCTTTTAACCTCGGAAGCAAATCATGCCTTCAAAATAAATACTGTCTAAGAGGATTTACCTTCGGAAGAGATTTCAAATTCATCTTCCAAAGCTTAAATACTTGTCTCAGACACTTATTCATTTTAAGGACTATTTTCTTCCGAAGTAATATTAACTCTCAGAAGCTTTGTGTTTTATATACAAAGCAATGAAGATTTAATTTCTCTTCTGAAGCAAAATTTTCAAAACTCTCAGGAAATTCTTTCGAAGTCAATTTAACTTCAGAAGCTTTTTAATTAAAACTTCCGAAGATAATTTACCTTCGGAAGCCTTTTGACTTCCAAGAAAACTACTTTTTGAGTAAAAGTATACTACTTTTTTAGAGGTGGGACCGACATCCGGATTTCAAAGTTTATCCTCTTTCATTAAACTTTATCAGAAATCCCTCTCACATATAAACCTAACGATTTTCCCCTCTTTCTATCATCTGTTCTTCCTCCAAACCTAAAACCCTAAATTTCTCTCTAAAATTTCTTTCTTCCTTCTTTCTTCATCTTTAAGCTACTTCACAATGGCTAATCTCGCTCACAAAATTGATCCCAACTTTACGATGCAGCTACACAGGTAACATAATCAGGTTGCTCTGTTAAGCTCTAAGAAAGATCCTCATTTCTCAGAGATTTTTTGATTCTTAGCATTGTCAAACTACTTCACCTCCCTAACCATTGATCCTCCACTCTATGAGGATCATCTGCTTGATTTCTAGAAGACCTACCAAGAGGTCGTAATGGATGGGGAGAAGGCACTGTCTGTCACAGTGCAGGGGAGAACAACCTTCATCATTCCGGCCATCATCAACATGCATCTTCAGCTGGATGATGAAGAAGGTGAGGTGTTCTTTCCAAAGGAAGCTGTTAATCATTCCTTTGAGCATATAGGATATGAGGGAGATTTCTCTGTAAAGGCCTTTAGGAAAGGGAAGGTCTCATCCCAATGGGGATTCCTGCTCCATATGGTCATCCATAGCTCATCAAACAAGCATGGTGGATGGGACCAGATTCCTAAGGATCTCTCCTTCATCTTCCATGGAATGATTCAGGGAGTCAAGTTCAGGTATTCTCAGTTTTTTTATACCAACTTGCTTGCTAACTTAGACTCCTTAGAATATTACATGTTTCCTAGATATGTCCAGTACATTTTTAACTGTGAACTGGGCTCACAGTTAAGGAAAACAGGTAACATTCTTAAATTGGGACAGATGGAGCCCGGCAGCTTTAAAATACTAAGAAAGCCCATAGTTGGCTTCTCTCAGGTAGAAATAGCCCTAGTCCCAAAAATGTTAGAGCTCATTGCTCAAGGTGACAACCTAGCAACACAAGCTAGTGTTGAACCCACACCTACTATTTCCCCACCACTTACACAGCCTCAAATCACCCTCACTTACAAAAGGAAATCCAAATGAACCCCTACTCAGACTATTCAGTCTACAGAGGTCCCCATACAATCATCCTTACACGAAGAAGTGGACACTGGAGCTCTCACTTCTCCTGAGGAGCAGACCACTCCCATCTCTTCATGGATCAGTGCTGAGGTTCCTCATGCTCAGCCTGATGAGCTCATTAGCCCAACTGCCTTAACTCATCACTCTAAGTCTTAACACTCAAGTGATTAACCTTCAAGGGACAGTTACCATCCCCAGCCTATAGATCTCAACCAACCAATTCCCAACCTTGATTTCTATACTGATAAAGATCTAGGTTTCAGTGAGTACCATGATTCTCTCTTATTTCCCCCTACTCAAAGAGAGATGAGTGCTTCTGAGGCTCCTATTTCTAGCCCTCATCAGTCACCTACTACTGAGGTGGACACTTCTGAACATGTTCAGGATGTCCATATGGAAGAGGCTCTCACTTTTGAAAGTGATTACAACATTAAGACTTCAACCATGACAACTCAGCCCACTGTCATCTCAACTGAGACTAGCAGTGAGCAGAGGAAGTCCAGTAGCAAAGAACATGAAGTTGGTGGTGAGACTAAGGACTTTGGTCTAGTTATCTCATCCCCCAATGATTCTTCTGATGAAGAGGGGAATCTGAGACTAAAGGTGCACAAACTGTCTGAAACATGCACTTATTTAGTCTCAAAGGTCAGTTACCTTGAATCTCAGGTGACTACCTTACGCAACAGGATCAATGATCAGCAACTTGAGATTTCTTATCTTAAGGAAAAACTAGCTGGGAAGACCCTTAGGAAGAGCTCAACCAGGAACACAAGAACCTATGGATGTGATTGACCTATCTTCCAGCTCACCTATGCAAGTGGGTGATGCTACCAAAAAGGGGGAGAAAGTCATTACAGCTACAGAACCTGGGAGTTCTTCAAAGAGAGTGGACATTGAGGACTCACCATCCTCACTTGCAATTGTGCATTCTCAGCAACCTCCTCAAATTCACATTGATGTGGACTACACAAACTCCTTCATACAGAGTTTGTTTGAGGATGGGATACCAAGGGCTATGTCATCTTCACCATCTTCCAATCACAACATTGGGTGGAGGTATGACATCAACAAAAAAGCCCTAATCATCATAAGAGTTCAAGGGCGGCAAGAAGTCTTAAATTTTCAGACTTTAGACTACTATGAAGGTCTGGATCTAGTCAACATGCCACTTGTCAATCCAAGCAAATCAAGACAAGCTGACAGGCTGGCTCAAAGAATCCAAGACAGGATCACTACATAGTTCAGCTTCAGAAGGAGACTTAGGCAATCAGGCAATGCCATCGGTCAATTGGATGTTGAGGCAGACCCCAAGATTAGTTTCATAGGGGAAACCTTGACTGAAGGCCCAGTGGCAGAACCTGAGAGCCCTGTCTCATCATCATCAACTACTGCGGAGATTCACATTCCTTTTGAGACACCTGCTGGTGAAGGTGCTTCTCAACCTCTTTCTGGCCAGAGCTCAGAAGCTGCATCAAGCAATGAAGGCCAAAGCTCTCTCCACCCTGAGTCACAAAGGTCTGTGAGTGATAAAGGGAAAAGAAAGATGACATTGAGGAGATTGAGGAGGAGGAGAGAGAGAGAGAGAGGAAAAGGAGGCTATAGGGAGAAAGTTCCTCTGCTGGGTCCCCAAGACTCATAGAGTCTGCTATCAAGGCTGCCCCCATACCAGATACTCAGAATGATGAGTTAAGGGCAGTCAAGATAAATTATCTGCAGACAAGGAACTATGACTTAGACAATGTCATTTTTCTCCCCTTAGAAGTGTTAAATGAACTGGTTGACCTAGAAAGGTGAAGGGAGAAGAAGGAGGTAGAAGATGTAGAACTTATAGTACAAATCAAAGAAGAGAGAAGAAAGAAAAGATTGTACAAACATGTGCATACCCTCTCCCCAGTTCAAGAAAGTCCTGCACAAGAGGATGTGGTTCAACAAGAACCTCATGTAGATAAAGAAGAAGACAGGATCAAGATGATCAACTACTTGAGTGCCACAGGCCTCTATCAGGCAGAATCACTTCTTCCCCTATTCTATGACTATGTTGAGTTTGAGTATCTCAAACAACTTGAACTTGAGATAGTCAAGGAAAGAAAGACAACCAAAAGAAAGCTAAGGGAAGAAGCTGCTAAATCAAGAGCCATCATCCAGAAGAGTATGAAGAATTCTGCTGATAGACAGAGGATGATGAGCTTCTTGAAGCTATATGGATTCTCCAGAAGGAGACTTGGCCTCATGTCTCTATCCATTATGGGTGAGCATATCAGGGTGATCAAGCAGAAGATAAAAAGTGGAGAGCTCATTGATTTACACTCCTTTCCAAGTCAAGCCCCACCTGAAGTAGAGGTTAAGGTTGAATAACCAGAGACAACACAACGTGTACGTCTTGCTGAATCTCAGCAAGCTTCATCTTCTGATCCACAGTAGGGTCAACCTCCCTCTCCTTCTGAACTTGAAAGAGAGGAAGTCCCAACTGAGAAAGACAACGAAGATCAATCTGGTACTGCAGGCCAGTCTTCTCAGTCAAAACCTATAAAGAGAATGAAGAGGATGGCTTATAAACTAAAACCAAAGAAGAAGAAGACATCACCCACTTCTAAACCCCGGGATGAGTTAGAACATCCTGAGGATGTGCAGCCAGAGGATGCTCAATCAATTCCAATTCTAGTAGCTCCTCTAGCATCAAGGAGACCCATCTTGTCCTGGACATTCATCACAAATCCAGAAAGATGGCATGTCATTAAAGAACAAGGCACTGCAGACATCTACACTTGGCAAGACATATTTCAGTTGCCTCTACATGATCTCTTTGATATGAGAAGACATTTTGATGGTTTGAAGGATCTGATCATCTCATGAAGAAAGGGCTCGTTACCATACTAATGAGAACTGTTGATATCTGAAGTCTTCTAAGTGTTTTGGTAGCATCACCCTAGGGGGAGTTTGTAGAGATTAATGAGAGGCTGATGCAACCCAAACATCCTAAGTCTTTCCTGCATGCTGCATAAATGCATTGAAGAAGAATGCTTAGGAAGTTTCACACATGCAACAAAAATATTCTAAGTGTGAAATCTTCCGAAGCCAAGATCAATATCTTCCAAAGCCAAAGATGAAGTCTTACGAAGCCTCAGAGACAAAGTATTCCGAAGCTTCATCTCATGAAGACAGATTTCTTCTGAAGACTTTTGACACATGCTTTATCCGATGTACTTTTCCATAAAGCTGGACACCCTTCCGCTGCATCTCTGTAATGTCACCAACTTACATGTTTTGGTGAAAAGGTCCATGCTTTTGGTAACTGTACATTGTGGTCTTGACTCTGTAACTTTCTACCTCTTGTACTTTATCCTTTTGTAATAGATAAGGATGTGAGCTTGGCATGTCATAGTCACTAGTCAAAAGGCAATCTGCCTTTTGACTCTACAATTGATTTTGTTTGTGTGTCTAGTCAATTGTATCCAGCTGCTTTCAAAGTATAGCCGGCTATAGAATGTAGTATAAGTATCTCATGTTCTTGTATCTTTCCATAGGCTTTTGTAACACTTTTAATAGAACATAGAGAAAGCAATATACTGCATTCTTGAAAACTATACACTTGTGTTCTGTCTCATATATTACTTGTGTTCTTATTGTCTCATTTGTGGTTAATCCAGTTTACTGTTTGATTAAGTTTGGTTAATCTCCTCTTTGTTGTGTTGTGTTGTAAGTGACCCCCTTCACCGGTCCTGCACCAAGGATTTACAATGTGTGGTCTCATTTTTCCTTGATTTATGCAGAATGTAGGAACTCTAGACAAGGAGCTTGATTGGTGCGGGTAAATGTGATAAAGGAGTGTACCGGATGGGGATGATAAAGAATGAAAGGAAGGAAGTGGTGGTGACTAATGACATATGGCATAAACGATTAGGACACGCTTCAGCAAGAAAACTCAAGAATACTAGTTTTCTTAATAACGCTAAGTTTGATATATTCTATGATTCTTGTTCTAAAGCTAAGCATACATACAACCCTTTTTTGAATAGTATTACTAAATCTATTAAAAGGTTTATCTATTGCATTGTGATGTTTGGGGAATATATCAGCATCGCCATTCACATGGGCAAGTTACTTTTCGACAATTGTTGACAACTTTAGAAGGGTTGTTTAGATATTTTTCTTAAAATTTAACACAAAGCAAGTGGTTGTTTAAAGGACTTTTTCAAACTTGTGAAGACACAATCTGGAAAAACTATAAAAGAGATTAGATATGATAATGGTGGGGAGTTCACATCTAAGGACATGCTTTTATTATTTAAGAAAATGGGATCGTTTTAGATAACACTTGCCCGCACACGCTGCAACAAAATGGTGTCGTTGAAAGAAAGCATCGACACCTACTAGAAACAACCAGATCTATGGTTTGAAGCAAAATTACCAAAATTTTTTTGGGGTGAATGTGTGTTGAAAGCCGCAAATATAATTAATCGATTACCCTCCGATGTATTAGGAATAAAAACCTGTTTAAACTACTTCACAATCTAAAACCTGACTACGACTTCATGTGGTCTTTGGTTATTTAGTATATTTCAAAAACACAAACACTAGGGGGATAAGTTTGAGATAAGGGGGAGACTAGGAGTCTTTTTAGGATACCCACCCAGGACAAAAGGATATAAAATCTATGACCTTAAAACAAAAGATAGTGGTCTCATGAGATGTCAAGTTTCTTAAGAACACTTTCCTTTTGACAAAGTAACAATTAAGTCCGAGAATGATAATTCTGAGAATAATCACTAGCCACTTCATTCAGAGGTTGAGCCTAGATTCAGAAACATAGAAACAAAAAGTGCAAGGACCGAAGAAAACCAAAGCGATGGGCCCAGTGATGACAACTGCCCAACGCTCAACTTAGAAAATGGGTCTAATCAAGTTAAAAGCCCACTACAACCATACAACGAGCCCATTCCAACAAATGGGTCCATTCCATAACCCAATGAAATGTAGCAAAATGAAAGTGTTAAAGCCACACCTAAAGCAACACGAATCAAAAGGGCCCAAACTCAACCATCTCATCTCAAAGATTATCATGTCAACCTTCCACCATCAGTCGACCACACGCATCTGGTAACCGATCAAGCCTCCTTAACGATACACCCCATTTCTAATTTGTTTCTTATGAAAACTTTTCTAACAAACACAAGGCTTTTTGGCCGCCATTAAAACACACGATGAGCCAAAAACCTTTTATCAAGCCATGCAAGATGAGCATTGGAAAGAAGCTATGAAGAAAGAGATTCATGCTTTAGAAGAAAATGGCATCTTGTCTCTTGAACATCTACCGGATGGCAAACATACCATAGACTCAGAGTGGGTTTACAAAGTCAAACACAAGCCAAACGAAGAAGTGGAATGTTATAAAGCTCGACTCATGGCGAAAGGTTTTACACAACAAGAAGGCATTGACTATCATGATAGGTTTGCCCTGGTTGCTAAGCTTGTCATAGTTCAAACCCTCTTGACGTAGCAGCTAAGAAGAATTGGATCATCAACCAGATCAATGTCAATAATGCCTCCCTCCATGGAGACTTAGATGAGAAATTTTATATGAAAATACCATAGGGATTCGCCAAATAAAATGAAACCCGAGTTTGCAAGCTACGAAAGTCACTATACGGGTTGAAACAAGCTTCAAAGAATTGGTACCAAAATGCAATGCTGATTAACCCTTTTCACATACTACCAATGAAATAATTTTGTCGTTGCTCTTATATATGTCGATGATGTCATTGTGGTTGGAAACGACTAACACAAAATTCAGACCATGAAAGACGCTCTCAATGACCAGTTTAGCATTAAATTTTGGGAACCCTTAAGTATTTTATTGGCATTAAGGTAGCTCAAAGACCTAAAGGTTAGTCTTAAGTCAAAGAAAATACACACTTGATATTCTTGAAGATTGTGGAATGTTAGGGTGTCACCCTAGCTCGTTTCCTATGGAACCCAATTTAAAGCTTGATGAATGAACCAACGAATCCATGGTGGATGCCATCGGTATCATCACACGATTAGCTGACTTCTCTACTTGCAGTATACCCGACCCGATATCACGTATGTTGTTAATGTCTTAAGTTAAACCATTTGGATGCCGCCCATCAAGTGCTTCATTACTTGAAACACACTTCCGGCCAAGGAATACTTTTTCCACGGGATGGAGGTTTTCATCTGTCGGCATACTATGATGCAGACTGGCTTGGTTGCCCGTGCAGGACCGGTGAAGGGTATGCACTTACAACACAACAACACAATGAGGAGAGTTCTTGACTAATTAAACAATGAAACTGGTTAACCTCTAGTAATGATACTAAGAACACAAGTAAATATGAGATAGAATAAGATAGCAAAATACACAAGGAGATGGTTTTCAAGATTATAGTATATTTCCTTCTCAAGTTCTATTACAAATGCTACAAAGCATATTCAGAAAGTTACAAGTACTTGAGATACATATACTACATCCTACAACCGGCCATACTATGAAAGCCAACCGGATACAATTGAGTAGACAACAAACAAAATCAATTGTACAGTCAAAAGGCAGATTGCCTTTTGACTAGTGACTATAACATGCCATAGCTTACATCCTAACATATTACAAAAAGGATAAAGTACATAATGTAGAAAGTTACAAACTCAAGACCTCAATGTACGGTTACCAAAAGTATGTACCTTTTCACCAACTTATATAAGTTGGTGACTTTATCAGAGTTGCAGTGGAAAGTGGTCCAGCTTTATGGAAAAGTACATAAGATAAAGCACGTGTTCAAAAGTCTTCAGAAGAAATTTGTCTTCAAGTGTTGGCTTCGGAAGACTTTGTCTTTGAAGCTTAAGAAGACTTCATATTTGGCTTCGGAAGATATTGGTCTTGGCTTCGGAAGATTTCACACTTACAATATTTCTGATGCTGGTGTGAAACTTCCGCAGCATTCTACTTCAGAATTCTTATGCATGCATGCAAGAGAGACATTGGGTCTTTGGGTTGCATCAGCCTTTACATTATAATCCTTACAAACTCCCCCTTGGCTAATGCTACCAAAACACTTAAAGACTTTAGATATTAACAGTCCTCATCAGGATAATGACCATCCCTTTCTTCATGAGATGATCAGGATCACTCAGACTCTCAAAATGTCTTCTCATGTCAAAGAGATCATGTAAAGGCAGACTAAAGATATCTTGACATGTGTAAATATCTTCAATACCCTGATATTTTATGACATGCCATCTTTCTGGTTTTGTAGTGTATGTCCAGGACAAGATAAGTCTTCTTGATGCTAGAGGAGCAGTTTTAATTGGAGTTGGTGTAGCATCTTTTATTTGCACATTCTCTGGATGTTCTGAGTCGTCCTGAGGTTTGGAGATGGATGCTTCTTTCTTCTTCATTATTGAATTTGGTTTGGAAGTGATACTTTTTCTCCTCTTTGAACCTTTTAACTAAGAAGACTGGCCTGCAGCACCTGATTGATCTTCTTTGTCTTTCTTAGTTGGGTTTTCCTTTCTTATAGGGTTAGATTGAGAGAGGACAGAACCCTATTGTGGATCACACGTGAAAGCTTGCTGAGATTCAGTAGGAGATACAGGTTGTGTTGTCTGAAATGGTTTAACCTAATATCTACTTCCTGAGGCACCTGACTTGGTGGGGAGTGTAAGTCAGCAAGTTCACCTCTTTGTATCTTCTGTTGATCACTCTGATATGCTCATCCATGGTGGACAGAGACATAGGACCAAGTCTCCTTCCGGAGAATCCATACAGCTTTAAGAAGCTCATCATTCTATGCCTATGAGTAGACTTCTTCATACTTTTCTGGATGATGGCTCTTGACATTGTAGCCTCTCCTCTTCCCTTAACTTTCTTTTGGTGATCTTTCTCTCTTTGACTATCTCAAGTTCAAGTTGTTTGAGGTACTCAAACTCAATATAGTCAAAGGGTAAGGGAAGAAGTGCAATAGCCTGATAAAGGCCTGTGGCACTTAGGTAGATGATCATATTGATCCTATCTTTTTCTTTGTTTACCTGAGGTTCTTGTGGCACCACATCATCTTTTACAGGACTTTCTTCAACTGGGGAAAGGGAAGGCACATGCTTGTATAATCTTTTATTTCTTCTTTCTTCTTTGATCTGAAGAAGTAGCTTTGCATCCTCTTCCTCCTTTCTTTCCTTTGACAATTCCTTGTCGGCCAATTCATTCAACTCATCTAAGGGGAGAAAGATGATAGTATCTATGTCATAGTTCTAGTCTACATGTAATTGATCCTGACTGCCCTCAACTCATCATTTTGAGTGTTTGGTCTGGTCGCAGCCCTGATAGCAGACTCCATGAGCCTTGCAGACCCAGTAGAGGAACTTTCTCCCCTCAACTTCCTCTTCCTCTCTCTCCTCCTCCTCAATCTCCTCAGAAATTATCTTTCTTTTCCCTTTGTCACTCACAGAACTTTGTGACTCAGGGTGAAGAGAGCTTTGGACTTTATTGCTTGGTGTAGCTTCCAGACTCTGGCCAGAGAGAGGTTGAGATGCACCTTCACCAACAAGTGTCTCAAAAAGGGTATGAATCTCTGTAGTAGTTGATAATGATGAGACAAGGCTCTCAAGTTCTGCCACTGGGCCTTCAGTCAAGGTTTCCCCTATGAAACTAAACTTAGGGTCTACCTCAATATTTAGTTGACCGATGACATTGCCTAATTGCCTTAGTCTACTTCTAAAGCTAAACTCTACAGTGATCTTGTCTTGGATTCTTTGATCCAGCCTATCAGTTTGTCTTGATTGGCTTTGATTGACAAGTGGCATGTTGACTAGATCCATACCTTCATAAAAGTTCAAGGTCTGAAGTAAAGACCTCTTGTTGCCCTTGAACTCTAAGAATGATTAGGGTTCTTCTGTTGTTGTCATACCTCCACCTAATGATATGATTTGAAGTTGGTGGAGATGACATAGCCCTTGGTATTCCTTCCTCAAATAGAATCTATATGTAGGAGTCTATAGAGTCCACATCAATATGAACTTGAGGAAGTTGCTGAGTGTGCACAATTGCAAGTGAGGATGGTGAATCCTCAATGTCCATACTCTTTGATGAACTCCCAGGTTCTGTGGTTGTAATGACTTTCTCCCCCTTTTGGTAGCATCACCCTCTTGCATAGGTGAGCTAGGAGTTAGGTCAATCACACTCACAGGTTCTTGTGTTCCTGTTGAGCTCCTCTTAAAAGTCTCCCAGCTAGTTTTTCCTTGAGATAAGAAATATCAAGTTGTTGATCATTGACCCTGTTTTGCAAAGTAGTCACTTGAGATTCAAGATGACTAACCTTGTAGACTAAATAGGTGCATCTTTGTGATAGTTTTTGCACCTTTAGTCTCAAATTCCCCTCATCATCATTAGAAGAATCATTGGGAGATGAGATGATTGGACCAGAGTCCTCTCTCTCATCACCAGCTTCAGGTTCTTGGTTGTTGGATATCCTCTACTCACTGGCAGCCTCAGTTGAGGTGTCAATGGGCTGAGTTGCCATGTTTGAGGTCTTAATGATGGAATCACTTGCATAAGTGAGAGCCTCTTCCATATGGACATCCTGAACAGGTTCAGAAGTGTCCACCTTAGTAGTGGGTGACTGATGTGGGCTAGATGTAGGAGACTCAGGAGCACTCATCTCTCTTTGAGTAGATGAAGAAAATAAAGAATCATGATACTCACTGAAAGCTAAATCTTCATTTGTATAGAAGTCAAGGTTGGGAATTGGTTGGTTTAAGTCCAAAGGCTGGGAATGGTAGCTATCCCCTAAAGGTTGTTCACTTGAGTGCTGAGACTCAGTGTGCAGACTTAAGGCATTTAGGCTTGTGAGCTCATCAGGCTGAGCATGAGGAACCTTAACATTGATCATTAAAGTAATGGGAGTGGTCTGCTCCTCAAGAGAAGTGGGAGCTCCAGTGTCCACTTCTTCCTGTGTGGGTGAGTATATAGGTACCTGCACACACTGAATAGTCTGTGTAGGGGTTTGTTTGTGTTTTCTTTGGTAGGTGAGGGTGATTCGTGGCTATTGAGATGGTTGGGATGTAGAAGGTGTGGGTTCAACACTAGCTAGTGCTGCTAGGTGTAATGCCCCGTTCCCGGGACGCTTACAGCTAATAATCATCACACATAAAACATATATTTTCATCATATTACATAAAAACATCGCAGCGGAAACATTTTAACAAAACATTCCATTTCAATATAATAGCTTTTGCAAAATAATACATCGTTTATCAATTACAAAATACATTGTTGCATTACATCACAAAAACATTATAAATGGATGCCATCCCAAAAGAACAGAGTAGCCATCTCAGCCATCCTCAACAATCATTATCTGCTAACTGGAAACACATAAAAGTCAGCGTTGCTGAGTGAGTTCTACTTTTATAATAAAACATACTCTTCTTTCGTTAAAACTGTACTTTACATTCATGCGATAACACAGCATACGTACACATAGATAATATCATTATTATCTTCATTATTCGTTCTTTCTTTCACGTTTCATATATTCCGTACCAATACCATGTGGTACACCCCAAATTATATGGCTACTGGGCTGAAGTCTATAAATAGACAGCTATACATGGTGCCGCAGTACCGGGGTAAGTGGTAGAGGTTCTATAAAAATGGTCGATCACAAAGAAAGACCTCGATGTGTATCCTCCCGGGATAGCGAACCCGCACACCGTTGGGCTAAACACCTATAATGGCGTGTCCCTTCCATACATTTGCTTGCACGACTTTCTTTACTTTTATCATTTATTAGTGCATGCATTCTTCCTTCATGTTCCTTTTTCATTATCTTTCACTTTATGTTACATAATACTTTCGTTTCATTCATTAACATAACACGTAAAGCCACAGGAAAGATAAAAATACATCATAATAAGGAACATAACATACACAGTCATCATCATACAGGGCAACATCATACATACATACATCATATATAAATATGCAACATCATCATCATGCCCAACATAACCTTTAGAACATCAACAATCATCTTACATGAAGTTACAGGAACTTCCATGTCAAAACTTACATCTGCACTTTCTCCCGAAAGTCAGTCATTAAACTATGCTTTTCCTCGGGTACAACAACCCTATTTGGGCATATGGGCACCCTTCAGTCGCATGTCCTCCGTGCGACTGAGCATCATACGAATGGACCAATGCAGATGAACACCCATGTGAATGAACACCCAATCGTGCGAATGGACTCCATGCGGATGAGTCCCATGCGAATGGACCTAATGCGGATGAAACTAATGCAGATAAACACTTATGCGAACGGAACCTCAGTCGCATGACTCCCCATGCGATTGACTCTCAGTCGCACGACTGGCAGGCGTATGGGCCTCAGTCATACGTCTCACATGCGATTGACCTTAAATCGCAAAACTGGCATGCGTATGGCTCCAGTCGCACAACTGGCATGCCATTCGGTCGTATAGCCCTAGCTGTGCAGAATGTAGCTCACCCCCAAACCCAATCCGCCATTTTCGACCTCCAAGCTCATCTAAACCCATTCTAAGCCCAAATCGACCATCCTAAACCTTAAGATTGCATACCACAACACTAATCAAGCACATACAAGTTCAAAAGCAAGACCCAAACGAATTATACACATACCCACACATACACAAACGGGTCAAACACACACACACACACCAAAAACCCGATTTTCAGATGTGTTCCGGCCCCAAATCATTCAAAAACTTGTAAAAGAGGGGTCCTAGAACTTACACAAACGACCATAACGAGAAGAGCTTCGATATGACTCACTACACGATGATTTGACACCCTTGAATTCACCTGAACCAACTTTTCTTCCTTTTTCTCCCTTTCTCTCTTCTTTGGCTGATTTTGGTGGGTGTGGGGAGCGGGTAAGGGTTGCCCTCTAGCTTAAATACTCCCACTCACCCAACTTTCTCTCATTGGCAAGTCTGGTCCCTCGACTTTGGACTTTATTTCTTTTTCTTCCTTCGTCGGCTTCAAAATAAATAAATAACCGGGTGTTACAAGTCCACCCCCCTTAAATAGGTTTCGTCCCCGAAACCTGTTATTCCTCGAACAAACGTGGGTAATGTTGTCTCATTTCTTCCTCAGTCTCCCACGTTGACGCGGATCCCTTCCTATGCTTCCACTTTACATGCACCAGAGGAACCACTTTATTTCTCAGCCTCTTCTCTTTTCGGTCGATGATTGCCACTAGTTGCTCCACATAATTGGAATGTCGGGTGAATTCCACTTAACTCATATGGAAACTCCAATCTATAGGCCACCTCTCCTACTCGAGCAATGATTCTGAAAGGGCCTATGTACCTCGGGCTCAACTAGCCCCGCTTTCTGAATCGGATAATACCCCTCCAAGGTGAGATCTTCAATATAACCCGGTCACCCACCTGGAACTCAATCGGTCTGTGTCGTTTATCAGCATACGACTTCTGTCTATCTTTGGCTGCCTTCATGAAGGCCTTGATCCTTTTGAGCTTTTCAGTCATAGCCTCAATCACCTCGACGCTCCCTAGTTCTTTCTGACCAATATCACCCCAACAGACGGGTGTTCTGCATCTCCTACCATATAGCATCTCATAAGGTGGCATACCAATGTTCGCATGGAAATTGTTGTTGTATGAGAATTCAGCTAACGGTAAGTGGTCATCCCAACTTCCTCCAAAATCAATAACACATGCCCAAAGCATGTCCTCCAATGTTTGAATGGTCCTCTCTGACTGACCATCAGTGTAGGGATGATAAGCTGTGCTAATATGTAACCTCGTCCCCATGGCGTCGTGGAATTCTTCTAGAATTTGGATGTAAACCGGGTGTCATGATGACACACAATAGTCACCGGTACACCGTGACGAGTTACAATTTCCTTGATGAACAGATCAGCCAACCTCTTAGATGAATATGTATCGCGAATCAGTAGGAAGTGAGCACTCTTCGTCAAGCAGTCAATAATCACCCATATAGCATCTTTCCGCTACGGAGTACGCGGCAGCTTCGTAATAAAATCCATGTTGATGTGCTCCCACTTTCATTCCGGTATATCCAAAGGTTGGATCTTCCCATATGGCTTCTAATGCTCGGCCTTCACCTATAGACAAGTAAGGCGTTTACTCACATACTCCACCACGTCACGTTTCATACCCGACCACCAATAATCCTTCTTCATATCTTGATACATCTTTGTGGCACCAAGATGAATGGAGTATCAAGTCTTGTGAGCTTCATCCATGATCTTCACCCGTAGATCCCCAAAACGAGGAATCCACACCCGTCCAAATCGGGTTTTAACACCAAGTGTGTTTTCACCCAATTCCCCAACCAGACCTCTTATTCTTTTAGAGTTAAGATGATCTTCTTTCAATGCCTCATCTTGAAACTCTTTAACTTGCTTCATCATATCAGAGGTCATGATTAGTTGATACGTCTTCACCCGAATCGGCTTGGGCCTCTCTTTTCAGCTAAGGGCATCAGCCACGACATTGGCTTTGCCGGGTGGTAGTGGATCTTACAATCGTAATCCTTTATAAGTTCCAACCACCGTCTCTGTCTCATGTTCAGATCCTTCTGCTCAAAGAAGTACTTCAAGCTCTTGTGGTCAGTGTAAATGGTGCACTTTGTCCCATAAAGATAGTGCCTCCAAATCTTTAGTGCAAAGTCCACGACTGCTAGCTCCAAGTCATGAGTAGGGTAATTGACCTCATGAACCTTCAACTATCGGGATGCATAAGCTATAACCTTCCCTCTTTTGCATTAACACACACCGCAATCCTGAGTAGGAAACATCAGAATAAACCACTAGATCTTCACTTCCCTCGGGTAATGACAGAACAGGTGCTTGAGTCAATCTCACCTTCAATTCTTCGAACGCCTTCTCTTGAGCTTGAACCCATACAAACTTTACATCTTTCCGGGTCAACTTAGTTAGTGGAGAAGCGATCTTAGAGACATCTTGGATAAATCTTCTATAGTAGCCTGCCAAACTCAAGAAGCTACGAATCTCGGATGGCGTCTTTGGAGACTTCCATTGCATCACTGCCTCCACCTTTGCCGGGTCCACCATAATCCCATCAGGATTCACCACATGACCCAAGAATTGAACCTCGCGCAACCAGAATACGCACTTGGAGAACTTAGTGTACAACTTCTCCTTTCTCAACGTCTCCAAAACCTCCCGAATGTGACCGGCAGTTGGCGCATAAATCAGGATATCATCAATAAACACAATCACTGATTTATGCAACATCAGCCAACACACCCGATTCATCAGATCCATAAAAAGCAGTTGGCGCATTGGTCAAACCAAAAGACATGACAAGGAACTCGTAGTGACCATAACGTGTACGGAAAGCTATTTAGGAACATCATGCTCTTTCACCTTCAGCTAATGATAGCCAGATCGAAGGTCTATCCTTGGAAACCAAATGGCACCTTGACCAAATCATCTATTCTCGGTAAGGGGTATCGGTTCTTCACCGTCAACTTGTTCAGCTCATGGTAGTCAATACACATCCTCATACTACCGTCTTTCTTCTTCACAAACAGGACCGGAGCACCCCAAGGAGAGATACTCGGTATGATTAACCCCTTATCGAGCAGCTCTTGCAACTGCTCCATCAACTCTTTCATCTCTGTCGGAGCCAAGCGATACGGTGCCTTGGCAACAGGTTGGGCACCAGGTACCAGATCAATCTAAAACTCAATCTCTCTCTCAGGTGGCACTCCTGGTAGGTCTTCTGGGAACACGTCCGAAAAGTCACACACAACCGGTACATCGGATAGTTGTGGTGTTGGCGTATCCACATCCTTTACATAAGCCAAGTAGGCGCTACGTCCATGCCTCGTACACTTTCCCGCCACCGCCATTGAGATTACTCTCGGGATCGTCACGAACCGATCTCCATTCACAGTTACCAAACTCCCGTTAGGCGTTATCAAACGAATCATCTTCTTGTGACACATAATGTTCGCCTCGGTGTCCATGAACCAATCCATCCCAAGAACCCAATCGAAACCACCTAAGGTCATGATGAAAGGTCTAACATGAAACTTATGACCTTCTAGCTCCACATCACAGTTCTCTATCATCTCAAAAATCATGATAGGCTTACCTATGGCAGTTTCTACATCAAAGGGCGCATCAACACGTCTGCTATTAACAGGTAGCTCAGCACGAAAAGCAGTATAAATAAAACTTTTACTGGCACCCGAATCAAATAACACAAAAGCTAAAGTTTGGTTCACTACAAACGTACCGGACATAACGTCAAGGTCCGTCCTAGCCTCCTCCTGTGTCATAGTGAATGCCCTGGCGCTCGCCCTCGGTCCTTCACTTCCTGTCTTCTTTACCTCAGAACCCTCAACCCTCGGCTTCTTACAGTCTTTACTCATATGACCACTTTCCCCACAGTTGAAGCATTTGCCCACAAGGCAATCCTTTGTGATGTGCCCTGTCTTCCCACATTTGAAGCACACATTCAACCCCAATCTTCATTCTCCCACATGCTCCTTTCCACACTTGCCACACCTCTTTGACCCCGCACTCAATGTGGTCACACGGCGATCATCCACCCGTGCCTTTTTGTTACCTGTCGAGGCATCACCCCGACCAAACCTTTTCCCGTTCCAGTTCTGGTCGCCACCACCATTCTTGCTCACTTCGGTCACCACCACCTCCCGTTTGTCATATAATCTCCCGCCAAATCGACTGTTGACCTAAGCATGCTCGGTCGGGCATCGATCATATGCATGTGAATATCCACCGGCAAGCCCTGAGTGTACCTCTTGATCTTTTGAGATAGAGGCATCACCTGATCCGGTACTAGCCGTGCCATTTCATTGAATTTGGTGGTGTACTACTGGTGTGTCATGGTTCCCGCCTGCAGCTGCAAGAACTCTCTCTATCTTATCCATCTCCTTATGATGGCAAAACTCCTCTATCACCATCTTCTTCAACTCCTCCCACCTCATCCTTCCTATCGCCCAATTACACACGAGTGGGTAGCAAACTTCACCTTCTAGTCCTCCCAGCACTCGCTGATATCAAGAACAACCTCCATTTCCCTCACCCACAGGTGAGCAGCAGCAGCAATGCCATTACCATCAAAAGTAGGGGGCTTGCATCTCATAAATGCCCCGTAGTTACAGCCTCGTGCTGCCTCCAGCGCAGGCTCTTCTTCCTCCTCTTCTTCTTCGTCATTAGAAAAAACCGTCTTAGTCTCGGGCTGTCTTCTTTCGCCCGTAGGTCTGCTTCTTTCTTTCCTATCCCCTTCCCATACCGCCTTGATAACTTTGGTCACTACAGATGGTAAGATCGTCTGCATGACCTGATGGACTTCCTCAATCACTGCCTCTTCCACCCAGCCCTTAGGTTTGCACTCTCATCACCACCCTCCGGATGAGGGGCCTCGGTTCTTCAAGAACCATCTTTTCAACTCTGGGTCTTCCCCTCTTAGCTCACGGTTCAGCACCTTGACCTCCACTATGTGAAGCTTTCGAAGATCTACCACCTGCCATTCACACGCACACTGTAAGATTCAAGTACCAACACAGTCATTCAAGGGAACAACTCAGTTTATGTCAAGTATTGTAAGTTGCTAATTACAGTGGCCAGTTGTGATTAGCCACTTAATTTACTCTTCACACCCCGAGCATTACCTATCCTGACTACATCAGTATCTAAATCTACAAACAACACATAACACATACCACGCGCACATAATACCGGTTAACTTTACGAAATACCTGATGGCACGCAGCTACTCAGATTGGCATCCTTCCCTTTCTGTCCCATTCTTAGTTTAAGTTAAGGTTTATTTTGAAAATTTACCCATTTCACTTAAACTTTGGCTCTGATACCAACTTGTAAGGCCCCGTTCCCGGGACGCTTACAGCTGATAATCATCGCACATAAAACATATATTTTCATCATATTACATCAAAACGTCATAGCGGAAACATTTAAACAAAACATTCCATTTCAATATAATAGCTTTTGCAAAATAATACATCGTTAATCAGTTACAAAATACATTGTTGCATTACATCACTAAAGCATTATAAACGGATGCCATCCCAAAAGAACTGAGTAGCCATCTCGTGCCATCCTCAACAATCATTACCTGCCAACTGGAAAAACATAAAAGTCAGCGTTGCTGAGTGAGTTCTACTTTTATATAAAACATACTTTTCTTTTATTAAAACTATACTTTACATTCATCCGATCACACAACATACGTACACATAGATAATATCATTATTATCTTCATTAAACGTTCTTTCTTCACTTTTCATATCTTTCGTACCAATACCATGTGCTACACCACAAACTATATGGCTAATGGGCCGAAGTATATAAATAGACAGCTATACATGGTGCCACAGTACTGGGGTAAGCGGTAAAGGTTCTATAAAAATGGTCGATCACAAAGAAAGACCCCGATGTGTATCCTCCCAGGGTAGCGAACCCGCACATCGTTGGCTTAACACCTTTTAATGGCGTGTCCCTTCCATACATTTGCTTGCAAGACTTTCTTTACTTTTATCATATATTAGTGCATGCATTCTTTCTTCGTGTTCCCCTTTTCGTTATCTTTCACTTTACGTTACATAATACTTTCATTTCATTCATTAACATAACACGTAAAGCCACAGGAAAGATAAACATACATCATAATAAGGTACATAACATACACAGTCATTGTCATACAGGGCAACATCATACATACATACATGTAACATAAACATGCAACATCATCATCATGCCCAACGTAACCTCTAGGACCTCAACAATCATCTTACATTAATTTACAGGAACTTCCACGTGAAAACTTACATCTACACTTTCCCCCGAAAGTCAGTCATTAAACAATGCTTTTCCTCGGGTACAACATCCCTATTTGGGCGTATGGGAACCCTTTAGTCACATGTCCTCCGTGTGACTGAGCATCATGCGAATGGACCATTGCAGATGAACACCCATGCGAATTAACACCCAATTGTGGGAATCGACCTAATGCGAATGGACTCCATGCGGATGAGTCCCATGCGAATGGACCTAATACGGATGAAACTAATGCGGATGAACACTTGTGCGAATGTAACCTCAGTCGCATGACTCCCCATGCGATTGATTCTTAGTCGCACGACTAGCAGGCGTATGGGCCTCAGTCGTACGTCTCACATGCGATTTACCTAAAATTGCATGACTGGCATGCGTATGGCTCCAGTTGCACGACTAGAATTCCATTCGGTCGCATAGCCCTAGCTATGTCACCCCCAAACCCAATCCGCCATTTTCGACCTCCAAGCTCATCTAAACCCATCCTAAGCCCAAATTGACCATCCTAAACCTTAGGAATGCATACCACAACACCATTCAAGCACACACAAGTTCAAAAGCAAGACCCAAACAAATCATACACATACCCACACATACACAAACAGGTCAAACACACACACACACACCAAAAACCTGATTTTTAGATGTGTTCCGGCCCCAAATCATTCAAAGCGTGTAAAAGAGGGGTCCTAGAACTCACTCAAACAACCACAACAAGAAGAGCTTCGATTTGACTCGCTACACGATGATTTGGCACCCTTAAATCCACTTGAACCAACTTTTCTTTCTTTTTCTCCCTTTCTCTCTTCCTTGGCTGATTTTGGTGTGTTTAGGGAGAGGGTAAGGGTTGCCCTCTCCCTTAAATACTCCCACTCACCCAACTTTCTCTCGTTGGCGAGTTTGGTCCCTCTACTTTGGACTTTATTTCTTTTTCTTCCTTCGTCGGCTTCAAAATAAATAACCGGGTGTTACACTAGGTTGTCACCTTGAGCAATGAGCTCTAACATTTTTGGGACAAGGGTTGTTTCAACCCCAGAGAAGCGAACAGTGAGCTTTCTCAAGATTTTAAAGATGTCAGGCTTCACCTGTCCCAGTTTAAGAATATTACCTGTTCCCCTTAACTGTGAGCCCATTTCACAGTTAAGAATGTATTTAACATATCTATGGAACATGTAGTATTCTAAGGAGTCCATGTTGAAAGTAAATTTGTATAAACAAACTGAGAGTACCTGAAATTGACCCTTGAACCATCTGATGAACATTGAAGGAGAGATCTTCAGGAATCTGGTCCCATCCTCCATGCTTGTTTGACAAGTTGTGGATAACCACATGGAGCAGGAATTTCTATTGGGATGAGACCTTCCCTTTCCTGAAGGTCTTGGCAGAAAAATGTCCCTCATAGCCCATCTGCTCGAAGGAGTGGTTGACAACTTCTTTCAGAAAGAACACCTCACCTTCTTCATCATCCAGCTAAAGTTGAGTGTTGATGATGGCCGGAGTGATGAAGACTATTCTTCCCAGCACTGTGGCAGACAGTGACTTCTCCCTATCCATAACGACCTCTTGGCAGGTCTTCCAATACGTGAGCTGATGATCCTCATACAGAGTAGGATCAATGGTTAGGGAGGTGAAGTAGTTGGATAGAGTTAAGAAACAACAAATCTCTTAGAAATGTGGATCTTTCTTAGTGTAACAGAGCAACCTGGTTGTGTTGCCTGTGTAACTGCATGGAGAAGTTTGGTTCATTTCTACGATTAAGGTTGGTCATTTTGAGAAATCTTAAGGATGAAGAAAGATGAGTGAAAGTAATTTCAGAGAGAAATTTGGGGTTTAGGTTTGGAGGACAGAGGAAGATAATAGAAAGACGGGGAACTGTTGGGTTTATATGTGAAAAGGATTTAAGACAAAGTTAGTGAAAGAGGATAAACTTTGAAATCCGGATGTCGGTCTCACCTCTAAAAAATAGTTTGCTTTTGCTCAAAAACTAGTTTTCTTGGAAGTCAAAAAGCTTCCGAAGGTAAATTATATTTGGAAGTTTTAATGAAAAAGCTTCCGAAGCTAAAATAATTTCGGAAGATTTTCCTAAGAGTAGTAAAGATTTTGCTTCGAAAGAAAAATTAAAACTTGAATGCTTTGTTCAGAGGAGTAAAGCTTCTGAGAGTTAAGTTGCTTCGGAAGAAAATGGTCCTTGAAAACATATAAGTGTCTGAGAAAAGTATTAAGCTTTGGAAGATATTTCAGAAATTTCTTCCGAAGGTAAATACTTAGACAGTTATTTGTTTTGAAGTCATGATTTATTCGGAAGATAAAAGCATATCTTCCGAAGGATCAAAATTTCAGAAATCTAAGGAAAGTCTTCAAAAGATTTTCATCCAAAGAAAACAAGAGCTTATGAAAGTGATGAACTAGACAACTTAGGATACACCGATTTTAAGAAATAATAAGAATTAGTTTTAAGAAAAACCTAGTCAAAGTTTATCATCCCAATAGTTGATATAAGATATTTAAAGCTTTGTTCATCAAAAGCCTTTGTAAATAGATCAACATATTGTTCATTTGTGTGGACTTTGACTAGTTTAATTAATCCTTTTCAAAATATCTCTAATTAAATGATACCTGATGTTGATGTGTTTGGTCCTTGAGTGCTGCATAGGATTCTCTGTGATAGAGATAGCACTGTTGTTGTCTATGCGAATGGGAGTCTCCTTGAAATTTAATCCATAGTCCAGCATCTGATTCTGAATCCAGAGCACTTGAGCACAGCAGCTTGCAACAGCAATATATTCAGCTTCAGCAGTTGATGTAAAGACACAAGATTGTTTCTTGCATTGCCATGAGACAATCCCCCACCAAGAAACTAACATCCCGCAAATGTGTACTTTGCAGTTATGTTACAACCACCATAATCACTATTTGTATAAGCATACAGATTGAAGTCAGAAATTTTAGGATACCGAAGACCAAGTGTTGAAGCACCTTTCAGGTATCTTATAATTCTTTTGATAGTGATAAGGCGAGACATCTTAGGGTTGGTTTGATATCTTGCACAAATACATGTAGCAAACATGATTTAGGCCTGCTAGCGGTAAGATACATAAGAGACCCAATCATAGCCCTGTAAAGGTGTTTATTCACACACTCCCCCTCAAAATCAGGTCCAAAGGAGTGGTTTCTTGCTTTGAGTGTCTTAGCAATCTAACAACCAGTCATATTTAATCTCTTAAGTATGTCTTGAACATACTTTGACTAACTAATGAAGATGCCATCTTCAACTTACTTCACTTGAATTCCCAAAAAGAAATTGAGTTCCCCTATGGCACACATTTCCAATCTGTCCTTCATTAGCTTCTCAAAGTCTTTGCAGTGCCTTGGATTAGTTGAACCAAAGATGATGTCATCTACATATACTTGAACTAACATTAAGTCATTTCCCTGTCCATTGATGAAGAGAGTTCCATCTATAGTACACCTTCTATATCCATGTTTGTAGAGATACTGAGATAGAGTCTCATACCACTTCTTGGGTGCCTGATACAGCCCATAAAGAGCTTTGTCAAGCTTGCAGACATAATCAGGATGATCAGGGTCTGCAAAACCAGGTGGTTGTTTGACATACACCTCTTCATCAATCAACCCATACAGAAAAGCACACTTGACATTAAGTTGATAGACCTTAAATTTTTTGGATGCATCAAATGCCAAGAATATCCTAACAGCTTCCAGTCTTGCTACAGGAGCAAAGACATTAGTGTAGTCAATTCCTTCTTCTTTGTGTGTATCCTTGAACAACTAGTCTAGCTTTGTTTTTGATGACAATGCCTCTATCATCCTTCTTCTTCCTAAACACCCATTTGGTTCCAATAGTAGTCTTCCTATGAGGAAGAGGATAAAGGTTCCAAACTTTCTATCTTTTGAATTGAAGCAACTCTTGTTGCATAGCTTCAACCCAACTTCCATCCTTGAGAGCCTCATTAATTTTCTTTGGCTCTATCTAGGATAAGAAACAAGAGTAAAGACAAACATTTGCTTCATGGATTTGTCCTCTTGTTCTTACCCCTGTGTCCACATCTCTAATGATGTTTGTGGTGGGGTGAGACTTGTGGATCCTTAGCTGAGGGATCACAACTAGTTGCTAAGAGAGATCTAAATTAGAGAAATTTAGATCTGGAATGGATGTTTCTCCTACCACATCAGCACACTTATCATGAGAGACTTGATCCAATGAGTGTGTGACATCATTGATTTGTCATCTATGGAGCGGTTGTCAGCATCAAGAAATAATTGATCACTATCACCAGCTCTATCATTTTCTTTTGCATTTGAAGTGTCTTTATCTAATTGTGGAGCCTCTAAGCTGGAATTTGAAGGCATCCTATATGAATTAGCTGAATTTGTCATTTTGGTGTTGATAGAAACTTCATTTGCAAAGGTAGTTACAACTGGAGCTGAAGATATGTTACTTGAAGGTCTTCTTAGCTCAAATCCTAGGTCAGGATCACTTGTAGGTAAGATTTTTGCAGACCCTAAAACAATCTCACAAGATTTTTTAAAACAGTAGGTAACTAAATCAAGATCAAACAGCCAATCTGGACATGAACCAGCCACACAGGGTGTGTGTTCATTGAAAGTCACATTGGCTGACTCCTCAACAATTCTAGTTCTGAGATTGTATACTCTATAAGCCTTAGCTTGGGAAGAGTATCCAATAAAGTGTCCATCATCTGATTTCTCAGCAAATTTGGCTATTTGATCTTTGGTATTCAAGATGGTGCAAGGACATCCAAATGACCTGAGAAAACCAATGAAAGGTTTCCTCTTATGCCAAAGTTCATAAAGAGTCTTGCAATGAGTCTTAACCACTAAAACTCGGTTCTGCACATAGCAAGCAGTGTTGACTGCCTCTGCCCAGAAGGTGATGGGTAGTTTAGAGTTAGACAACATGATTCTTGCAGCTTCAATCCATGTCCTGTTTCTCCTCTTAGCAACACCATTTTGCTGAGGAGTCCTGGGAGCACTGTATTGTCTTGTAATACCCTTTTCATCACAAAATGTATCAAGAATTTGGTTCTTGAATTCAGTTCCTTGATCACATCTTATGATTTTGACCTTGTGATTAGATTGATTCTCAATCTTTAGGATGAAATTCTTTAGAATCTCAGGAGTCTCATCCTTAGTTCTAAGAAAGAAAACCCAAGTGAATCTTGTAAATTTATCTGTGATCACTAAGCAGTAAGAGATCCTTCCTAGACTCATTACACAGGTGGGGCCAAAGAGATCCATATGTAACAAGTGTAGGGGAGTAATGATGGAGTTTTCTTCCTTAGGCTTATGAGATACCTTATGTTGCTTCCCTTTCAGGCATGCAACACAATGATCATTACTTGTAAAATCCTTCTTTGGCATTCCAGTTACCAAATCATTCTTAATCAGTTTATTCATATTCTTAAAGTTTACATGGCACATTCTTTTATGCCATAAGAAAGACTTATTACTATTTGCTTTACACAGAAAGCATGAAAATTTTCTAGAGGGAGATGTTTCTTACAAATCCATCTTGTACATGTTCCCTTTCCTGGGGGCTCTAAGCAGAATATGCTTATGAGAAATGACCACCCCGGGCTGGAGAACAATGCACTCATGCTCAGTAAAGAGCATTTTATGACTATGATCACAAAATTAGGATACACTTAAAAGATTGTACCTAAGCTCCTTGACAAAGTTTACCTTTTTAATGCTGAGCTTACCATTTGTGACCTTTGTGACCTTGCCCCTTCAAGAAATGTAACCACCTTCATCTCCTCCAAAAGCAACTAGTCCTCCATCAATCCTTTCAAAGTTCTGGAGTAGTGACCTATTGCCTGTCATGTGCCTGGAACAACTACTGTCAATGATCCAGACATTTTTGTTTGTCTTGAGTTGTTCCTGGATAAAGAAAATGATTAGTTACATTTGGAAATCCAAGTCTTACTTGTCTTAGGCTTATTAAAAGAAGTAGAAGGTAATGCAACTGTAATAGATCCTATAGTTGTTCTTTGAGGATCTTGAGTTGTTGTTGATGGAGAACTTTCAGTCACTTGGTCTTTCTTTGACTTCCACACCACCTTTGGAAGTTTGGTCTTGACCTTCAATACTTCGGAAGCTTTTGAGACTTCGGAAGTTTTGATGACTGGACCTTCGGAAGATTCTGCAAACACTGTAGCAGACTTCAGTGCTTCGGAAGTATTCCTTTCTTCTGAGACCAAATTTTCTTTCGAAAGCAATTTTCCACTTGCCTTCTTCTTTATTTTGGAGCTTCCGAAGGAAACAGATTTTCCTTCTGAAGCTAGGATTTTATTGGAACTCTTGGAAGTCTTTTTCCTAGTCACAAGAAGAGTACCTTTTGGATTGTATGGACAATCCTTAGCAAGATGAGAAGTACTTTCACACATGACACATTCCATTTTCCTCTTCCCAAGAGCCTTCTGCTAGGAACAATACTAATTTTGATCAGATCCCTTCTCCACCTTCATCTGTGCAGATGCGGACATAGTTTCTCTAGGCTGACAACTGTTCTTGGAGTTGGATGGTCCAGGCTATGTAGCAGTGGTACACAACAAATCAACCTTTTTCTTGGTGCTAAGATGATTTGAACATGAACCAGAACTCTTGGCAGTAGAGTTTAGGTTGATGTCTTCAGTCTTCACTACTTCAAATCCTGCAGAGATAAAAACTTGTTTCCGCTTAGAATCAAAAGTAGCCTTGATCTCTTGAGCCTTCCTAACTTTTCTTTTACTCTTTCTGATCAAGTTCTTTCTCATAGACTTGGTCATCACAGTCTTTTTCTTCTTCTCAAAAGGATAGTAGAATCCTCCTCTTCACTCTTCTCGGAGGAATTCTTCACTAACACTTCTTCATCCTCTTCACTCAAGGGGTCTATGAGAGGAAGCTCATCTTCACAAGTTCCACACCTGGGTGATCTTACAGACAAGATTATGTGTTGAGGAGCTATCTCATTAAATCCCAGTCCTTGCTTGTTTTGATAGCACACCTTGTTATGCAGGGATAAGGATATCATGTTCTTGAAGGTCTCTTCTTAAAGAACACACTTTTTGCCCTGGCTTTGCTGATCACAAGCTCAGCCTGGCACTCAGTCAGCTTAGTTATGAGATCCTTGATCTGAGTCCTATAATTTGTATGCTCATGTTTTAGAACTGAAATAGTTTTTCTAAGTCCTCTATCTTTAGTTATAATCACTTTCAGTCTTTCTAAAACCAACTTTTGAAGATGTTTAAGGACTCGAGATCAGATCTCATTCTAAGGGAAGGTGATGAAAGGACCCTTTTCCGAGTTGTCAGGGTAGCATATGAGATGATGTTGGGGTTCTATGTCACACCCCGACCGACGGTAGAATCATCAGGGCAGACGAATGTGAAACGATTGTTCATAGCACATGGAACTAAATAAGTTGGAATAATATTAAATATCATTATCATTAAACATTAGAAGACAATAAATCATTACAATACGACAGATTCAATCGTAGCAAATAAAATATTTAGTTAAACTAGGTCCAAGTATTATATGCGCATGAAGAGATCCTCAAGTATCAAACCTAAAACATGTTAAAAATAAAGGGTTAACTTTGAAAGTTGGTGAGTATCCATGGGTTGAACATACATATATATAATAAAAAAAGATTTACAAGTAGCAATTCTTGTCAATGGTTATGAGTTAGCAAGTTTATAAAACACATATAGTTACAACCAAACCTCGACGTGATTACAAGTTTATAAGATTGGCTAAGTGTACTTGGTTCCTATGATGAACAAGTCATACGTAATCAGGAGCAGACAATACATCGGCTTTAGCACCAAATAGGCTTGTCAGGCCCAAAGATCTAAGACGTCGCCAGGCTAGCAATAGTTAATAATTGTAAACAAATTATGTATCTCATATAACACTCATAATAATACAATAACCATGACAAAAAGGTAAAGATGAATTGCATGTGCATCTACAAGTATCAAGATGCTTACAAGTGTAAGTTGATAAAGTTAACATGTTTCACCCAAAAGGTGTGAAATAAAGTAAAAAAAAGGGCATGGAGAACTCACATGGAAAACTCACAAGATGTATATAATTAATGATAAGAATTTAGACGAGGCTCCAATGATTTCTTTTACAAGTTACCTAAACGTATTAATTTCAAGATTAAGTTCAATAATAAGATTAACAATTTGACGTGAACTAGGGTTTCAATTGCAATTTGTGGGTCTAATAATTAAGTAAAATAAAGAATACTTTATGTTTTTGTTAATAAAGATAATATAAATCAACTAAGACCAAGAATAATTAAAAATGATTAAAAAATTTAAGTTATTGATTTAATAGAAATTAAGTATAATACGTGAAAAAAATAATTAATTTAATAATTAATTATTTAAAATTTGCTAAGGGTGATTAATTAAATACTTATTAAATGACTTTAAAATTATTTAGGATCATTTTGTAGAGTTTTGAACTTTTAAATGATTTATTATAAGATCTTATAATACAAAACTTTAAGAATAAAGTATAATAGAAAGTTGTATTGTTTTATATGTTTCAAGAACTTAAATAAAATGTTAAGAAATAACTTTATTAACTAATTGTATATAACATGGTTAAATAAAAAGATGAATAACTAATTATTTAAATGATTATTCAAATAACTATTTAAATAATTATTTATTTAACATATTGATTTATAATGTTTCAAACTAATCTCCATTTGAAATAACGTTATTTAAACGATGAATATTTAAAGGAACATTTGTACAAATAATAATTTATTAATTACTATTTAAAATCCATAAAAGTAAACCAAGAATAACATTTGTTAAAATATTTTATTAAAAAGAATATTTAATTATTTAAATTTAGAAAAATTACAAAAAATGATTTGATGACTTTAAAAATATTAAAAGTTTACAAAAATCTATTTTTATAGTTATTAAAAATTTTCTATAATTAATTTAAGGGCTAAAAAGCCTTAAAAATAATATTGAGGGTGCCCGAGTGCGAACCTCAAGGTTAAGATGCGAGTGAGTGACGAGTAAACCTGGGCCGCAGCCGTGGCATATCTCGGCCCTTATTTGTTAAAACCGTTATTACAAAACAACCCCCAAATCAACATGAACCCTAGAATCGAATTATTCCAAATTGAACCCAATTGGTTGCTTTTGATAAAATCAAACATAGGGCTTTTGTTTCCCACTTGAGATCGAGTATGTTGGTGTGTGTAACTTACATGATTAAGTTCAGATTGATGAAGATAATGATAAGGATAGTCGCGACTAAGGTGAAGTTAGTTCGAGACTCAAACATTGTTGATAATCAAATTAATCTTATATGAAGCTTCGGATGGTGATGAGAAGTAAAAACCATGAGTAAATTTTGATTTAAAATGCTCAGAAGATGGATTGCGATTAAGTTGCACGTCGAAGAAGATGATGATGATCGAACGTGATACTTATGTGAGATTCGGATGAAAATGATTGTTCAATTAACCTTAAAGTATCAATTTAATGATTTGCCCTCCATTATATCAACTTAATATGACCAGTTTCAATTCGAATGGTTTAATCTTGAATGTATATTTTGGTTTCTTGCTTAAATGTTCATAACACCCCTTTAATTCGAATCAAAACGTGGTCATGCGTTCGAAAACAGGGGTGAGGGAGGGCGGTTTGGGTTGTTTCACTCAAATTACACTTTTGGTCTCTCGTTTTTCATTATTTATTATTTAGTGTCAAAACTTTAAAACAAAGTTTAATAAATGGCAACTTTGACCCCAAACTTACTATCACTCCAATAGTTTATATAAATTGCTTATTTTGCTTTATAAAATCTTTATAACCTATTAAATTTTATAAGGAATTTTACAATCTAATTTCAATCATGCAAGTGAAACTACTAATTTAAAATAACCCTACAATATATATAAAATCCAAATTCTATATAATCATTCAGTTTATCAATTTATAAACATTATAAAATTTATAAATCTTGTTAAATATTAATTATTAGATTATTAAGATGGTTAAAGATATTAGTCTTTATGTATTTACTTATCCTTAAAATTCTCATAGAAGTTTTAAAGTCTAATAATAATTAGAACAGTTTGATTTATGTGTTTGTTTTGTATGATTGACAAACGGGTTCTGGTTTACATTTTAAAAAATAGCAGATGTTACATTCTATGCCTACTTTAAGAAATTTCGTCCTGAAATTTAATCACGAGAGGAATAACTTCAAGGAGATAAGGAGACTTGTATTTCATTTCACGTTCGTAAGTGAACTCTTGGAGGCGTTTAAATTCAACAAGTTTAATTATGACGTTTTGATATGCTTAAGTTTGTTAAGTTTCTTAATTCACTATTTCATGTGTTTTTTGACAAAAGTATGTAAGGTCATTATATAGTTGATAACTTTTGTATTTTTTACGGTTCAAAACGATTAAGAAGGTTTTGTCATGAGGGAAGCATGAGTATTAGTTTGTTATGGAATTCATAAGAACTTTTGGATGGGATAAGGAACATGAGAGATAAGTTTAAGATGCTTTTGGATGGGATATGGAATTCATAAGAACTTCTCAAGCAAATGACTTTAACAGGGTTCTTAGATGATTGAATCTTGTTTACTTATGTCATTAAGGTTTCAAAGTTGCAGTAGTATAACATTGATACGAGAATCGTGTTTGTTAAGATTAAATATTCAATTCAGAACAAGGACATCATTGTAATAGGTTTTTAGGATAAGTGAGTTTTGAGGGGAAGACATTTAAAAAGCTTTTAAGGGTCATTAAGAAAAATGGGATAATGAGTTTTAAGTTTCAGGGGTACAAAATCAATGATGAAATGATTCAATAACAAGATGTTTCGAGTGTAACGTTCAGTTTACAAACCAAAACATTACGTTGACTTATCAAAGTATTAGGTCAACTACAACCTTAATGAATACATGCGTACCTATAAGTGGACACTCACCCCAAGGGTTTCCAGGTAAGGTAAACAGATGCATCGGTTGATTTGGATTTATATGAATACCTTGCCTAGACAGAACACCTAGATATACAGACATCACGCTCTTCCAGCATTACATGTTTCAAGTTATAGGATATAGACTTTAACGAGACTTGAAAACCACGAATAAAGATTCAAAGCTCATTTTCAAAACCATTTGATTTAGGCACATAATGTCTTAGAATATGATTTAAGGTTCGTGTGTGCATTGATAAGATTCAAAGTATAAGAATAAGCATATAAGGCATATAATCTGTAGATACATGTGTACCTAGTTTCTGAACTTAATGTAAAATGTTTTTCATGTCTTACATATATGTAACAGAATGGGCATGAATGAAATATAATGTGTTTGTCATGCTTATAATGTTTAATATTTCATTGATTATTGTGTGTTAACGCATATTGAACTAACTATATAGGTCTGTGGTTGTTTACATAGTTCTTAGTCAATAATGGTTAAGAAACATGTTTAAACTTACTCGTGTGAAGTTATCATGCGAATGGACCATACGCATGAATAGTTCATGCTAATGAACCAGTCGCACGAGTGAACTAGGAGACTGGATCAGTCGCATGATTGTAACATGGGATTGACTCAGTCGCATGACTGAATCTTCAGTCGTGCGGATGGATCAACTGCATGCTTCAGTCCTATGACTGAACCAGGCTAATGGTTCAGTCGCATGACTAGAAGACCCTAACCTATAAATACCACCTAATTTGTGGAAAAACGTAACAATTCGACCTATGCACTAAATCATACCCTAGCTGTTCAGAGACCCTAGAACACATGTTCCAAGTTCATAGATTGCAGTAAATCTTCCTACTATCGTTCTTAATGTTTAGTTTCATTCTTGGATTGTTATACTTGCATTCCCACTGATTGGATCGCCAATCAAATAGGATTCCGCACTATTTGGTTTGGTACACACGTATATCAGTTAGTACTTCGTATCGAAAACGGTCCTAACAAGTGGTATCAGAGCTTTGGCTCTTGATTTGCATATGATTCAATCGATTTTGATATAAAAATCGCGTTTCTCACTCAAAAACACAATTTTTTTGTGTGAAATAGTGTTTTCGACGTCTCCAATTCAAAAAGGTAACATTTTTCCGGCATACAACAATTACGGTTAGTGAAAAATTCGTGTTTTTGCGTAAAAGTGTTCAAAACCTTTGTTTTTGCAAAAACAGCAGCCTTCGGTCGCATGATTTACTCAATCGCACGACTGAATCCATTTGCATCCTTCATGTAACACTCGGTTATTTTATAAAAGTAATATAAAGAAAGAAACATCAATTAACCCAAGATGAGGGGTTAATAGTGTCAAAAGGACAAAATCTTTAAAAAGTTGGTGTAAAAGTGGGTATGGCCGCCCACCCTCTTTTCACATCACTTTTCTCTTTCGGATTAGAGAGAAAGAGAGTAGAAAGCTACGGGTTTTAAGAAGAAGAAGAAGAGGCTGAATTCAAGGTAAGAATTCGAGGTTTTTAAGTGTTCATGTTGGGTTTTGTCTCGGTTACATGCTTATGTGCTTATGTGCTTATGTGCTTGTGTGTGTGTCCGTGTGTTGTGTCCGTGTGTGTGTGTTTTGGTGTGTTTTTAGGTGTTCAAACTCATTTGAAAACGGGTTAGAAGGAAGAGACACCCAAAGTTGAACCAGGTGAGTTTCTAGACCCTTGTTTTACTTGTTTTAAACTCTTCTTGGGGCTGAAAATGTATTAAAACGATTTTCAAATGTTTATGTATGTATACCCGTATGTGTTATCCATGTTTGATGATGATTCTTAGATGCTTATAGGTTGTTCATGCTTAGAATAGCCTTGGTAAGCTTAGAACAGATTGGCTTGATGTTTGGATTCAAAATTATCCTAGAAACAGGTTAAACAGAAGGTTCATGCGCCTGGAATTTGCCTTAGAAATGATAAGTGTATCTCATGCGCCTAGAAAACTAGTCAGACGCCTAAGTGTAGGGCCATGCGCCCCAATAGTACCCATGCGTCGGAATAACCCCATGTGCCTAAGTTTCCATACGCCCAGAAAGCCCATGCGTCTAAGTGTCCATGCGTCCGAATGGGTCATATGCCCGAATAGTGTCCATGCACCTGAATTGTTCATGCGCCTAAGTGTTAAAGCAGCTAAGTGTTGGCCTGATGCGCCTGCATAGTGATGAAGTGCCCAAACAGGGCCCATGCACCCAAATAGTGTCTAAGCGCCTAACACTTAGAATTTATTACAGAATTCTTCGGAGTTTGTGCTCTTAGGGTTTTGACCGAGGTTTCACTAGGGTTTATTAATGATCGGTTTCATGCATGATTATGATTGTTTTATGATTGCTCCTTATTTTATTATTGTTATTAATAATATTATTATTATTAATATTATTATTATTATTAGTATGTGACTTTACGTGGTGTGTTTATAATCATAACGTAAAGTATTACTAATAATAAAGAGGAAGAGCAATAAATAAGAGAAGTGGAACTTTAATAAAATGTTAACAAGTCTTGCAAGCTTACAGGAGGTACACGACCATGTTGTCGTTAGCTCAACTGTGATACGGGTTAGCTACCCTATTATGCACACAGGGCTAGTCAATTAAGACTGGGGACCTTTGCAGCATGCCTTATGTAAGGCCCCGTTCCCGGGACGCTTACAGTTGGGTTCTCATCGCACATAAAACCTATAATTACATTTGTATTTCATAAAATCGCAGCGGAAAACTAAATAATCTTTCATTTCCATGTAAATGCTTTTGCAAATTAATACAACATTCATTACAAAATAGCTTGTTCGTATTACAATGCAAAAACATTAACCAAAAGAATGCTATCCCAAAGGAGCTGAGTAGTCGCCCATGCCATCCTCAGCAATTATTACCTGCCAACTGGAAACACATCAAAGTCAGCGTTGCTGAGTGAGTTCTAGTTGTCATAAATAAAACATACTTTACTATACATTCGTTCGCGATCATACATCATACGTACATACAGATAACATCAGTATTATCTTCATCATTCCGTTCCTTAACTCTGCTCATTCACGTGTTACATTATCGTTCACTTCTCTATCTAGATCCGGTCAGAGTTTACCCTCTTCGTGGCACCCGGCCACGATTGCTGAGGTCGAATGACGAGGATCTTGCTCTGTACGTTATTCCGATAATTCATTCATGTTCATTCATACTTCGTTCTTTCATACAAAATCTTTCGTTCATTTATACTTTCGTTCCTTCGATTCTGTTGTGACAACAAGGTCGCTCACCTCATTAACAATCCCAACGACTTCGCGCGATCCGAGTCTGTTGCAACCATATAGTTGCTCACCCCAATTGCCAATTTCAACGAAAGCATGCTATCCGAGTCTCTTGCAACCATAGGGTGGCTCACCTCATGGCAACTTCACGATAACACGCTGTCCGAGTCTGTTGCAACCATAGGGGTGCTCACCTCATAGCAATCTCAAGGATTGCATACCATTCGAGTCTGTTGCAACAACAGGGTTGCTCACCTCCTATATGTGCTTGCAAGCCTTTCCTTCGTTCGTTCATCATTCAATAATGCATGCATTCTTACTTTAAGTTCCCCTTTCATTATCTTTCACTTTACGTTACATAATACTTCATGCATTCATTAACATGACACATAAGGCCACAAGAAAGATAACATACATCATATTAAGGAACATATCATACACATTCATCATCATCATACAGGGCAACATCATGCATACATAACAAGCCCTAACATGAAACATCATCATCGTCATGCCCAACATGCTCTCTAAGGCCCCAATCGTCATCTTACATGCTCTTACAGGAACCTTTACGTCAAAACTTACATCTGCACTTTTCCCCGAAAGTCAGAAGTCAAACTACACTTTCCTCAGGTGTGACAGACCTACTCGGGCGTATGGACACCCTTCAGTCGCATGGCCTCCATGCGACTGAACATCATGTGAATGAACTAATACGGATGAACACCTATGGGAACGAACATCCAGTCATGCGAATGGACAATGCGGATGGACCTCATGCGAATAGGATTAATGCGGTGAGCACCTATGCGACTGGACCTTCAGTCGCATGACCCCATGCGACTGGCCCTTTAATCGTGAGAATGGACATTCAGTCATTCGAATGGACCCCAATCGCACCCTAATCGGCCGTATGGCCTCCATTCGGCCTCCAGTCGGTCGCCTAGCCCTAGCTGATGCAGAATGCAGTTCATCCCGACTGCAGCCGAGGGTTTTCGGCCTCCAAACTCATCTAAACCCATTTTAAGCCCAAATCGACCATCCTAAACCTTAGGGATGCATACCACGGCACCATTCAAGCTTACACAAGTTCACAATCAAGCCATAAACGCATCGTACATACACATACACATACACAAATGGGTCCACATACACACACTCAAAAACCCGATTTCAGATGTGTTCCAGCCCCAAAATTGTTAGAAAACATGTTAAAGTGGGGTTCTAGAACTCACACAAACAAGCACAACAACAAGTGCTTCGATTTGGCTTGCTACACGATGATTTTGGTGACCCGAACTAACTCGAACCAACTTTTCTCCTTTCTCTCTTCTTCTCTCTATGAAATCTCAAATGTGGGGTGTGTGGGTAGAGTGGGCTGCTCTCTCCCTACTATTATCACCACATTTCCCAACTTTTCTTCGTTGGCGAGTTTGGTCCCTTGACTTTGAACTTTATTTTCTTTTCTTTCTTCACCGGCTTCAAAATAATAAATATCCGGGTGTTACAAGTCCACCCCCCCTTAAATAGGTTTCGTCCCCGAAACCTGTTATTTGTCGAACAAACGTGGGTAATGCTGTCTCATTTCTTCCTCAGTCTCCCACGTTGACTCGAACCCCTTCCTGTGCTTCCACTGTACACGCACAAGAGGAACCACTTTATCCTTAGCCTTTTCTCCTTTCGATCGATGATTGCCACTGGTTGCTCCACATAATTGAGCCGTTCATCTACTTCGATATCTTCCAATGGGACAGTCATATCTTCATCTGCTAGGCACTTCCTTAGATGAGATACATGGAATGTCGGGTGAATTCCACTTAACTCATCCGGTAACTCCAGTCTATAGGCCACCTCTCCTACTCGAGCAATGATTCTGAAAGGGCCTATATACCTTGGGCTCAACTTGCCCCGCTTTCTGAATTGGATAATACCCTTCCAAGGTGATACCTTCAGCATAACCCGGTTACCCACCTGGAACTCAATCGGCCAACGTCGTTTATCAGCATACGACTTCTGTCTGTCTTTGGCTGCCTTCATAAAGGCTTTGATCTTTTCAAGCTTCTCAGTCGTAGCCTCGATTACCTCGACGCTCCCCAATTCCTTCTGACCAATATCACCCCAACAAACGGGTGTTCTGCATCTCTACCGTATAGCATCTCATATGGCGGCATACCAATGTTGGCGTGATAGCTGTTGTTGTAGGAGAATTCAGCTAACGGTAGGTGGTCATCCCAACTTCCACAAAAATCAATCACACATGCTCGAAGCATGTCTTCCAACGTCTGAATGGTCCTTTCTGACTGACCATCGGTTTGGGGATGATAAGCCATGCTAATATGTAACCTCGTCCCCATAGCGTCGTGGAATTTCGTCCAAAATTTAGATGTAAACCGAGTGTCGCGATCAGACACAATAGACACCAGCACACCATGACGAGTTACAATTTCCTTGATGAACAGATCGGCCAACCTCTCAGATGAATATGTCTCGCAGATCGGTAGAAAGTGAGCACTCTTCGTCAAACGATCAACTATCACCCATATGGCATCGTACCCTTTCAGAGTACGTGGCAGCTTCGTAATGAAGTCCATGGTGATGTGCTCCCACTTCCATTCCGGTATATCCAAAGGTTGGATCTTCCCATACGGCTTTTGATGCTCTGCCCTCACCTGTAAGCAAGTAAGGCACTTACTCACATACTCCACCACGTCACGCTTCACACCCAGCCACCAATAATCTTTCTTCATGTCATGGTACATTTTCGTGGCACCAGGATGAATAGAGTATCGAGTCTTGTGAGCTTCATCCATTATCTTAACCCGTAGATCCCCAAAACGAGGAATCCACACATGACCAAATCGAGTTCTAACACCGAGTGTGTTTTCACCCAATTCCCCAACCAGACCTATCATTCTTTCCGAGTTAAGGTGATCTTCTTTCAATGCCTCATCTTGAAACTCCTTGATTTGCTTCATCACATCAGAGGTCATGATTAGTTGATAAGCTTTCACCCGAATAAGTTCGGGCCTTTCCTTTCGGCTAAGGGCATCCGCCACCACATTAGCTTTGCCCGGATGGTAATGGATCTCGCAATCATAATCCTTTATAAGCTCCAACCATCGCCTCTGCCTCATGTTCAGGTCTTTTTGCCCAAAGAAGTACTTCAGACTCTTGTGGTCAGTGAATATGGTGCACTTCGTCCCGTAGAGATAGTGCCTCCAAATCTTTAACGCAAAGACCACGGCTGCTAGCTCCAAGTCATGAGTGGGATAATTAACCTCATGAACTTTCAACTGTCTGCATTAACACACATCCCAACCCTGAGTAGGAAGCATCAGAATAAACCACCAGATCTTCGCTTCCATCGGGTAATGACAGAACAGGAGCTTGAGTCAGTCTTGCCTTCAGCTCTTCGAACGCCTTCTCTTGAGCTTGACCCCATACAAACTTCACATCCTTTCGGGTCAACTTAGTTAGTGGAGAAGCAATCTTAGAGAAGTCTTGGATGAATCTTCTATAGTAGCCCGCCAAGCCCAAGAAACTACGGATCTCGAATGGCATCTTTGGTGACCTCCATTGCATAACCGCCTCCACCTTCGCCAGGTCCACCATAATCCCGTCAGGATTCACCACATGACCCAAAAACTGAACTTCGCGCAACCAAAATGCGCACTTGGAGAATTTAGCATACAATTTCTCCCTTCTCAACGTCTCCAGAACCTCTCGAATGTGACCGGCATGCTCTACTTCGCTCCTTGAGTAAATCAGGATATCATCAATAAACACAATCACTGATTTATCCAGCATCGGTCGACACACACGATTCATCAAATCCATAAAAGCAGCTGGCGTGTTGGTCAAACCAAAGGACATGACAAGAAACTCATAATGACCATAGCGCGTGCGGAAAGCTGTTTTAGGGATATCTTGTTCCTTCACCTTCAACTGATGATAGCCAGACCGAAGATCTATTCTTGAAAACCAACTGGCACCCTGAAGCTGATCGAACAGATCATCGATTCTCGGTAAGGGGTATCGGTTCTTCACTGTCAACTTGTTCAGCTCGCGGTAGTCAATGCACATCCTCATACTATTGTCCTTCTTCTTTAGAAACAATACCAGAGCACCCCAAGGAGAGATACTCGGCCTAATGAATCCCTTATCCAGCAGCTTTTGCAACTGCTCCATCAACTCTTTCATCTCCGTTGGAGCTAACCGATATGGTGCCTTGGCTACAGGTTGGGCACCCGGTATCAGATCAATTTGAAATTCAATTTCTCTGTCAGGTGGTACCCCTGGTAAATCTTCTGGGAACACGTCTGGAAAGTCACACACAACCGGTACATCAGGCAGTTGTGGTGTTGGTGCATCTACATCCTTTACATAAGCCAAGTAGGCGCTACATCCACGCCTCATACACTTTCCCACCACAGCCATTGAGATCACCTTCGGGATCGTAGTAACCCGATCACCATAAACCGTTACCAAACTTCCGACATGCGCTGTCAACCGAATCATCTTCTTGCGACACACAATGTTCGCCTCGATGTCTGCTAGCCAATCCATCCCAAGAACCAAATCAAAACCACCCAAGGTCATCACGAACGGTTTAACAGGAAACTTGTGACCTTCTAATTCCACATCAGAATTCTCTATCATCTCAGAAGTCCTAGTAGACTTACCTATAGTGGTTTCTACATCAAAGGGTGCATCAACACGTCTACTACTAACAGGCAGCTTAGCACATAAAGCAGCAGAAATAAAACTCCTACTAGCACCAGAATCAAATAGCACAGAAGCTAAAGTTTGGTTCACCAGAAACGTACCGGACACGACATTAGGGTCTGTCCTAGCTTCCTCCTGTGTCATGGTAAATGCCCTGGCGCTCACCCTCGGTCCTTCACCTCCAGTTCTCTTCACCCCAGAACTCTCAGCCCTCGACTTCTTACAATCCTTACTTACGTGACCCTCTTCACCACAGTTATAGCACCGGACTATACGACAGTCCCTTGCCAGGTGCCCCGCCTTCCCACATTTGAAGCATAAGTTTGACCCAAACCTACATTCCCCACCGTGCTCCCTTCCACACTTGCCACACTTTTCAACCCCACACTTGATGTGACCACACGGCGATCATCCGCTCGTGCCTTCTTATTACCCATCGAGGCATCACCCCGACCAAACCTCTTCCCCCGCCAGTTTCAATCACCACCGCTCTTCTTGCCACCCTCAGTCACCACCATTGTTCTCTCATCGTACAATCTCCCTGCCAAATCCACCGCTGTCCTAAACGTACTCGGCCGGGCAGCTATCATGTGCCTGCGAATATCCGCACAGAGCTGAATCCACAAAAGAGTGGGTAGCAAACTTCACCTTTTGGTCCTCTCGGCACTCGCTAATATCGAGAACAGCTTCCATTTCCCTCACCCACCGGTGAGCAGCTGCAGCTGTGCCGTTTCCATCAAAAGTAGGGGGCTTGCATCTCATAAAAGCCCCATAATTACATCCTCGTGCCGTCTCCGGCGCAGGCTCTTCTTCTTCCTCTTCGTCATCAGATAGAACCGTTTTCGGCTCTGGTTGTTCCCATTCTCGAGAGGATCTGTTTCTTTCTTTTCTTTCCCCTTCTCGTACAGCCTTAATAACTTCAGTCACCACAGACGGTAAGATTGTCTGCATGACCTGATGGACTTCTTCTACAACAGCCTCCTTTACCAAGGCTCTCAGATTGGTGCTTTCGTCGCCACCCTCCGGATGAGGGGTCTCTGGTTCTTCATGAACCACTTTTTCCACTCTGGGTCTCCTCTCTTGGGTCGCGGTTCAGCACCGTGACCTCCACCCTTGAAGCTTTCGAAGATCTACCTCCGGCCCAACGCACACTGAAAGATTCAAATACCAACATAGTCATTCAAGGAACAGCTTAGTTTATGTTAAGTATAGTATGTCCCTAATTACAGTGGCCAGTTGTGATTAGACACTTACTTTACTCTTCACACCCCAAGCATTACCTGTCCTGACTACATCAGTATTTAAATCCACATACAACACATAACACATACCATGCGCACATAAAACCGGTTAACTTTACGAAAATACCTGATGGCACGTAGCTACTCAGATGGGCATCCCATTCCCTTTCCATCCCATTCTCATTTAAGATTAGGTTTATTTTGAAATTTACCGATTTCACTTAAACTTTGGCTCTGATACCAACTTGTAAGGCCCCGTTCCCGGGATGCTTACAGTTGGGTTCTCATCGCACATAAAACCTATAATTACATTTGTATTTCATAAAATCGCAGCGGAAAACTAAACAATCTTTCATTTCCATGTAAATGCTTTTGCAAATTAATACAACATTCATTACAAAATAGCTTGTTCGCATTACAATGCAAAAACATTAACCAAAAGAATGCTATCCCAAAGGAGCTGAGTAGTCGCCCGTGCCATCCTCAGCAATCATTACCTGCCAACTGGAAACACATCAAATTCAGCGTTGCTGAGTGAGTTCTAGTTTTCATAAATAAAACATACTTTACTATACATTCGATCGCGATCATACATCATACGTACATACAGATAACATCAGTATTATCTTCATCATTCCGTTCCTTAACTTTGCTCATTCACGTGTTACATTATCGTTCACTTCTCTATCTAGATCCGGTCAGACTTTACCCTCTTCGTGGCACCCGACCACGATTGCTGAGGTCGAATGATGAGGATCCTGCTCTGTACGTTATTCCGATAATTCATTCATGTTCATTCATCCTTCGTTCTTTCATACAAAATCTTTCGTTCATTTATACTTTTGTTCCTTCGAGTCTGTTGCGACAACAGGGTCGCTCCTCATTAACAATCCCAACGACTTCGCGCGATCCGAGTCTGTTGCAACCATATAGTTGCTCACCCCAATTGCCAATTTCAACGATAGCATGCTATCCGAGTCTTTTGCAACCATAGGGTGGCTCACCTCATGGGAACTTCACGATAACGTGCTGTCCGAGTCTATTACAACCATAGGGGTGCTCACCTCATAGCAATCTCAAGGATTGCATACCATTTGAGTCTGTTGCAACAACAGGGTTGCTCACCTCCTATATGTGCTTGCAAGCCTTTCCTTTGTTCTTCATCATTCAATAATGCATGCATTCTTACTTTATTTTCCCCTTTCATTATCTTTCACTTTACGTTACATAATACTTCATTCATTCATTAACATGACACATAAGGCCACAAGAAAGATAATACACATCATATTAAGGAACATATCATACACATTCATCATCATCATAAAGGGCAACATCATGCATACATAACAAGCCCTAACATGCAACATCATCATCGTCATGCCCAACATGCTCTCTAAGGCCCCAATCGTCATCTTACATGCTCTTACAGGAACCTTTACGTCAAAACTTACATCTACACTTTTCCCCGAAAGTCAGAAGTCAAACTACACTTTCCTCGGTGTGACAGCCCTACTCGGGCGTATGGACACCCTTCAGTCGCATGGCCTCCATGCGACTGAACATCATGCGAATGAACTAATCGGATGAACACCTATGGGAATGAATCCACAGTCATGCGAATGGACAATGTGGATGGACCTCATGCGAATAGGATTAATGCTGAGCACTTATGCGACTGGACCTTCAGTCGCATGACCCCATGCGACTGGCCCTTCAATCGTGCGAATGGACCGCAATCGCACCCTAATCGGCCGTATGGCCTCCATTCGGCCTCCAGTCGGTCACCTAGCCCTAGCTGATGCAGAATGCAGTTCATCCCGACTGCAGCTAAGGGTTTTCGGCCTCCAAACTCATCTAAACCCATTTTAAGCCCAAATCGACCATCCTAAACCTTAGGGATGCATACCACGGCACCATTCAAGCATACACAAGTTCACAATCAAGCCACAAATGCATCGTACATACACATACACTACACAAACGGTCAACATACACACACTCAAAAACCCGATTTCAGATGTGTTCCAGCCCCAAAATCGTTAGAAAACAAGTAAAAGTGGGGTTCTAGAACTCACACAAACGAGCACAACGACAAGAGCTTCGATTTGGCTTGCTACACGATGATTTTGGCGACCCGAACTAACTCGAACCAAAACTTTTCTCCTTCTCTCTTCTTCTTCTATGAAATCTGAAATGTGGGGTGTGTGGGGAGAGTGGGCTGCTCTCTCCCTACTATTATCACCACATTTCCCAACTTTTCTTCGTTGGCGAGTTTGGTCCCTTGACTTTGAACTTTATTTTCTTTTCTTTCTTCACCGGCTTCAAAAAATAAATATCCGGGTGTTGCACCTTAGTGTCTGGTTCTGCCTTGTATACAATATATAGAGCCCTTTGTGGGAAAAAGAGGGCCCAGCACCGTTTCCCCCGCGCATACAGTTTAGGTTATTGCTCATTGATCCATACAGATAGTGAAAGATAAAGATAAAAGAGTACAGAGTAAACAAGGCATATAGTAAAGAGATAAAGCATTACCTAATTGTATAGTTAATGCGTGCTCACATATAAAAGATGAAGTTTTCACAGAAAGAGTATTTTTGTATATTTACCTACAGAAAGTATTTATTAATTTTAAAAACTAGAACTCACTCATCAATGCTGACTTTTATACATTTTCTGTTGGCAGGTAATTATTGCTGAGGATGGCACGAGGGTGAAGTTACTCGGTAGGGAAAGACTGACATCCAGTCATACTTATTATTGTTGTTGTTTGTAATGCAATTAAACAGTTCTTTTGTATTGAATAAACAATAGTGTATTGCTCAACAACAGTGTTTTAATGAAATGAATGGTTTTGTCAAAATGATTTCGCTGCTTAAGTTTGTAAATCTATAACGTTTAATGTATTTAATGCTGTGAATGACCAACTGTGAGGCCTCCGGGAACGAGGCCTTACAAGTTGGTATTAGAGCCAAAGTTTAAGAGAATTGGGTTAAATAAATTTTCAAAACCTAAACTTAAACTGAAAATGGGACAATTGGGGGATGTCAGCCGAGTAGCTACGTGCCATCAGGTATGTCTTTTCTTAATGTAACTGGCATTATATGCGCACACTATTTGATTTATGTGCTCTTAGTAGATTAGATACTGATTAAGTCAGGATAGGATATCCGTGGGGTATGAAGAGTAAAGTAAGTGGCTAATCACAACTGGCCACTGTAATTAGGGACTTACTATACTTGACATAAACTGAGTCATTACCTTGAATGATCGTGTTAGTGTTTGAATCTTATAGCGTGTTAGAGGATGGCTGGTCGGAAATCTTCCAAGACTCCCAGAGGCAGATGCCGTCCACGTGTGACTAGGAGTAGTGGTAAGGCTCCTATGACGACCCATGAGAACCCTGAGGTCCATGGCCGAAGCGAAGAGAATGAGAATGCTAACTTGAATGCCTCAGCTAGGGAGGCGATTGCTGATGAAGTACACCAGGTCATGCAGACAGTCCTACCGTCTGTGGTGACTGAAGTCATCAGGGCTATGAGGGAAGGAGAAGGAAAATAGAAAAGGATCTACGGGCAATGGAAGCAGAAGGTAGGAGTAACAACCGGAGCCTGAGACTGTGTTGTCTGAGGAGAAGGAGGATGATGTAGTGGGGGTAGTAACCGGAGGATGTAGTTATGGGGCGATCCAAAGGTGCAAACCCCCAACTTTTGATGGCAATGGCAATGCTGCTACTGCTCACCACTGGGTGAAGGAAATGGAGGCAGTTTTGGAGATCAGTGAGTGCCGCGAGGACCAAAAGGTGAAGTTCGCGACTCACTCTTTCGTTGATTCAGCGTTGTGTTGGTGGGACAATATTGTCCAAGCTGAGGGTGCCAAAGCCATCAGGAAAATGTGATGGAAGGAGTTTAAGCAGTTGGTGATCGAGGAATTCCATCCTCATGGGGAACTCAATAAAATTGAGAGGGAGTTCTTGCAACTTGAAGTGGGAACCATGACCCACCAGCAGTACACCACTAAATTCAACGAGATGGCAAGGCTGGTGCCGGATCCAGTGACGCTGGTGTCAAGGAAGATCAAGAGGTACATCCAGGGACTGCCGGCTGACATTCGCAGGCACCTGATTGCTGCTCAGCCAGGTACCTTTCGATCGATGGTAGATATGGCAGGTAGATTGTGTGATTAGCGAGAGGAGACTATGATGGAGGTGAAGAAGACGAGTAGGGATGGTAAAAACTTGAATGGGAAGAGGTTTGGACATTGTGGTTTTACTCCAAACAACAAGAAGATGAAGGTGGATGACCGTGGGGTGCCGTCAAGATCAGGGCTGAAAAGGTGTGGTAGATGTGGAAAGGAGCATACCGGTGAGTGCAGGATGGGAATGAATGTATGCTTAAGGTCTGGCAAGCCTGGCCACATCGCTAGAGACTGTAAGAAGCCGAGGGCGGAGAGCTCTGGAGCGGAGAAGAAGAAGCCAGAAGAAGGAGGGCAGAGGGCAGGCGCTAGAGCTTACACCATGACCCGGGAGGAAGCAAGAGCTCAACCCGATGTCGTGTCAGGTATGTTTCTAGTAAACCAAACTTGTGCCTTTGTATTGTTTGATTCCGGTGCTAGTAGGAGTTTTATTTCAACTACTTTCTTTGCTAAGTTGCCTATTAGTAGTAGAAATGTCAGTGAACCATTCGATGTAGAAACTACTATTGGCAAGTCCACGAGAATTACTGATGTGATAGAGGACTGTGCTATAGAAAGAAGGTCATAGGTTTGCTGCTAGGTTAAAAGTGATACCCCTAGGTGGATTTGATGTAGTACTAGGGATGGACTGGTTAGCAACCTATGAAGCAAACATCGTATGTAGCAAGAAGATGATTCGATTAGTTGCACCCTGTGGGAGTTTGGTTACGATTTATGGAGATCACGTTACTACGATTCCGAAGGTTATTTCGATGGCGGTGGCGGGGATGTGCATGAAATGTGGATGTAGTGCCTACTAGGCATACGTAAAAGATGTGGATGCGTCGATACTGCAATTATCTGAGGTTCCAGTGGTGTGCGACTTTCAGGACGTATTCCCAGAAGACTTACCCGGCATGCCACCGGATCACGAGATTGAGTTCCAAATTGATTTGATACCGGTGCTCAACTTGTTGCCAAAGCACCATATCGATTAGCACCTACTGAGATGAAGGAACTCATGAGCCAATTACAGGAGTTGATGGCTAAGGGATTCATTTGACTGAGTATCTCTCCGTGGGGTGCTCCAGTATTGTTTGTAAAGAAAATGGACGGAAGTATGCGAATGTGCATCGACTATCGAGAGCTGAACAAGTTGACGGTGAAGAATCGGTACCTGTTACCAAGATTTGATGACTTGTTTGACCAGCTCCAAGGTTCCAGTTGGTTCTCGAGAATAGATTTACGATCTGGCTACCATCAATTAAAGGTGAAGGAAAAAGACATTCCTAAGACAGCTTTCCGTACGCGTTATGGACACTACAATTTCCTTGTTACGTCTTTTGGTCTAACTAACGCGCCAGCTGCCTTTATGGATTTGATGAATCGAGTGTGCCGGCTGTTGTTGGATAGATCAATGATTGTGTTCATTGATGATATCCTGATCTACTCGAAGAGCGAAGAAGAGGATTCCAGTCACATTCGAGAGGTGTTGGAGACATTAAGAAGGGAAAAGTTGTACGCCAAATTCTCCAAGTGCGCGCTGGTTGCGCAAAGTTCAATTTTTGGGTCATGTGGTGAATCCTGATGGGATTGTGGTAGACCCCACAAAGGAGGAGGCAGTAATGCAATGGAAGTCTCCAAAGACGCCATCAGAGATTCATAGTTTCTTGGGGTTGGCGGGATATTATCGAAGGTTCATTCAGGACTTCTCCAAGATAGCCTCCCCGCTAACTAAGCTGACCCGTAAGGATGTGAAGTTCATGTGGGATCACTTGCAAGAAAGGGGTTTTGAGGAGTTAAAGGCAAGGTTGACTCAAGCTCCTGTTCTGTCATTACCTGAAAGAATCGAGGATTTGGTGGTCTATTCAGATGCTTCCTACTCAGGGTTGGGGTGCGTGTTAATGCAGAGAGGGAAGGTTATAACCTATGCATCCTGACAGTTGAAAGTTCATGAGGTCAATTATCCCACTCTTGACTTGGAGCTAGTAGCCTTGGTCTTTGCGTTGAAGATTTGGAGGCACTATCTTTACGGGACGAAGTGCACCATTTTCACTAACCACAAGATCTTGATGCATTTCTTTGAGCAAAAAGATCTGAACATGAGGCAGAGAAGGTGGTTGGAGCTCATAAAAGATTATGATTGCGAGATCCACTATCATCTGGGCAAAGCCAACGTGGTGGCTGATGCTCTTAGCCAAAAGGAGAGGCCCGAGCCAATTCGGGTGAAAGCATATCAACTGATCCTGACCTCTGATGTGATGAAGCAAGTCAAAGACTTTTAAGATGAGGCACTAAAAGAAGATCCTCTTAACTCTGAAAGGATGAGAGGTCTGGTTGGGGAATTGGGTAAAACACACTTGGTGTTAAAACTCGATTTGACGGGTGTGGATTCCTCATTTTGGGAATCTACGTGTGAGGATTATGGATGAAGCTCACAAGACTCGATACTCCATTCATCCTGGTGCCACAAAAATGTATCAAGATATGAAGAAAGATTATTGGTGGCGGGTATGAAGCGTGATGTGGTGGAGTATGTGAGTAAGTGCCTTACTTGCTTACAGGTGTAGGCAAGCATCAGAAGACGTATGGGAAGATCCAACCTTTGGATATACCGGAATGGAAGTAGGAGCACATCACCATGGACTTTATAATGAAGTTGCCGCGTACTCCAAAAGGGTACGATGCCATATGGGTGATTGTCGACCGTCTGACGAAGAGTGCTCACTTCCTACCGATCTGCGAGACATATTCATCTGAGATGTTGGCGGATCTATTCATCAAGGAAATTTTAACTCGTCATGGCGTGCCGGTGTCTATTGTATCTAACTGTGACACCCGGTTTACTTCCAAATTCTGGAAGAAATTCCATGATGCCATGGGGACGAGGTTACATATTAGCATGGCTTATCATCCCCGAACTGATGGTCAGTTAGAAAGGACCATTCAGACATTGGAAGACATGCTTCGGGCATGTGTGATTGATTTTGGGGGAAATTGGGATGACCACTTACCGTTAGCTGAATTCTCATACAACAACAGCTATCATGCCAGCATTGGCATGCCACCATATGAGATGCTATATGGTAGGAGATGCAGAACAACCGTTTGTTCGGGTGATATTGGCCAGAAGGAATTGGGGAGCGTCGAGGTAATTAAGGCTACGACTGAGAAGCTTGAGAAGTTCAACGCCTTCATGAAGGAAGCTAAAGATAGACAGAATTCGTATGCGATAAACGACGCAGACCGATAGAGTTCCAGGTGTGTGACCGGGTTATGTTGAAGGTCTCACCTTGGTAGGGTATCATCCGATTCAAGAAACAAGGTAAGTGAACCAAGGTATATAGGCCCTTTCCGAATCATTGCTCGAATAGGAGAGGTGGCCTATAGATTGGAGTTACCGGATGAGTTAAGTGGAATTCACCCGACATTCCATGTATCTCATCTGAGAACATGCTTAGCTGATGAAGACATGATTTGTTCCACTGAAGGATATCAAAGTAGACGAAAGGCTCAATTATGTGGAGGAACCAGTGGCAATCATTGATCATAAAGAGAAAAGGTTGAGGAATAAAGTGGTTCATCTTATGCGTGTATAGTGGAAGCACAATAAGGGATCCAAATCTACATGGGAGATTGAGGAGGAGATAAGGCAGTACTACCCTTGTCTGTTTGAAGAATAACAGGTTTCGGTGACGAAACCTATTTAAGGGGGGTGGACTTGTAACACCCGGTTATTCTATAAAAGTAATAAAATGAAAGAAACATCAAATAACCTAAGATGAGGGGTTAATAGTGTCAAAAGGATAAAATCTTTGAAAAGTTGGTGTAAAAGTGGGTATGGCCGCCCACCCTTTTTTCACATCACTTTTTCATTCAGATTAGAGAGAAAGAGAGCAGAAAGCTACGGGTTTGAAGAAGAAGAAAAAGAGGCTGAATTCAAGGTAAGAATTCGAGGTTTTTAAGTGTTAAATGTTGGGTTTTGTCTCGGTTACATGCTTATGTGCGTATGTGCTTTTGTGTGTGTTCGTGTGTATGTGTTTTGGTGTGTTTTTAGGTGTATGAACTCATTTGCAAATGGGTTAGAAGGAAGAAACACCCAAACTTGCACCAGGTGAGTTTCTAGACCCCGGTGTTACTTGTTTTAAACTCTTCTTGGGGCTGAAAATGTATTAAAACGATTTTCAAATGTTTATGTATGTATACCCGTATGTGTTATGCATGTTTGATGATGATTCTTAGATGCTAATAGGTTGTTCATGCTTAGAATAGCCTTGGTAAGCATAGAACAGATAGGCATGATGTTTGGATTCGAAAATATCCTAGAAACAGGTTAAACAGAAGGTTCATGCACCTAAATAAGGTCCATGCGCCTCGAATTTGCCTTAGAAATGATAAATGTATCTCATGCACCTGAACAGTGTACTCATGCGCCTAGAAAATTAGTCAGACGCCTAAGTGTAGCGTCATGCGCCCCAATAGTACCCATGCGTCTGAATAACCCCATGCGCCTAAGTTTCCATATGCCCGGATAGCCCATGCGTCTAAGTGTCCATGCGTCCGAATGGGTCATATGCCCAAATAGTGTCCATGCTCCTGAATTGTTCATGCGCCTAAGTCTTAAAGCAGCTAAGTGTTGGCCTGATGCGCCTGCATAGTGATGAAGCGCCCAAACAGGGCCCATGCACCAAAATAGTGTCTAAGCGCCTAACACTTAGAATTTATTACAGAATTCTTGGGAGTTTGTGCTCTTAGGGTTTTGACCGAGGTTTGACTAGGGTTTATGAATGATGGGTTTCATGCATGATTATCATTTTTTTATGATTGCTCCTTATTTTATTATTGTTATTAATAATAATAATAATAATAATGATAATATTATTATTATTATTATTATTATTATTAGTATGTGACTTTACGTGGTGTGTTTATAATCATAACGTAAAGTATTACTAATAACAAAGAGGAAGAGCAATAAAGAAGAGAAGTGGAACTTTAATAAAATGTTAACAAGTCTTGCAAGCTTACAGGAGGTACACGACCATGTTGTCGTTAGCTCAACTGTGATGCGGGTTAGCTACCCTATGATGCACAAGGGGCCAGTCAATTGAGACTGGGGACCTTTGCAGCATGCCCTAGGTGTCTGGTTCGGCCTTGTATACAGTATATAGATCCCCGTGTGGGAAAAAGAGGGCCGAGCACCGTTTCCCCCGCGCATACAGTTTAAGGTATTGCTCATTGGTCCATACAGATAGTGAAAGATAAAGATAAAAGAGTACAGAGTAAACAAGGCATAGAGTAAAGAGATAAAGCATTACCTAATTGTAGAGTTAATGCGTGCTCACGTATAAAAGATGAAGTTTTTATAGAAAGAGTATTTTCGTATATTTACCTACAGAAAGTATTTTACTACTTTTAAAACTAGAACTCACTCATCAACGATGACTTTTATACATTTTCAGTTGGCAGGTAATTATTGCTGAGGATGGCACGAGGGTGAAGCTACTCGGCAGGGAAAGACTGCATCCATTCATACTTATTGGTGTTGTTGTTTTGTAATGCGATTAAACAGTTCTTTTGTATTCGATTAAACAATAGTGTATTGCTCAATAACAATGTTTTAATGAAATGAATGGTTTTTGTCAAAATGATTCCGCTGCTTAAGTTTATAAATCTATAACGTTTAATGTATTAATGCTGTGAATGACCAACTGTGAGGCCTTCGGGAATAGGGCCTTACACTTCATACGCATGATTGGCTCAGTCATTCATTCATTCGTACGGCTGAAGTAAGTCTTTCGCATTGCTCAGCCGCACCTGTCCAATCGCCCGATTGAACCCTCTACTTGAGTCCAGTCGCACGATTGAACCATACGCATTGTTCAATCGCACGAATAGCCCAATCTCACTCTTTCATTCACATAAGTACAACCGTTTGTTCTAAAATCAAAAGTAAATAGCAATGGAAGATCAGTATTCAGCATTCACTGCAGGTAGGGATTCACGGATTCAAAATCTATTGCTTCTGGAGAATGAAGTGGGAAATCACAATAAGCCCCTAAGCTAATAATGTTAGATGATTACCCATAATGGAAGAAAAGGTTCGAGATCTACTAAAATGGTGTAGATCCTAATCTGTGGGAATCAATAGAGACTGGGTATAGCATGCCGGTTGGAGCCAATGGAGTTAAACTTACCTTAGGAGGAATGACTGATGGACAAAAGGTAAAGTACAATGCAGAGAAAAAGTTGTATGCTCTGCTAACTCAGTCAATTCCTAAGGACATATTCCATAAGTTCTTTGAGAACAAGCAAGCAAAGAAGCTATGGGATGCTCTGGAAAAATGGTATGAAGGGAACACATCATTAAAAGCTCTAAAGGCTAAGGCATTGAAAAAAGAGTTTGATAACTTCTCATCAATGGGGAAGGAGAGCTTGGATGATGTTGTTGATCGTTTCTACCACTTGATGAGTGAACTGCACACTCATGGGGTTACTAAATCCATGGAAGACAAAGTGTCAAATTTCGCAGATGGATTGCCAGAAAAGTGGGTCTCATTTGTGTCAAATCTCAGATAGAATGATTTGTTGGCCAAGTTGGATATCAACGATTTCATTCTGAAGCTGAGAGAGGAAGAGTTGAGGATGAAGTACAGGTCTCAAAAGGCATCATATGATCAGAACCCGTCACTTTACAACTCCACTCCTCTAGCAAAAACATCTGGAGCACCACTTCAAACGGCATTTGTGTCGAGTTCATCCGCTCTGACTGGGTAAGTAAGATTGAGATTCTTACTGTGAATCGAATATGGTAATCAAGTCAATGATTAAGTGGTGGAAACAAACAATCAAAGAACATTCAATGCAAGAAATATACTCATAAATGCTTTTGTATTATATATATGAAAGTTGATTGATTACAGAGAATAAATGACAACAAAATTCTCTATGTCTATCAGCCGTCACCATATGTATGAGGCTATCTATTCTATTTATAGGCAGACAAGATGCCTTTTACAAAATGACTAAACTACCCCTGACCAGAACTAGTCTACGTCTTCATCCACATCTTTGCTTGTTCATCCGCATTGACAAATGCGGATGACTTAACTTGATCAGCATTTCTTCACTTGATCATCCACATTAGTATGTTGGTCATCCGCATTGGTTAATGCGGATGAACAAATACTTATGCGCATTTGTTCGGTCATCCGCATTTGTCAAATGCGGATGAGCAAAGTCTTGTCCGCATTGTTTCTTGGTCTTCGCATTCGTCAATGCGAAAGAACAAATACTTGTCCGTATTTGTTTTATGTCTTCCGCATTGATAAATGCGGAAGACAACACTTGGTTTTTCTGAGCAGGATCTTCATCCGCATTTATTCTTGGACTTGTGGGATACCAGCAAAGCAATCATCAAATCACCCATTGAATTGGCATGTATGATCCTTTCAGGGTGCAACAATACTCCCCCTAAGGATTATACAGCCTATGTTCTTCACTGTTTGGGAGGTGATTGATGTTGTGAGGATTCTACTGGGTCTTGTGGAGGTAATAAAAATGTAGCTTTAGTTGGATCCAGAATAGCTTTGATCATGTTGACAAAATCAGTTACTTCTGACATTTTGTCCCTACTCAACACATGTATCTTCATTTGGCTCATGTTGTAGTCGGCTTTATTGGTAACTTCTTTAGTGAAATAGGTTCCTAGTTAGAAATAGTAGAAAGACCATCTCTATGAATCAATAAGCTTCCACCCACATCCACCTCAAGTTTGACAATGTTCCCAAGTTGCAAGGGTGTCTTCTTTTTCTTTCTTTTATATCTTTTGGTATTGATACAATCATAGGCCAATTTTAGCAACTTGATGCACTTTAGGAAGAAGTGCATATCTTGTTCAACCATCTTATTGTTGATTTCCCTAAAGTGTCTGGTATATATATAGTGAATGTAGGATTCATCAAGCAATCTTACTTCATATCCACTAAATAGTCTTATTTCAGCACCCTCCTTTTCTCCCCACTTCCTTTTAATCACCATCTCATAAGTATTTTCATCATAGTACACATTTGAGACGGGTGTGGAGGAATGAGTACCGGACACCATTTTTCTCTTTAAAGCTTCTGTTGGTTTCACCTTCAACTTAGGAAACACAACTTCTTCAGCTTGCATTTTCTTCTTCTTCTCAAGAGGATTAATAAAAGACTTATAATTGAAATTTTCAGTCCTTCTGAACATTTTGAGTATGTTTTCAAATTCATATCCCCTGAACATAGCTGAATGATTGATCAGTTCCAATTGAGCTAGTTCTTTTAAGTCATGGATCTCTAGGGCATTTACAAGAGCAGAGCACTCAATAAAGAATTGTATCATCCCGGAGATCCTTTTTACCATGAACAATTCCACATGCTTTCATACTTCCAAGAAATTATTTTTTGATCAACTTTGCCTTTGGGAGTAGACACCCCTCTGATTAACTCAGCAGTGTTAATCCTTCTTGTAGTTTTAACTAAGAGGGTTCTGCAAACCATTCTGGGTATTATGAACTACAGGAGCCAACAGTTCTTGATCTTTCTGATTAGCATCATTTCTTGAGCAGTTGCTATAGATCTTGGCTTCTTGTTCAGCATTTCTTTTTCTACCCTCTTGAGCATGTCTTTCTTTTCATTGATCATTTGGAGAGTAGCAGCCCTTTATGAGTTTGTCTTCATATTCCTAATCTTTGTTCTTATGAATCCTTGGCTTGAAAGATTATCCTTCATTTCCTTATTTGACATGCTATAAGGATCAGTAAATAGTGGATCAGAAGTTGGGGTTGATTTCTTCATTGATGATAGTTTAGGCAGAGGAACCTTTCTTAAAAATGATCTTTCATACTCAGTTGTGGTTGATTTCTTCATAGCAGACTCTTTATGCATAGGAACCTCTTGGTGACTGATTTTCATACTCAGTTTCTAAGTTTGATCTAGAATCTTATTCACCTTTTCTTCTTCTTCCTTCATTTCTTCATATGTCATGCTAAAGACTTCATCTGGATCATACCATGATTGATCAAAAACATTTCTTATATCATCAGGTCATTAGATTAGGCCTTTGACACCATTCTTCCACTGGTTGTTTTGTTTTCGTAGGACTGTCCATATGAACATCCTCTTCAGCTTCATAACCTACAGCTATCTCTCCTTCTTCCAAATCAATGAATACATCTAGTTTCTTCAATTGTGCCTCAACCTTTTCATGTTCTTCCAGGATTTCTGCTATTGCAGCAAGACTTTTTGGGTCATCTGGTTTGGCTTTCTTTGCTAGTTCTTCTTCTTTCATTGGCCTTTTACCTTTAGCTTTCTCAGATAAGTATTTCCTCTTTCTTGTATAAGTTTGAAGTGGAGGACCAGAAGAGGATTCAACTTGTTTCATTTCCTTAGGCAATTTTTCAACCTCTTCTTGTATGTTTTCTTGATCATCATCCCCTTTTTCTTTTTCTTGTTCATTCATTTCCTTTTCTTTTTCCCACAATTCTCTTATCATTTCCTTTTGTTCCTGAGACATAGCCACAACAAGTACAATCTGCATACTCAACTCTTTCTCCAATGGAATGGAGATTTAGGAATGACTACAATAAGTTCAGAGGTTGTCCTTTGGTCTGCAACAAAGTCCCAATAATTTTCATCTCTTGTGAATTCTTCTGAAGTAAAGCTATCCATAGCATTGATTAGTTCTTCAAATTCATCTTTCTCAGTCTGAGTAGCCTCTGATTTCCCAGAATAAATCACCATTTCTAATATGTGTTCCTCATCTTTGGTTGGCTTTCATCTTCTCCTTGATCATCATCATCAGAGGTAGATTATTTCTCATCATGAATTACCTTTTCTTCATCATTTTTATTTTCTCCAGTCATAGTACTTCTTGAATTTCAAGTAACAATTCAAGTTCAGAGATTCTTTTAGATTGAGTTTCAACTTGACTTTGGAGATTTGATATGATTTCAGCTTGTTCTTTAATAATGTTCTCTTGTTCTTCCATAGCTACGGTTTGAATGGCAAGAGTATCAACATGGACAATCACTTCTTCTCTAGAATGATTCAGGGCAGCTTTCAAGTGGCCTATTTCTTTCTCTTCTCTTTCTTTTAGAATCATACTTTCCTTTTAGTTCTTTTAATTCCTTCTCCTTTTCATCAAGCTCTAGAATCCTGTCATCAACGATTCTAGCTCTCCTATTTAGTATTCTTTCCATCCTTTCCACCTTTTGTAGGAGCTCAGATATCAACTTATCCTTTTCATCAGGCCTGTTTGTATTAGATTTAGCATAGCTTTCTGATGGAGCAGTCTCAGAAGTTGCTCTCTTAGAAGGCATTTGAGCATGTTAATCCTCCTCATTTGAAGATGATTTGGATGCTTTAGAAATGCTAGTTGAGTGTCCAATTTCAGTTGGGTTATCATGGGTGGGCAAAGGTTGTTATGGTAATGTTGGTGAGTGATGAGGTGGTGATATTGGTGAGTGATGAGGTGGTGATATTGGTGATTGATGAGGTGGTGATATTGGAGATGGTTGTGGGGTTGTTTGTGGTGTTGGTTGTGTTGTTGGTTGTGGTGTTGGTTGTGATGTTTGTTGTGGTGTTGGTTGTGGTGATGGTTGTGGTGATGGTTATGCAGCTTGCTCATCAGCAGCCTGTTCTTGTCCTTGATTTATCTATTGAATCATCCAAGGAAGAAGAGGAGAGTGAGCTCCACTGTAAAAAGTTTCTAGGGTCTCTCTTCTTAATGTTCTTGTATGATTTTTCATCATAATGAGGAATGTCAAGCACTGGTCCTTCAGTAGTAATGTCTGGAAATACTTCATTTATCATGCACTGGATAAATCTTGGGTACATCAAGAACTTGTATCTTCTCCCCTCTTGTATGTTTGAAGTCAGGCCATTAAACATAGGCAGACATATTGAATGGCCTGTTTCTACAAAGAGCATAGATTGTTGAGGAAGTGGTGATTGGAAAATCATTCCATCATGTTTTTCTCTTGGATAAGCAGTGCTGAAACATGTGGATTAGAAATCTCCAAGGCAGATCAACCAATCATTTAACAATTTGTTTAGCTTCAAATCCTCCTTCATAACCAATCTCAGCAAAGAATGTGGTTATTACATCATCATCCAGCTCTAAGGTGCATTAGCATCATCACCAAAATGCAAGCATCTTCTAACAGTGTCTTCAGTGATGCTTAGAGTGTGATCATTGTCAATTCTTCCAACTATAGTTCTAACACCATCTGCTTCAATTACCTCAGCTGAATTCTAGAAAGACATAATGAGTTCTCATAGATGGTGGGCCTAATAGTGATAGCATAAGCTACCCTTGTAGTAAAGATGAATTTGATGATATCTCTGAGTCCCTCAGCTTCTGGCACTCAGGGTTTAAATAAACGCTGACATTATGGAGCTTGCTCCATGAAAGATTTGACATATAATCTGCATAAAATACATATGTGTCAGTTTTAATGAGAACTCATGAGTATTGTTTATCAGTTTGACATTAAGTGGTTAGAGATGAACTTTCGACATTACTGTATCATTGTTGTTACATCAAATGGTGAATTTGTTGTTCAACAATCACAGTTCTATCTTTGAACCATTTATTAGATGTTATTTCATTGATTTGTTACACATTTGATTGTTCACCATGCTCTGTTATTACACCAAACATGACAATGAAGGTTTTCATGATGAGTAAAATTTCTATTGGTTTGCATGTTCATTGAAGTCGAAAAAGTGTATTATATTACATCAACAAATCGAATTTTGTGTCCTTCATTATCATTCGCTTCATTGTTTGTTAGGTTTAGCAGTCCGAAAGTTATGTCTTGACGATTTTTTTTGGAAATTTCACCTTGTTTTCGATGCAACTTAGTTTAAGAATCAATAACAAGACATGTTAAGTGGAATCACACAAAAATGTGATGATCAAAGTGGGTGTACTGTGTATTTGTGCTCGTCTCACTATGAAGTCTCTCAAATTTGAAAAGTATTAAATGACCCGCTTAAATTCCTTTAAATAGTCAAATAATGCATTCTGAAAGATTTTACAAGTTTAAGATCAAATGCGGTCACCACTGTATCAAATGCAGAAGTGTAAATTTTTTTGACTTTTTCGCATTTGTTAACTGTAGCAAATGCAGAAGACAAAAATTTGGACTTTGACTACCCACATGTATTCACTATTGTAAATGCAGAAGTTTTGTTACTTCTATTTTCTTCTATCCGCATTTGTTCACTGTTGTAAATGTAGAAGAACTAGTTCATCAGCATTTATTCACTGTAACAAATGCGGTTGACCAAACTTATTCAGCATTGCTCACTATAGCAAATGCGGTTGAATAAAGTTTGTCATCATTTGCTCACTGTGTCAAATGCGATATAATAAAATCCATATTTACTTGATCATCATTCATTCACAAGAGATTGATCACTAATTATTTCTGCTTGATCATACATGAGCATTGAAGATGTGTATCCACAAATGCGGATAAGTAAAACAAATACGGAAGTGTAAATTTCATCCATATTTGATAAATGTGGTTGAACACTTAAAAGTTTATCCACATTGACTAATGCGGTTGAACACTTGAAAATTATTTTATCCGCATTGACAAATGCGGTAGAACAATTTTTGTTCCGCATAGGTTTTAACACTTCAAAATTTCATTTATACTTATGACACACTAATGCGGTAGAGTAAAATCATTGTCCGCATTAGTTTCACTTGAAAATATAAAGCTACCCCCATTGGTTATAAGCATGGGTTACCTTCACCCGCATTAACCAAGGCACTTACCTGCATTAACTTTTGAACTTAATCATAAGTTAATGTGACTGAATTGATTTTTTATCTTATAAAGACTTGTCCTTGATTGAATTTCTTATGAAGTTGACTGTTAAAATTGTCAATTCTTGCTTGGATTGACTTGTATGTCACAAGTGATGCAACTTTCCCAATTTTGCCTGATCTTGGACTTTTCATACTTCCAAGAATCTGCATAAGCTGAGATACAATGGTATAACTTTTTGCAACAACACCAAAATTCTTTTTGTTTTGTTTTGAAAGTAAGTTAAGCTAGTAACAAAAATATGGACTTACTTAAAAATTTTAAATTACTCCCCCTAAAGTTTATATTCATATTTGGATAGAAACTTTAAAGATTTAAAAACTTTTTGAATTTTATTATGATTATTAATAATGAAGAGAATTATATCTTTTGTTGGGATCATATCAGTCTTACATTACACATGTGCATCCTTTATAATTAAATGGACATCTTTATGAACTTGATGATTGAAGGTATGTTTTTCCTCTTAAACTCATACCAGGTTGATATTTTGATGCAAATGATTTTTATCATGTTTTTGGTTGATATAATTATTTAATGTGTACCTGACACACATAAGCATGGAATGATCAACCATCCTTATACAAAGCATGGTAGAACTTTTTCACAACTTTTCTTACCAGGTTACTTAAGTTATGAGAACTCATTTTCACTGATCCTTATTGGGATTCTTTTACTTGATCCTTTTCATGATGATCCTCATTGGGATTCTTTTCCCTTCACTTTGGAAGGTGATCCATGATGGGATTCTTTTGTTCATTCACTTGGAATGTATAGCTTTTTTAGATTCATCCAATTTGGATGTGTTCCTCGTTAGGAATCTTTTAGATCAGGACATCTGCACTATGTGCATGTTTCATCAGGTCTTTGCTCAGCAAAACAAAGATGAAACTGATGTAGGTGAAAGAGATTCATAAAGTATCATTACCTGGTGTGTTTAGGTTACTACACACACATGCACTCAGATAAGCCAATACATACCTGTACTTTGTGATGAGTGTTTCACTATTAAATAAGATTTTAATTCATCACTACATTATATTCTCTTCCAAATTGAGCCTACCAACATATCTGGAAAGTCATGACAGCATGACAGTCTTGCAATTTTTGAAATTAAGCACAGTGAATGATATAATGACTGTAATTATATCATTTCCCAAAATTCTTTTCTTCATCAAAATTGATTTCTTTTTATGGTTTTCTCATGTTTTTAATGTTTTTGATGTTTTTCATGGTTTTACTCAAGGTTAATCATGACAATTGACTGAACTAGGAATTCAAATCTACTAGGTTCAAATGCCTTGGTAAATAAATCAGCTAGTTGGTTTTCAGTTGGTACTTGAATCAATATGATTAAACCCTTTTCAACACAATCTCTCAAAAAGTGATATCTAATTTCAATATGTTTAGTTTTTGAGTGCTGAACTGGACTATTAGTTATGAAAACAACTGTTGTGTTGTCAATGTAAATTGGAGTGTGCAAGAAGTTAAAACCATAATCAAGCATCTGGTTTGAATCCAGAGTACTTGAGAGCAACAAGCTGATGTTGCAATATACTTAGCTTTTGCTGTGGACACGGATACATTTGTCTACTTCTTTCATTGCCAAGATACTAGTCTGGGACCAGAAATTGACAACCGCCAGAGGTGGATTTTCTGTTGAAGTTGCATCCTCCATAATCACTGTCTGTGAAGGCATAGAGATTAAATTATCCTTCCTTTGGATACCATAACCTAAGAGCTAGTTTGCCCTTCAGATATCTGAATATCCTCTTCACTACATTCACATGTGATTCTTTTGGATCAGCTTGATATTGGGCACACACACAAACACCAAACATAATGTCAGGCCTACTGGCTATAGATACATAAGTGAACCGATCATTGATCAATAGTGAGTCTGATCCACTAATTTGCCTTCAGGATCAGGTCTAATCTTCACTTTAGTATCCACAGGAGTTCTGATAGACTGACAGTCAACAAAGTGAAATTTCTTTAACATGGTTTGCATGTAATTTGATTGATTGATGAAGATTCCATCTACTGTCTGTTGGACTTGCACCCCTAGAAAGAAGGTGAGTTCCCCCATAGCACTCATTTGAAATTTTGAGTGCGTAAGGTCTTCAAATTCTTTGCAGAGTTGCTTGTTTGTAGAGCCAAATATAATGCCATCCACATAGATCTGGACTAACAACATGTCTTTTCCTCTTGTTCTTCTGAAGAGAGTCTGATCAATCTTTCCTCTTTCATATCCATGTTCAAGAAGAAAGGATGATATAGTCTCATACCACTTTCTTGGGGCTTGATAAAGACCATACAGAGCTTTGTCAAGCTTGTAACTTTATGAGGGAAATCTGGATCTTCAAAGCCAGGTGGTTGACTCACATAGACCTCCTCAGCAATCTTTCCATACAGGAAGGCACACTTTACATCCATTTGATAAACAGTAAATTTCATGGATGCAGAATATGCAAGAAAGATTCTGATTGCTTCTAGTCTAGCAACAGGAGCAAACACTTCATCATAGTTGATTCCTTCTTCTTGAGTGTATCCCTGTGCCACTAGTCTTGCTTTGTTTCTGATGAAGATCCCTCTATCATCAGTCTTGTTCCTATATAGCCATCTGGTACCGATAGGGTATTGTCTTTAGGGAAGATCTACCAGTTGCCATACTTCTTGCTTCATGAATTGGAGCAATTCATCCTGCATTGCTTCAATCCAGCTATTGTCTTGAAGTGCCTCTTTGATGTTCTTGGGTACTGTTTGACACAAAAGCATGAGAACAAACAGATGTTTGCAATACTGGATTTGCTTCTTGTCACCCGCTCATTAAGATCACCAATAATGGTTTCAACTCGATGATTCTTGTGTATTCTTATGGTTGGAATGAAGTCACCAGCAATTGTTACATCAAGATTGGAGACATTCAGTTCATTATGGTCAGAGGCAAATTCATCTGGTACTGTTGTTGAATTATGAAGATTTCCAGACTCTGTTTCAGTTCCCGCTACATCTTCAGCAGCACTGTGATTGCTTACATCATTTGATGTCCCTTGTGTTTCAACTGGAGGAGTAGCCTATTTTTGATTTCTAATCTCATTTGACAAGTCATCTGAGTGAGATGGTACCAGGCTTGGACCTCCTTCAGAAGAAACACTAAGGTTTTGTGACAGTTGTCTAATGGGATCAGCTTGAAGTGGAACATCTTCATTCATGTGTTCATCAAATGTAGGAGGAATCAATGGAAAATTATCTCTTCTTTCTACAGCTGATGAAGTATCACTTGAATGTATATTTCCTACATCAGAAAAGTGAAATTGATCAAATAATTTTGTAAACGTGTCAATATGAAACAACCAGTCGGGACCATTTGTAGATTTGGGAAACGAATGTTCCTTGAATTGAACATTTGTTGATTCATCATAATGTTTAATCTAGGATTAAACACTGTAAGCCTTTGAAGCAGAGAATAACCTACAAAGAATCCTTCATCAGACTTGGATGAAAACTTTCCCAGATAGTCTCTAGTGTTTAGTATTGATACAGGACTACCAAATGATTTAAGAAATCCAATGAATGGTTTTCTATGAAAGAGCAGTTCATAAGGAGTCATGTTGCTTTCTTTGACAAGTAGAGTTTGATTCTGTAAAGCACCATGTGTTAACCGCCTCTGCCCAGAAGGTGATTGGTAGTTTAGCATAGCTACCATCGTTCTTGCTGCTTCAATCAGTGTTCTATTTATCCTTTCAACTACCCCATTTTGTTGAGGAGTTCTAGCTGCACTGAATTGATGAGCAATGCTTTTGGTTGCACAAAAAGAACTCATACTTTCATTTTTGAATTCAGTACCATTATCACTTCTTATTATTTGACCTTAAGGTCAGTTGATTTTCATTTTTAGTGATAAATTCTTGTATGATTTGGGATGCCTTGTTTTTATGAAGTAAGAAGAAAACCCATGTGAATCATGAAAAGTCATCAATGATCACTAAACAATACTGTTTCTTTCCAATAATCATTACATGAGTTGGTCCAAACGGATCCATGTGAAGTAACTTCAATGAAGTATTGTTAGTATTCACCAGCTTGGTTTTCTGAGACAATTTGTGTTGTTTTCCTTTGAGGCACGCTAACAATGATCAATAAAATGAAATTCTTTTTGAGGAAGACCAATGACATGGTTTTCTTTGACTAACTTGTTCATGTTTTTGAAGTTTGTGTGCCCCAAACGTCTATGCCAAAGCTATGACTCATCAATGATGCTTTAGATAAAAGACATGTTTCTTCTTTAGGTGATGCAAAACACAAGTTAAAGACATATGTATGGTTCTTCCTTGGGGTCTATAAGACAACCCATTCCTCAGGGATCTGAAATCCAGGTTTCAGAATGTAGCAATGAGTGTCTGTAAAGTGAGTGGAATATTTCTTGTCGCAGATCTGAGACACGCTAAGCATATTGAAATTCAGCTGTTTGCGGTAGTTCACTCTATCAAAGCTCAGCATCTTGTAATTCTACCACCCTGTGAATCTCCACCAAATGCCACAGTAGTTCCTTGTACATGCTTGAAGTCATGAAGGAGGGAACGATCTCCAGTCATATGTCAGGAACATCCACCGTCCACGTACCATAAGCTGTTGGACCTGTGTGGATGAACCTGCAAGCAAAAAGAGCAATTAGAATAAGGAACCCAAGCCATGACGGTCTTGGTTTCTTGTTCCTATTCATGATGGTGACCTCTTGTATTTCCCTCTAACTTGTGGTTTAGATGGAGGTGTCCGAGAAGATTTTTGGTAATGACTGGGTCAAGTCATCTCATCAGCATCTACTGAAGATTCAGATGAGTAATGAAATCATTGGTCTCTATTTCTTTGTAGAAATTTAGCTCGTTTTTCATTATCAAAAGTAGGTTTTTGTTTTGGAAGGTCAATTTTGTGTTTCATAGTGAGATGTTTTCTTTGACCCTTCCTTAATTCCTTCAAATTATTCCTGTCATTTGTTGATGTAGGTGTCCTAGATTGAGTATTGTGAAAATGAGGTCTGACAAAATGTGTCACAATGGATGTTTTTGAGATGGGCTTGTGTTGGGGAATTCTCAAACCCTTCTGATTGAAGTAACAATCAGATGTATTGTGATTATTCATGTCACAGATTGAACAATACTTGTTGAAATAGCAGTTTTTGGTTAAGTGATTGTTTATATCATAGATGGAGCAATATTGATTAAAAAAGCATTTATCTTTTTTATGATTGAACATTTCACAAATGTCACAATACACTTGTTTGTTTCTTAAATAAGATTTTGCCTTGTGTGACTCAGCTGATATTTTCTTTTGCTGAATCACTTTCTTTTTTATAGGGGATGAATCAGAATCAACCCTTTTTGTAGTTTGCTTCACAACACTACCTTTGTTTAACTTTCTGGGTTGTTTTTGTTTCTTCAACCCATTTCTCACCTCTTTCTCAAACTGGTCAACATGTTCCTTGTTGCAGATATCAAACCCAACTCCCTGCCTTAATCTTGAAGACTGAGGGTCTGATAATGTTTTATGTGTTGAACTCAAGGATCTTGTTTGTTTCTTTTGCAGTGAAACCTTTTTTGATTTGCTTGAATTTTTTGGAGATATGATCTCATTATCAGAACTGCTCTCAGTAGTGGGTTTCACTTACTTCACATATTCTTTTTACCTTGTAAAACAGAGGGTATGAATTTTATAAAAGGGACAATTGCTTTTACAGGGCTTGAGGTTTCATGACACTCAGTGTCTTGTCTGAACAATATTTGATTTTGACTAGGTGACCTAACTTGATTTTATCCTCATTGGTTTCAATGTAAACATCAGGTTTGTTTTGAGGATTGGTCACTTGTTTTACTACAGATTTAGGTTCCATAGTTTTTGTTTCAGTTTCTTCAGTGAGTGAGACAAATTCAGGCATGACAGTGTAGTTGTCATTGTATGGTGGAGAACATGAATTATACCCAATCATCGACATGTCCTTTGGATCCTTTTGAGAATCAAGCATCTCTTGCAGCTTGACTGAAGTCATTTGAAACTTTTCAAGTTTCACTTCAGTATGTGTTACCAACTTTAGTTGGTGACAAAAGGTGAGTCATGGACATGTCCTGACTACCAAATCTTAGATAAGACTTTATCCTAGATACCTTAATCTTTAGTCTTGTAGTATAGACTTTAGCTATAGGATCCCAGCTGGTATCAAAGTATATCCGGCTGTAGATAGTATTATATATAGGTTCTCCTTGTAACTCATTGTAAGAATAGATCATCTGCTTGTAAGAGTCTTGTATTTTGAGTTGAGAATCAATATATAAAAGTATCTTGAAAATTATCTTACTGTGTTCTTTATTACTTTCTATATTGTGATCAACTCTTATAGATTCTTCATATATACCCGAGTGTTGTTCTAGGTGAGTTTGAGAGAAAACATTGTGTTTAAGTTACAAACACCGATCATGCAATTGGTATCAGAACTCCTCAGGCTCTTGATTGCGTGATGTCACCATCCAAGTCAACCTGTTTTTACTCCTCCCTACCACTCACTCACTCAATGTCCCTTAACAAATCCGAGGTACAGATGAGACAATGACAAAAGCTCTCATCATTACCCCTGAAAACTTCAGGTCTTGGACTAGAAGAATGGAAGGCTTCATTAGATACCAAGACAACAAACTATGGAACTCTATTGTCAATGGACCGTACAAGCCAAAGGTGGCATCTCCTGGTGGAAACGGTGCCATGATAGAGAAGGTTGTCGAGGACTATTCTGATGAAGACAAAAAGAAGATGGACATCGATAGCAATGCTATGACTATTCTCATGACTCCAATACCGAACTCTATTATGGTGGGGTTCGAGCATTGCAAGACTGCCAAAGAATTGTTTGATGCACTTGCTCAGATGTACTCAAGCTCCAACGACTCAAAGAATGACTCACTGAAGCAGTAGTTCGAGAACTTCACTCATATTGCTGGAGAGACCCTCAGCCAGCAGTACTTCAGGTACATGGATCTTATCTCTTCCCTTCAGTCTGTGAAGATCACTCCTGAACTCAGAGATCTCACTAGAAAGTTCATGAGTGATCTTCCCAACGAGTGGACATTCTATTGTGTCTCTATCAAGAGAATAGAAAATTTGAACACTCTTTCCATGATTGAACTCTACGACATCCTTGATGGATATTGCCTAGAGATGGAGAGTAAGAAGAATTTTCATATCGTCTAAAGCAAGATTTCTCAAAGGATAACTTTTTTCTCTAAAGAATTTTTGGCCTCGGAAAAAGCGATTGATTGTATATCAGATCTACCTCCGAGACTTACAGATTCTCCATTCGGAAGCAACTCTAACCTTCGGAAGCAAAGTTTTGGCTCCGGAAGTAGGAACTGCCTTCAGAAGACAAGTTACCTTCGAAAATGTTTTCCACTCGGAAGAGAGATTCTACTGTGTAACATAAATCTCTTGGGCCCCATATTGTAAAAAGCAAAGATTTTGTTAATGATGTCGGATTATTTAACTGATTTTAACCTTACTGCCACTGTCAATTCATCCACTTAACCATCACATCACCTTATCCTAACCTCCATTACCACCTTACCACTCTCTTTTAAATAATCTCAGCTGTTCAATTTCATTTTCATACTTGCAACTTTACTGCCCTAGAAATTTATCCTCTCCAACTTTACCTAAGCTCAAAATCATCTACATTCACCTTTCCAAATGGCACTCAACCCTCAGCACAGCCAAGTCGCACTTCTTGATTCTTCAAGAGATGTTGACTTCTCTGAAATCATCTCCTTTCTCACCCAATCAACCTACTTCACTACCCTTACCATTAACCCCACTGTTTACTCCAACCAAATGGCCGAATTTTGGGGAAATGGTCAAGTCAAAACCCTAAATGGGATTCGTGTACTACGGTACAGCATCTGTGGACAGGAGTTGATCGTCACTGAACAACTCATTAGGGAGCACCTTGAGCTTCATGATGAAGGAGCTCCTACTGAATTCCCTAAGGAAGATTTGGATAGCACTTATATCCTAATGGGATATGGTGGAGACATCAGCAGGTCGATTGTTTACAAGTTCAACTTCTCCTACAATTGGAAGTTCCTCCTGCATGTTGTTCTTCATTGCTTGTCCAACAAATCCGGAGGATGGGATCAAATCCCTTATGAACTAGGATGCTTAGTTCATGGATTGGTGACAGGCCTATGCTTCAATTACTCACGATTTGTGTTTTCAAATCTGATAGGGAATCTGCAAAGGGAGACATTCTTCATGTATCCTAGGTTCCTTCAACATATAATCAATTGTGAGTTGGACCAGAGCATGCTTGTCTATGCAACTGCTGTGACTGTCCGCCACATGTGGCCTACCATCTTCAAAACATTGAAGAAGGTATCCACCAACTTCACTGGAAGGTATACCACTTTGCTTCCAGGTATGATTGAGCTCATAGTTCCTGGTGACATCCATGTTCATCCCACAGGTGATCAACCCACACCAGCAACCACCACCACAATGCCAACATTACCTTCTCCACCCATCACCATCACTTATCAAAGACGCCCCAAACGAACCCTTGTTCAATCTACTCTGATTGAACAAGCCCCTCCTGTTCAATCCAAAAAGACTAGAGTGGAAACATGGGCTCCCACTCAGTCAGAGGTCTCTCCATCCTTCTCTTTTGACCTTAATTTGGGTTTTGAGTCTCCTCAGTCTCAAACCCAGGAGCCCGATATCCAAACCAACAGCCTTCAGAATGAGTATCTACACTCTTCTGAGCAGCCAACAAGGGACAGCCCCACCAGAGGCTCAATGCCTGTAGACATTGACCAAGTCCCGGTCAGTAGGCTTAACCTCTTTATCTTTCAACGACCTTCTATTCAAAACCGATGAAGAGATAACATCTCTCCATGGCAATGAAGTTGATCTACAATACCCTCTTCAAGATCAACAGAGCCCAAAGAAATCCCTTATCTCTAGCCCCTATCAGCAACCAATAACTGAGGTGAGTCCCACTGATGTGGAGGGGACTCATGTAGATTCAGCTACCACTATAGAAGGTGCCTCAATGGACCTTGTGGATAGTGGTAACATCTCTCAGATTGAATCTATGGCAACCGAGCCCTTTGACGACTCTGAAAGGGACATCATTGAGCATGGGAAACCAGGGTGCCAAGAATCCACATCTGGTGATGAGGCTGAACATACTAGGTATGTTACCTCATCTCCCCGTGATTCTTCAAAAGAAGATGAGGGAAGCATGCAACTCCTTGTTCAATACCTTCTATCTAAAGTCTCAAACCTTGAATCCTTTGTTAGGACTTTAGAAGTAAGGTCTGCCACTTAGCAACTTGAGATTGACAATCTCAAGGCTTAACTAGCTGAGAAACTGACAAAGAGGTCTGTTAGGCATGTACCTATTCAGGTCTCATTGAATTCTTCCTCTAGCTCATCTAGCTCTCAAGATGATGCTACCAAAAAGGGGGAGAATGTTCAAAGACAAACACATGAGGAACCACAAAGCCGACCTTCAACTTCAACATCTTCTTTTCCTATCATCACAGTGACTGAGCCACCTCAAGTCATTCTTCAGATTGACCCAGGGATGCTCATTGATCTCTACAGACTCTTCACCAAGTTTCTGTTGAGATCCTCCTTTGAGCAGCCAAGCCATGATGCTGCAATGATCTACTTTGGAGCTGAAGAGCTTCAGAGGCTGACTGCACCTTCTACCACTGTGGAAGAAGTTGGTCAACCTAAGGTCCACATGGAACCTAAGATTCAATTCGAAGGGGAAATGGGGACTGATGGCCCAGCAACTGAAACAGTTGGGACAGAATCTGCATCTCCTCAAACTTCCGAAGCTGAAGTTAAAGCCTCGGAAGAACAAGCTGAATCTTCCGAAGCTGAAATGGAAGCTACGGAAGGATTGTTTAAGATGTTTGAGGAACTGAACATCATAGATGCAATCCTTGAAATGGAATCTGAGGTGAAAAGAGAGGATGCTCTGACTCCATCCCAGACTCCATCTCTGCCTCTCTCACAATCAGAAACCTCTCTCCATGAATCACCATAGTCAGGATCTTCAAAAGACAAAGGAAAAAGGAAGATGACTGCGGAAGAGCTTCAGGAAGAGGAGAGATTGAGAAACTCAAAAAGAAAGGAAGACTTCAAACTGAGAAGTTGCTAGCTGTCAGTATAAAAGCAACTGCACCCAATCAGGAGTTGTCATCAATAAAAGGAGAGAGGAGATCATTGATCAGCTCATTGAGTTGGGAGCTGCTAATGAAGAAACACTCTTGCTACCATTAGAGGAGTTGGTGGATTTGGAGAAGGCAACCAGGCTAAAACTTGAGGAAGAAGCCAGGTTGGCCTTGGAGATAGAGGAAGAGAAACGTAAGGAGGCTGAATTGCAGCTAAGGAGAGACAGGGTGAACTTCCTACTCTCAGAGGCTTTGATCTTCAACAACTTTCTCCACACAATGATGATACGATCCTCTGGCTCTACAACAAAGAGCAGGATCAAATGGAGAAAGAAAGGAAGAAGGTTGCAAAAGAAAAGGCCAGAGAGAAGAAGAAGAAGGAAGAAGAAGCCAGGGTCACTGCCTCCAAGAAGCTCACTGAGAAGGCCTGGATGAAGGACTATCTCGGGCTCATGGCTTCTCTGGAAGGCAGGTGGGTCCCATGTCTGAAAGGACACTTCAACGGATTGTCAGTGAAATTAAGGCTGACATCCAGATGGGGAAAAGGAAAGAGATGTAAGAAGGGTAAAAGGGATGACCTTCATTGCTACCACCCAATCACAACCTGAACCTTCACCCTTACCTTTCACCATAAACCTGAACCTTTCACCCCTGAACCCCATCACTACCCACAACTACTCCCTCACCTCAACCACCCAAACTTCCCATCATCCAACCCAAAACACTAGCCAAAACTCTGAACCAAAACCTACCAAATTACCATCCAAACCATCCCCTCAGCCTTCAACATCTCTCTCTTGAGGAGTTTAAGGCAATCTGGATGAAGCTCGCCAACTGCACCACTCTGAGTGAAGTCTCTTGTGTAGAAGACTCTGTCAACATCACCTATGTTGATGGTTCTTCAAGTTCCCTCATAAGAGACAAATTCCTTGATCTGCCTAGACGAACTTTGGACCAGGCTATGAGACTTCAGGGCCTCAACTCAGACTCTTTAAATGATGAAGAGAAGAAGCTTAGAAGGAAACAGATAACTCTACTGGATACAAAGAAAGAGGACAAGATTCCTAGTCAGTCTCTTGCACCCAGAAGGAAGATAATCCAGTGGAGGTTCGATGAACCTTCTCACAACTTTGTTGTGGAAAGAGAGAATGGTGAGGTCAATAGACTCAATGCAACCTCTCTGCTACACTCCAAGGGGTTCGACATTGCTGAGCTAGCAGAGAAGCCAATCTCCAACCCCTCCAACTCTAAAACTACTGCACTCATCAGAAATCATCTCAGCAGTCTTCATCTAGCTGAGTTAACTGCAAATGCAAAGATTGAAGAAGAGTTGAAGTTGAGAAGATAAGAAGACAAGGAAAGATCTCCCACCAAAGGTGCTGGCTTTTTACAGATGGTGGAAGGTCCTGAATTGGAACCTATAGTTCGATGGAATATGACTATAGTTCCTATCAACTAACTCTTTTCAGAGGGCAACAACAAAGGGTACATGTTATCCAAGGTGACAAACTGGACTTCTTGTCTACCAAGGATCTGTACAAGCTTCTCAGCACCACATCAGGGAAGAACAAGGAGATAGACAAATATTTACTCTCCTTGGTGCTGAAAGTTTTGAGAAGTCGAGACAAGTGAAGTTTTGGTAGCATGAGCCTAGGGGGAGTTTGTTGGATCAAAAAGAAGGCTAATGCAACCAAAACTATGTCACTTAAGTATATTGGTGCTGCATGCAAAAGGCTTCCAAAGCTTAGCATGGAACTTTCGAAGGTTGTAGAGTTCTTCCGAAGACAAAATGAAAGATCAACTTCCAAAGACAAGTGCATACTTCCGAAGTTCAAGACTTAGAAGAATAAAGAAAAGACCACTTCCGAAGTATGATGAAACGAAGAAGTCTCCAAGCCTTGGAAGGAGCAGCCTCTTTCGAAGTATAAGTGGCTTCGGAAGTACATACTCTTCCGAAGCCATTTAACCTTCGAAAGACACTGCTATGAACCACTGGATACAAGTATGGTCTCTGACACTCCGCTGCAAACTTCTGATACAGCATGGCTTCTTCCTAAAGAGCCATGTTGTTGACCATACTTTATTCCATTGTTCACCTTTTCATTATAGTACATGTTACCAACTTTAGTTAAGACTTTATCCGATATACCTTAATCTTTAGTCTTGTAGCATAGACTTTAGCTATAGGATCCCAGCTGGCATCAAAGTATATCCGGCTGTAGATAGTATTACATATAGGTTCCCCTTGTACCTCTTTGTAAGAATAGATCATCTGCTTGTAAGAGTCTTGTATTTTGAGTTGAGAATCAATATATAAAAGTATCTTGAAAATTATCTTATTGTGTTCTTTATTACTTTCTATATTATGATCAACTCATATAGATTCTTCATATATACCCGAGTGTTGTTCTAGGTGAGTTTGAGAGAAAACATTGTGTTTAAGTGACAAAAACCGATCATGCAATTGGTATCAAAACTCCTCAGGCTCTTCATTGCGTGATCTCCCATCCAAGTCAACCTGTTTTTACTCCTCCCTACCACTCACTCACTCAATGTCCCTTAACAAATCCAAGGTAGAGATGGGAACAATGACAAAAGCTCTCATCATTACCCCTGAAAACTTCAGGTCTTGGAGTAGAAGAATAGAAGGATTCGTTAGATACCAAGACAACAAACTATGGAACTCCATTGTCAATGGACTGTACAAGCCAAAGGTGGCATCTCCTGGTGGAAACGATGCCATGATAGAGAAGGCTATCGAGGACTGTTCTGATGAAGACAAAAAGAAGATGGACATCGATAGCAATGCTATGGCTATTCTCATGACTCCAATACCGAACTCTATTATGGTGGGGTTCGAGCATTGCAAGACTACCAAAGAATTGTTTGATGCACTTGCTCAGATGTACTCAAGCTCCAATGACTCAAAGAAGGACTCACTGAAGCAGCAGTTCGAGAACTTCACTCATATTGCTGGAGAGACCCTCAGCCAGCAGTACTTCAGGTACATGGATCTTATCTCTTCCCATCAGTCTGTGTAGATCACTCCTGAACTCAGAGATCTCACTAGAAAGTTCATGAGTGATCTTCCCAACGAGTGGACATTCTACTGTGTATCTATCAAGAGAATAGAAAATTTGAACACTCGTTCCATGATTGAACTCTACGACATCCTTGATGGATATCGCCTAGAGATGGAGAGTAAGAAGGGCAGACTTCTGATACAGCATGGTCTCTGAACCAGTGGACACAAGTATGGTCTCTGACACTCCGCTGCAGACTTCTGATACAGCATGGCTTCTTCCTAAAGAGCCATGTTGTTGACCATACTTTATTCCATTGTTCACCTTTTCATGATAGTACATGTTACCAACTTTAGTTGGTGACAAAAGGTGAGTCATGGACATGTCCTGACTACCAAATCTCAGATAAGACTTTATCCGAGATACCTTAATCTTTAGTCTTGTAGTATAGACTTTAGCTATAGGATCTTAGTTGGTATCAAAGTATATCCAGCTGTAGATAGTATTATATATAGGTTCTCCTTGTAACTCATTGTAAGAATAGATCATCTGCTTGTAAGAGTCTTGTATTTTGAGTTGAGAATCAATATATAAAAGTATCTTGAAAATTATCTTATTGTGTTCTTTATTACTTTCTATATTGTGATCAACTCTTATAGATTCTTCATATATACCCGAGTGCTGTTCTAGGTGAGTTTGAGAGAAAACATTGTGTTTATGTGACAAACACCGATCCTGCATTGTGTTTAAGCATAGGAGGTTTAGGTGTATGACCAAGTTCTGAGTAACTGCTAGAATCCATTTTAACTAAGTGTTTAACTGGTGTAAATATAGATTTAGATGATTTTTAGGATTGATTAGTCGAACTTGTCCAAACAGTTCAAACGGATTTCAGAATCAGATCTGTGATTGTAGTGGGTTTCTTGTTGTTGGGAAAAATTGGGGGAGAATGGTGTTGACAGGAGTATTTTCTACTGTTTACTAAGTAGAGATGATGATATACTCTACTAGCAACTCGATTACCAGATCAATCGAATTCTATTCAGTTCTTGCGCAGATCTGAAAGAGAACCGAGAGCCAAAGCCCTGATACCAATTGACCGGGTGAGTATGATTGAGATTCTTACTGTGAATCGAATATGGTAATCAAGTCAATGATTGAGTGGCGGAAACAAACAATCAAAGAACGTTCAATGCAAGAAATATACTCATAAATGCTTTTGTATTATATATATGAAAATTGATTGATTATAGAGAATAAATGACAACAAAATTCTCAATGTCTATCAGCCGTCACCTCATGTACGAGGTTATCTATTCAATTTATATGCAGACAAGATGCCTTTTACAAAATGACTAAACTACCCTTGACCTATTACATCAGAACTACTCTAAGTCTTCATCCGCATCTTTGCTTGTTCATCCGCATTGCATTTCTTCACTTGATCATCCGCATTAGTATGTTGGTCATCCGCATTGGTTAATGCAGATGAAAAAATACTTATGCGCATTTGTTCAATCATCCGCATTTGTCAAATGCGGATGAGCAAAGTCTTGTCCGCATTGTTTCTTGGTCTTCCGCATTTGTCTATGCGGAAGAACAATACTTGTCCGTATTTGTTTTATGTCTTCCGCATTGACAAATGCGAAAGACAATACTTGGTTTTTCTGAGCAGGATCTTCATCCGCATTTATTCTTGGACTTGTGGGATACCAGCAAAGCAATCATCAAATCACCCATTGAATTGGCATGTATGATCCTTTCAGGATGCAACACGCTCCGTCTCAAGCTACTACTTCAGGATCTGACGCGTCAGGGTCTTCATGCACCCAATACATAGCACCTGAAGCCAATGCTACCAGATTAAAGACCGAGAATCTTGGTAATGTGATTGTAGAGGTAGCAAAGGAGCATATGGATCTCCTAGCAGCTGTCGTTCACTCCTATGATGGTCTAGTAGCAGGAAAGATTGGAAACTACCATCTGGCAGATGAAGACTACGAGCAAGTAGATGAGACTGAGTTGGAACGAATGGATATCATGTGGGCATTAGCATGTGCTGTCCAGAGGGCTAAGAAGTTTGTTAAAAACACCGGACAGAACTTGATTGCCACAAACAAAACAACCTTTGGTTTTGACAAAACCAAAGTGACCTATTTTAACTGTGGAGAGAAGGGGCATTCCAAACGTGAGTGTGTGAAGCCCAAGAAGACAGGAAATGGTAATGCGTTCTCATCCTTCAATCGTCAAGATAAATCCACAAGTAGTCCTGCATCATCAGGCAAAGATCCTAAAGCCTTGACGACTCACGATGACGAAGGGCAAGATTGGAGCTTTCGGTTTGTTTCTCCGGGAGAATCCAACATTGCATGCGTTGATGGTTTGGATGACGATTCTGCAAGCGAAGGTGATAGAGCAGTGTAACTCACGATGTCAACTAATGAAGAAACTGAAAATGTGGTAAATCACCTGAATGATGAAGGCCAAAGTTCAACATGTTTAGAATCACCTGCACCAGAAAAGTCAAACTCTGCTATGATGGCTGATTCAACAGAACCTTCTCAAGTAAGTTCAACTAACCAACTTTCCAATAATCATGCTTGTTCTGATTGTAATAAATTTAGGGAAAGCATAGATTTGAAATTTTCAAGGATATTAGATCACAATGATAGCCTAGTAAAGGACTTGCAACTGTGCATAGAAGCAAATCGCATTTTAAAATTAAATGAGCATAGTTACAAAGAGAAAATAGAATTGTTAAATAAACAACTTAGGGAAACTAAAGTTGTGGCCTTTAACCAAGCTAATGACATTAAGTTCTATGTAAACTCACTAGAAGAAACCAAGAAAAAAAGCAATTTTGGAAGAGAAAGTAAACTCATTAAAACAAAAACTACACAGTTGGACTAGTTCTTCTCTCATAGTTCAACACTTAGTGAGAGAACAAAACAACAAGGAGGGGTTGGGTTACAAAGTGGTTCCACCACCACATGAGACCTTATTGAATGCTAAATGCAAACCAATTAATAACAACCCAATCAAGGATCATGTGGTGTCCAACCCTCTTCTAAGTGATCTAGATTCCACAAGTAAACCAATTGAATCTGTCACTAAACAAAAGGAGACCACTTTAAAGTCAAAAGGTAAAATGCCTATTGTTAATCTGGATAAACAAATGAGAAGGTTAAGTTAAAGTATGGTTCAAATACGTCTACTTCACAACCCAAAAAGACTAAACAAGTTCACCAAACATGTGCATCATGTCTAAGTCCGGATAAACAAAAGAGTAAGGATGTTAAGAAGGTTAAAACAATTAATTTTGTTACACAAGATAAAACATCTAAACAAGAAGTATCAAGACCCAACAAAGTCAAAGTCACACGAGTGTCACACACTTCTCCACAGAAATAGCCATACCAGCATCTCGAAAGTAGATCTTGCTACACCTGTGGAAAGTATGGACAAATCGTGTCTAATTGTCCTTACTATCAGACACCTAGGAAGAAAGTTGAACTTCATTATCCTAAACCCAGCTCTTCTAAAAGGAGCTCTATGACTCCACCAAGAAGACTAGGTGAACATAAAGTTCAAACCATAATAATCAATCATCTGTTTATCACAAACAAGCCTTACACAAGACTGGCTTATGGAAAGAAAAGCCTAGTTCTATGTCTGATAATGAGAACAAAAAGGCAAGTGATCCTCCCTCACCCTTAGATGGATAGTGGGTGGAATTTATGATGTGTGATTCTTCTGGGTCACCCAAGCCAGTTAAGACTTGGCTCCCTAACCTCAACTAATATTTTCCATTGAATGGGTAGGGGGTTCGCTATAATGCTGCAACAAACACTTGGATTGTAGATAACGGAGCATCCAGGCACATGACTGGGAATCGGACACTCCTGTCAAACATCAACAAATAAAAGGAGGTCATGTTTCATTTGCTGGAAACAAAGGAGGTTACATCACAGCTCAATGGGAAGTGGGGAATCAGAAAGTAAATTTTGACAAGGTAGACTATGTTCAACAACATCAAAATAATTTGCTTTCTATCTCCCAATTTGTGACAAAGGATATAAAGTAGTATTCGACAACAAGAAATGCTATGTTCTGAAAAAGGACTACGTGATCCTGGAGTACCAAGTCTTAATGTCAGCTTCCAGATATAACAACCTTTATATCTTGGATCTTTCAAAGGCCTCCACAACGTATCATCAAGTTCAGTGCTTCTTGTCCAAGGCTACTAAGAAGGATTCGATCTCCTGGCATAGGAGAATGCGACACATCAATCCAAGGAAGATGAATCACTTGATCCAAAATTATCTAGTGTGAGGAGTTAATGTCAAAAACTTCCAATTACCAAATTTTTTTGTCGCCTGCAAGAAAGGCAAACAGACTAAGAAGTCTCATAAGGCAAAGAAAGTTGATTCCATAGAACTACCTCTTGAGCTTCTTCACATGGATCTGTTTGGTCCAGTTAGTACAAGGAGCATCGCCGGCGACTTGTACTGTTATGTAGTTACAAATGACTACTCAAGATTCTCTTGGGTAATGTTTCTGAAATTCAAATCAGAAATATTTGAGTCATTCAAAGAGTTAGTAACTACTTTAGAGTCTCTCTACAAGCTGAAGGGAAGACAAGTATGCTCAGACAATGGTACTGAGTTCAAGAATCAGTGGATGGAGGCCTTTTGCAAAGAAAAGGGAATTGTGCACCAGATCACTTCTGCCTACACCCCACAAATGAACGGAGTTGCTAAGAGAAAGAATCACAGCTTGATAGAGATAGCAAGGACAATGCTAGCAGACTCGAAACAGTCTATCCAATTTTAGAATGAGACAGTTGCCAATGCATGTTACACTTTAAATCGAGTCCCGGTGGTAAAACGTCATGGTAAGACATGTTACGAGCTACTTCAACAACGTAAGCCAAATCTAGAGTACCTCGAACCATTTGGCGCACCTCGCACCCTTTTGAAGAAAACTCAGGAAGGAAAGTTCAGTGAGAAGGCTAAAGAAGGAATCTTCTTAGGATACAACATACCGAATAAGAAAGTTTACAATAACTCAACGGGTCAAGTAGAAGTGTGGTGTAACGTGGACGTTCAGAGATACACCACCCCCCAGCAGGAAAAGGACCCGCATTCTTTTTCGATTATGATGGATTCTTTAAGTCCTTCAACATTCCTCTCTCCACTTCTGAAGACGAGTTAGCTAGCAAGATGATGTATGAGGTTTTAAAAACACCACCCCTAGACTCAACAACATCTGGCTCTCAAGGCAAGTCTGTTAGTAACTCAAGGGGAGCACTGGAGGTAAGTGACTCCTCTTCGGACGATGAAGAAGTGGAAAATGTTAAGGTGATTAGGAAGAACAGGTTCCAACTACTACAAGTACACACGCATTAGATGTTGATGCCACTGACACTTTGGAACCCCATACTCCCATTGCCTCGGATACTGAACCTGTGGTTCACAATATGGATAATGAGGTAGTTGTACCCACCACTCCTGGATCTCGTCTAAATGTTTATCATCCTCTAGACAATGTCATGGGAGATGTACAATCAGGAGTATAGACAAGAAATTAGCTATATTCAACTGATTATGCCTCAGTCATAGAAAAAGGCTACCTTCACGATAGTGCTTATCGATGTTTTGTGTCTCAATTTGAGCCAAAATATGTAAGTGATGCCTTAAATGATGAGGCTTGGGTGAGTGCCATGCAAGAAGAGCTTCTTCAATTCAAGAAGTTAGGTGTGTGGACTCTGGTGGACAAACCTAAAGGTGCTAAGGTCATTGGCACTAAATGGGTTTTAAAATGTAAGAACGATGACCAAGGGGTCATTATCAGAAACAAGGCTCGACTTGTAGTTCAAGGATTTCGACAAGTTGAGGGAATTGATTACAAAAAGTGTTTGCACCCGTGGCAAGAATGGAACCCATACATATTCCTAGCCTATGCGTCGTATATGAAGATTAAAGTCTATCAGCTTGATGTGAAAAGTGCATTCCTTCATGGTGAAATCCGAGAAATAGTGTACGTCAGTCAACCTGAGGGATTTGAGGATCTGTATCATCGGGACAAAGTTTACAAACTAGACAAGGCTCTTTATGGGCTTCATCAAGCCCCCAGAGCCTGGTATGAGAAACTCTCAACTCATCTTGTGAAACACGGATTTCGAAGAGGAGTGATTGATTGTACATTGTTTATCAAAGAGAAGGATGGTGACTTACTGCTTGTACAGATCTATGTTGATGACATAATCTTCGGTTCAAGAACAAAGACTTATGTAAAGAATTCGAAGCAGTAATGAAGGCAGAATTTGAGATGAGCGCCATGGGAGAGATGATATTCTTTCTCGGGTTACAAGTGGATCAGACCAAAGGGGATATTCCTACATCTAACCTAGTATGTAGGCGATATTCTCAGTCGGTTTGATATGGAGAATGCTTGCGTAGCTAGGACTCCACTTGCTACAAACCATGATGTAGCACCCGATGAGAATGGTGATCTGGTGGATGCTACCATGTATTGAGGAATGATCGGATCCTCATGTACCTCATTGCCTCGAGACTTGATATCATGTACGTAACATGTCTTTGTTCCAGGTATCAAGGGAAAATAAAAGTCAACCATCTGATAGGAGTCAAAAGGATATTTCATTATCTGAATGGTACACCTACACTTGGGTTATGGTATCCTCATGATGATGATTCGAGCTTACAGCGTATAGTGACTCGGATTACGAAGGTTGCAAAATGAACTACAACCAAAGCAGGATGTCAATTTTTTGGGAGAAGATTAGTCACGTGGCAGTGTATGAAGCAGACATCAGTTGCACTGTCAACTTGTGAAGCTGAATATGTTGCTACTGCAAGCTGTTGTTCTCAAATCATATGGATTGAACAGCAAATGCGGGACTACGGTTGAAATTCTCTAACACTCCTATATTTGTTGATAATTCTACTGCTATAGTTGTAACTAAAAATCGGTCCAACATCCTAAGACTAAAAACATCGGCATTAAATATCACTTTATACGTGATTGTTTTGAAAAGCATTTAATCAATGTTGTTAAAATTAATACGGACTTTCAACGCGCTGACCTCTACACAAAAGCCTTTGATAAACCATGTTTTCTATATTTGTTAGAGGTCAACGGCGTTTAAAAGAAAAGTGATGTGATTTCCAACGATGACGGTACTTAGTCCAACAAGTAGATTTCATTTTACTTTTAAATTTTATTTTATTTTATTTTATTTTATTTAGTTTCTTCGCTATTAAAATCATAAACGCAAAACTTTTCGGTTTTAGAATTTTAGGGGGAGAATAGATTAAGTTAGTATTTAATTTCAGTACACAAAAAAACGAGGGAGGAGGAAAGGCAAGCTAAGAGAAATGAGATCGTATCTGTGATACTGATTCAATGACTATGGAAAATGATAGTACACAAGAACAAATAGTTTGGGACTTTAAAAGAAGAAAGTGTTTAATATGCAAAATCCAAAGTATAAGTCTGAGAATTCTAAGCAAAAATAAATGGAAAAATAATAGTAAAACTAGCTACCACTAAGGTAACACGGAAAAAGTAAACCTAGAGGTTGCTAGACCATTTGATGACGTGTCAGTAGATTCAACACAATAGATAAGTAGACCTCTTTGGTGATGTCAAGTTCAAACTAAGTTGTTCAACAAGCTGTGGGTTATCATCTTATCCTGGTTAACAAAATCAACAAAGTTTCAATAAGGAGTGATGAGCAAAATAAATGCCACAAATGTGTGCGGATGACCAGAAAATTAGCAAATTACATGATGAAAAATGCAAAAAGCAATCAAGCTAATAACCTATGTTGTTGGTGCGATCTATGCAAAAAGAATAAAATTGCTCAAACAAGAAGATAGGTTGTGTGCCTCTCTGCTGTGCGGTGGCACTAACCTGAGGATAACCACAACCTAAATATTCTAGAATTCATTGGTGTTTGCGCCTCTCTATTATGCGGTGGCACTGACCTGAGGCTTTGCAACTCCTTCAAATCTCTAGAATAGTTTCTCTTGAATACTACCCGTTAGACCGCTCAAAAATCTCCTGAGGAATGTTGATTACCGTATAAGCATGGGATCCACAAATGCTTGTTGAAATAATTAAACCTTAAACCATCACCAATCTGTGTATGGATTTAAGAGGACAAGTGTACTGAAAATCGTCGTGGCTGCAACTCTTGAAAGTCAACACCACTGTGTGCATCTTGTGGTACTAGTATGATTTCCTAGACTTGCTAATGACTCTCGATGAACACAAGAATCGAGCATCAAAAGGTTTTGATAACAAGTCCCGAATAATTTGATTTACCTGTATGATTCCACAATGAATCGCTCCACTTATGGTCAAAATAACTTGAAACTGTCTGTTTAAGAAATAAATCTATTAGATATCTATCTTTGGATTTCCACCTCACACAAAACTTACAAAAATATGTTTTACTTCTTTTTTTCAGTTCTAGTAGTTTCATTTTTTTTATTTTGTCAGTTTAGTTGTTAAAAGTCGGACTACGTATTAAAATTTGTCTGGAACTTAATCACTAAAAAAGGTCACGTCTGAGGTGACCAACAGGTTTTTCTAATGTTAAAAGGATCACGTCTGAGGTGAACAAAAGTTTTCAAAGTTGAAATGGTCATGTCTGTGATGATCGAATGGGCAAAATGTCGTATCAATAAGAAAAAGGAATAAATGAATGAATGGTCATAAAGTCAAAATCATAAGTATGAGCCCATTCGCACGAGTGAACAATGAGTATGGACCAGCCGTACGATTGGACCATCCGTATGAATCCATTCGCACGACTGGACCCTGAGTATGAACAGCAGTACGATTGGACCATCCGTATTAGTCCAATTGCATGACTAAAACACAGACATGGCCCAAACGTGCGATTGAACCATCAGCATGAGTAATCTCACACGATTGGTTCACAAAATGAACCAATCGCATGAATGGTGGTGACTGAATGACACAGTCGCACGACTGAAGGTGACTGAAGGTGACCGACTGTGCCAGTTACACGACTGACCTTAGTCACACGAATTAAGTATGCGACGGGGCTCAGTCGCACGACTAAAGGTAACCCTAGTATAAAAAGACAGGGAGTTGGTTGCAGTTGCTCATCACTCCCAAATCGCCCCCAAATCGCACGACACTACCGTTACTCTGCCTGATTTTCATTTGACCATCATAGACCACAAATTGTTGTGTTCTGACGAGTTCCAGTGATTATTCAGGTACAGTGCGGTGCAATCTACTCAAATGTTCATTGATTCATGCCTAGATCGACAAAATTGAACCCTAAAAAACCGAGACTTAGTTTTCCTAAGAAACTAATTTATCTAAGCACATTGTGAAATTAAGGTTATTAGGTGTTATATCGATCATGTGCGAGACTAATGAGCCAAACCACGACGTCAAACATTAAGTTTGGCTCAAAATTCGAATTTGAATTGAACAGACAGTCTGTCATGCGAATGGACACCTTGATGAACTTCAGTCGCACGACTGAGCTGGGCGAATGGCTAAATCGCACGACTGCACATGCGTATGAGCTCAGTCGCACAACTGGTGTAAACGCATGGGACATCATACGACTAAGCCCAGTTGTATGCTCAGTCGTACATATGACCTCATTCGCACGACTAAATCTCAGTCGCACAGTTCACTCGCACGACAAAACAGAAGATATCAAGTTAAATAAATCAAACTGTTACACATTGACACTCATTAACGTTTATTTGCATTGTGTGATAGATGACGAGTCGTTGGCCCATGAGCACTAAGCATAATATTTTGCTCATCTAGATCTCACCTCCAGGAATGCTACAGATTTCTCAGTTATTATCACTTTCCTACAGAGATGGAGGATCTTCCGTGCCATATCCACTCCGTGCACACCATACCGATCACTTCAGCAGGCCTTTTAGGAAGGCGCGGTTGTCGATAGGACCGCAGAGCCCTACCGTATTAGGAGCTCTATCTGGGTCATGCTATAGAGATCACAGAGGAGGATCTCAGGACTATTTTAGAGGTTGGAGACGACGCCGACTCTCCGACCTGACTGCACCCACTGATAGTGCGCGGCTGCTTCCTACCAGCCAAGTACTCAGTGGACATCACCGCAGGTGTGCTCAACAAGAGCAACCTGTGCCCCCAATTCAAGTACTTGGCACATGTGCTGCTTAAGTTCATTGCCTCTAGGAAGGGAGCCTACGTGGCGTTGGTGCTGAACCATATGTTCAGCTTCTCCAGGATGATCTTCACCTATCTGGTGGAGAACATCGAGGCCAAGGGGAAGGAGGGATTTTGTATGTACCCGCGCTTCATGCAAATGATCATTGGTCAAAAGCTCCCTCAACTTGGGCATGATGAATGTATACAGGGGGAAGCAGGTGAAACCCCCTGTGAGGTGATTGTCTGGGCATCTGGCCCAGGAAGACTATGTGGCACCGTCACGGAGAAAGTGGCGCACGATGATAGCAACTCTGATACTGGGTAGATTGTGCTCCTCATCGATGACTCAGGGGATGATCACAGTGGCTATGATGGAGACACTGGCCCCACTCCATCTAGGGCCACCACTATAGATGTCACACCTCCACCACCCACTCATGGAGAAGCTGATATAGCAGGTTTCCATCAGGATTTCAGACCTGATGAGGAGGAGGAGAGTGATGATGAGCCGTTGACGAGAACGGTGGGCAGCAGGGTGGTTGCCACCAAACTTGGAATGGAGGCGGTTGGAGGATGCCAAGCTATGTCTGGGGAGACTATTAGAGATTCTACTTATACCCCAGACTAGCCCAGTATCCCAGGGGGAGCATCCTCCTTGAGGGGTTCGAGGAAGAAAAGGATGGCTCAGCCCCATGGGATGAAGTTGAAAAGATGGAGGTTCACGCTGATTCCTACCTCCACCACCACTGCCACCATATCTACCACCACCACTCACTTACCCACTACCATCGCTACCACCACCACTACCACCTCACCCACCATCACTACCACAGCCACTCCACCACTTATCTACAGTACTTCCACCACCACTACAGCCTACCCATCACCACCCACACATATACCACCACCTAAATTCACCATAGCCACCACCACTACCACCAGCCACTAGCCCAGGCCATCATCCCACCAACCATTCACTACAGGATCCTCCCTACCTTCTATTGGGGTAGAGGATGTGAAGTCGGCTAGATCGGTAGACATCCGAGCATGTTCTTGATGGAAGGATAAACAACCAATACCAAAAGTCAAATCAATAACACGAACTATCAAAAATTGGTTTCATTGATAAAACCTAATGATTACAAGCTTGTTACAACATAAGAATAAGACTCTGGGCAAGGGGAGATCGAGCATGATCTCCCCTCTCATCCGGCAGCTCTAGGCTCCGGGCAGACTCCCTCTCTCAATCCTTATCTCTCTACACATTGAAACTGGTATATATAGGCTTCGGCCCATATTAGATGCGACTGGGCCCATTCGTGCGATTGGACCATGCGTATGGTTCAATCGTACGACTGGACCATGCGTATGGTTCAATCGTACGACCGGACCATACTTATGGTTCAGTCTTACGAATGTCCCAATCGCATATCTCAGTCACACAACAAGTCCATTAGCATGACCTAGTCGTACGACTGAGTCTCATTCTCATATGCTCCTACGAATGACCCAGTTTCATGTGTTTACAACATATCAGGTGTATTACATTAAGCCTAGACTATTCGACAAGCGACAGACACACTATATATGACTATATATGCTCCAACAGAGGATAAGCTGGCAGCACTTAACAAGATGGTGCTGAAGTTGTGGGCTGCTAACGAGGAAAGAGCTGCACAAATCAGGCAGCTTGTGGAGCAGAACACTGCCCAAGCATAGCAGATCGCTCAGCAGGCCCAGCTAATAGAGGATCAGGCTCAGCAGATGGCTACTCAAAGTCAAGAGATTGCCCAACTCCAGGAGCATAAAGTTCTATCCACTAAGCAGATTGAGGAGTTGGAGAATGCCAAAAGACTATCATGCTCAAACTCAAAGACACAAAGGATGAGCCTTTGAAGATACAAGAGGAAGATGGTGATGATGGTGATGATGATGATGATGATGAGGATGACACAGATGATGAAGGTGATGAAGGAAGGGATGAGGATGATAAGGATGATAATGAAGAAGGAGGTGATGCGGGTGCTTCAAAGGCCTCACATGCTAGAGAGAGGCGGACAAAGAAGAATCAAGATCAAGGTGCATCGACCTCAGCCCCAACTGCAGAGAAGCACATGATTCAGGACAAATGTAATGCCTAGATGTTATGTAATTTTAAATCATGTGTAATTGGATAATGTATTAAACTCATGTAAATAATGTTTATATTATATATTGTTTTACTGTCTTGATTATTATGATTGATGTATTTATGTGTTTAAATCAAGCAGATCATTCATCTCATCAAGATGAGTACGATGTTGCTCCCCTTCAGCAAATCAAGTCTCAACTCATATTGATACTTGATTTGCAAGGGATTGTCAGGAGGTCTGTGAGTTATACTCCTGAAAAAGGAGAAATAATTCATGACCTCACTGATGAGCAACTAGCTCAGATATTCCGCCTGAATCCGGATGAACTAGTCAAAGATGCTCCTACTGTGGATGTGGCTAGTGATGAAAAGCTTAAAGATGTGGACGAGATAAAGATTGAGGACGTCACAGCCTAGCATTATCCAGAGTATGCTGACAACGAGGGAAATGTAGTCCCAAATTTGGGTGACACTCTTGTCAGTGATACGTTCGAGAAACTGGATCAGATGGAACAAGAATCGGAGAAGAATCCGGATCAAGCCCAAGCCTCGGACGCTGATGTCGATATCAAAAAGGTTGAATGGGCAGCATGTTTTGCAAAGATCAGAGCCCAACGCAGTGATCCAAAGCCGAGTGCCTACACCAAGCTCTATAAATTGAAGAAGCATCACAAGGTGTCAGGAAAGATTATCACGTGGGCCTATTTTGAAGATCTAAATGTATATGCTGCTAAGAGCGAGAAGGGAATCAAGTACTTCAAATTCCCACATGATCTGAAGACTCTCCCTAGTTTTGAGCTCAACCAGCTGGCTAAACTAAAGCTGTTATATGCTAACCCAAGAAAGATGTCAGGCTGGTTTGAAACTGCTTTGAAAAGAGAGTACCACACCAAGTGGGTCAACTTCAAAGCTCAACAACCGACAAGGTAAATCTAAAGGTCTGAAGTTGATGCCATTACTGGAAAGCCAAAGATTGTGCTGAAGTGGAGTCCTCCGCGCACAATGTCAAGAATCCCTCTAAGGGAAATGCCTCAGGACTTCACTCCACACTTCAAGTGGTGGTACTATGATTGGAGAACAGGTGAGGCGGTCATAGTTCTGAACAGAGAAGGTAATACGGAAACTATCAGGGTATTTGACCCAATGTGGCTAACTAACTTGTCTTCTGATGATGTCTACACTGTACAAGTGGCCACTGTTCTATGACGCTCAAGACATTGTACAAGCCCTCTAGTTCCAAAATGTGATAAGACTCTACTTTGCATTCGAAATACATGCAGGAGTTACAAGGGAGGAGAAGAACAAAAAGTTTGAAGAGCTGATGAAGAATGTTAGACAATAGAGTAAACTAGGTCCAAGGGGGAGTTTGTAGATACATGTGTACCTAGTTTACGAACTTAATGTAAAATGTCTTTCATGTCTTTCATGTATGTAATAGAATGGGTATGAATGAAATATAATGTGTTTGTCATGCTTATAATGTTTAATATTTCATTGATTATTGTGTGTTAACGCATATTGAACTAACTATATAGGTTTGTGGTTGTTTACATAGTTCTTAGTCAATAATGGTTGAGAAACATGTTTAAACTTAATCGTGTGAAGTTATCACGTGAATGGACCATGCTAACAGACCATACGCATGAATAGTTCATGCTAATGAACCAGTGCACGACTGAACCAGGAGACTGGATCCATCGCACGATTGTAACATGAGATTGACTTAGTCGCACGCTGAATCTTCAGTCGTGCGGATGGATCAACCGCATGCTTCAGTCGCACGACTGAACCAGGCTAATGGTTCAGTCGCCCGACCAGAAGACCCTAACCTATAAATACCACCTAATTCGTGGAAAACGTAAAAATTCGAATCCCTACTCACTGAATCGTACCCTAGCCGTCCAGAGACCCTAGAACACATGTTCCAAGTTCATAGATCGCAGTAAATCTTCCTACTATCGTTCTTAACGTTTAGTTTCATTCTTGGATTGATTATACTTGGATTCTCACTGATTGGATCGCTAATCAAATAGGATTCTGTACTATTTGGTTTGGTACACACGTAAATCAATTAGTACTCCGTACCGAAAACGGTCCTAACATAGTCACATAATCAAGTAAAAACACATAATGCACATAAAATCCTATCTAAGCATATAAAATACATGAGAGGACTCATGTGTAAGGGTACTTAGTTATAGTGTAGGTCGTTCTATTTCTAATAACCTAATTCCCTATAGCCATGGCTCTGATACCAATCTGTCACACCCTAACCGACAGCAGAATCATCGGGGCAGACGAATGTGAAACGATTGTTCATAGCACATGGAACTAAATAAGTTGGAATAATATTAAATATCATTATCATTAAACATTACAAGACAATAAATCATTACAATACAACATATTCAATCATAGCAAATAAATTATTTAGTTAAACTAGGTCCAAGTCTTATATGAGCATGAAGAGATCCTCAAGTATCAACCTGAAATAGGTTAAAAATAAAAGGTCAACTTTGAAAGTTGGTGAGTTTCCATAGGTTGAACATACATATATATAATAAAAAAAGATTTACAAGTAGCAATTCATGTCAATGCTTATGAGTTAGCAAGTTTATAGAACACATATAGTTACAACCAAACCACGACTTGATTACAAGTTTATAAGATTGGCTAAGTGTACTTGGTTCCCATGATGAACAAGTCATAAGTCATAAGGAGCCGGCAATACATCGGCTTTAGCATCAAATAGGCTTGTCAGGCCCAAAGATCTAAGACGTCACCAGGCTAGCAATAGTTAATGATTGTAAACAAAATATGTATCTCATATAACACTCACAATAATTGTTGGTCCATTTGATCGAATTACAGTGCAAATGATGATAAGAAACGTTCAATATCCCACAACTATACTAAACAACAATCACAAAGGAGATTAAACACAATAAGAACTCATTCATAATAACATAATGATCAATGACAATCAATAACATAAAGCACAAGGATAATTCTGTGTATTAACTGCTTTGAAATGGTAACTTGCAAAAATGATAATCGATTAGGGTTTTGCAAGCTTACCCAAAATAAGAAGAAACAAAACAATATATAGCAGTCTATAGTTTCGCAGACAGTTTCACTGATAGTGAAACTGTACTACGAACTATAGTTTCGCCAGACGAAACAGCAGTTTCGTCAGGCGAATCAAAACAGCAAACTGTGAGCGAACTTATAGTTTCGCTCACAGATTCGCTAGACTGCCAAAATAAAAAAGTCTAAGTACATACAAAGGAAAACTAACAAAAGACCTATTACACTGAAAAATAAACAAACTAAACTAAAGGTGAGTCCAACCTACACTAGATCTTCAATACTCCCCATGGTTGGACCTCACCATCTTCACCTGGCTTGATTAGTCTCTGTAGCTCCTGTGTCTTTTATTGCTTTAGATTAGTCTTCATCATCTCCTGCAACAGCTCCCTCTGAAGCTTCAGCACCTGATTGTTTACTGTTTCCTCCTGCATCACTAGCTCTATCAGGATGAGCACTAGCCCTCTCAAACTGCTTTGCCAAATATTGAATATCCATGTTAAGGTCATCTTAAGCCCTTATCATTTCAGCTAATTTCTTCACCTCAGACCTTACTCCTCTAATCTTGTTAGCAACTGTTGGACCAAAAGAACCAATGAGCCAGATCAGAAAGACCTTTAAGTCCCACAGACATCAAAACAACTGAATTGATCTACAACTGCTGAAGACAAAGTCTGAAGGCAACTGCTTCAGACAAAGTCTGAAGACAACTGCTGAAGACAAAGTCTGAAGATAAAGTCTGAAGACAACTGCTGAAGACAAAGTCTGAAGACAACTGCTGAAGACAAAGTCTGAAGATCAAGTTCTCAGAAGTTGTCACAACAGCTGAAGTTGTTCTCTTCAGTAGTTGTGATGGTTTATATTTCAGTAGTTTGTAATCCGTAGTTTTATATTATGTAAAACATCTGAAGTTCTTATACTTTAGATGTTATTACTTCAGTAGTTATAATGTTAGTTTATACTTAGCTTCTAATGAAGGTGTCCTCAGTTGTTGTGGACATTTTCAGTAGTTTAGTTTAATTTTAGTTGTTTGTATAAATCAGTTAGATGTCACTATCATGTGACGTCAGCTGATGTCACATTCCTTATAAAAGGAATGTTGACCTAATTTCCCTCTATGGGAAGTTTGTGCATGAATGAAAACATTCTTTTTGCATAAAACTCTCTCTATATAACTGTTACTGTTTAATTGAATATTCATATTATTCTTGCTAAAATTACGTCTAATTCGTGTGCTATTCCGCTAAAAATCCTAATCTAATTGATCAAACTAGATCTCGATCCCTTCAAAAGGTATCAGAGCTGGTTAATCATTGATCGATTTAACAATTGATCATTGAAACTGTTCTTTTGATATCTCAGTTTGATCGAATTGGAAAATTTGCAAGAATTGGTTTTAGAGTTTGTTTTTCTGTTGCTTTTTGTGAATCAATTTGAGATTCTTCTTATTTCAAATTGTGTTGTTGAGTTTTTGAGTTAGGTTCATTAAACTCTTATTGAGCCTGTTTGAATTGGTGAAAATGGCTACATCAATCAATGATCCTCACAATACTGGCTCCTCAACAAAGCCTCCGATGCTTGTTAGGAGTGAGTACAACATATGGCAACGACGAATGCTCCATCACCTGTCTGTTAATATTTCAGGTTGTTGGAAATCTATGGTTCATGGACTATATAAGCCTATGGTGAGTAATCCGGAAACCAATGAAATGGTCCCGAAGAAGAAAGAGCAATATTCAAATGAAGATCTGAAACTATTTGAAATTGATGCTAAAGCCCATGGAATTCTGGCCATGGCACTTCCTAATGAAATCTATTCTGGACTTATGCATCATGAATCTGCTCATGACCTCTGGGTTGCTCTGAAAGAATAATTTGGGGGAACTGATGAGGTCTTAGCAAACAATAGAGAAATCCTTGCCCAGTAATATGAGACATTCTCTCATAGAAAGGGTGAGTCACTGACTCAACAGTTTGAGCGATTCTCCTGTTTGATATCTGAGTTGAAAATGGTTAAACATGAATATACAAACAGTCAGATGAACAACAGATTTCTCAGATCCCTGCCTGAGAGATGGGACACATATACCATTGTCCTACGCTCCAGTGCAAATCTAGATAATTATCTCTCACCCAACTTCATGGGAAACTGCTTACATTTGAAAGAGAGATAGAACAGAAAAGAAAACGGACTTCATCTGGGAAGCTCACTGATGACTTTGTACCAGGGAATGCTGCTCTGGTTGGTCATGAGTCAGAATATGCTACATCAGAAAGTTCCTATGATGAGCATATTGATTTCTCTTCAAATAGTGGAGATCATGCTTTTGCTGGTATTGATGGTAATTCAGGATGTAATAGTGACAATCTGTGCTTTTTGATGGATGATTTGAAAGGAATTGCTGATGATGATTTGGAAGAGATGGATATTTTGAGCCAAATGGCATTAGTCAATATCAGATCTCAAAAATTTTACAAAATGACAGGTAGAAAATTCCCTGGTCTCTCTAGAAAAACCAAAGTTGGTTTTGACAAGAACAAGTTGAGGTGTCACAAGTGCCATAGACTTGGACATTTTGCAAGAGAGTGTAGATCATCTAGATCTAACTCTTCTGCACCATTTGTGACCTTTCCAAGCAATAATTCACAAAACAAAGGGCAACATTCTACCAGTTCTGGTCATCATTCACAAAATCAATCATCTCCTGCATATTTTGTTCCTCAAGGTCAAATGCCATATCCTTATCCCTGTTTTTACATGCCACAGTCCAATCAGGTTCCTGTACCCATAGCTCAACAATCACATGCCCTACCTCAGCCTCAACCACCTCAATCAAGTCAACAATCTCAATCTCAATCTCAATCACATCAAAGCTTTTTCACTCCTGGTATTGTTGACTGGAGTAGTTTACCAGATGATCTTTCTGGTTATTCTGAACAAATGTTTTCTGGTGCTGCTCAACATGGTGGTGAAAATCCTTTTGGAAATCTTGCTCTTATGGCCCTAGAGTCTACTGGTGGTTCAAGCTCAAATGCTTCATCATCATAGGTACCACAAGTATCTTCTGAGGATAAGGCCAAGTTGTGTTCTGAGTCATGCATAGCTACTTTTGCCTCAATTAGAGAAGCAAATGTAGCTTTAATTAATCAAATCTTGACCTAGAGAAAGTGATTCCAAAAGAAAAGCTGAGTTTGAGTCTGTTTTAAAAGAAAAAGATGATGAGATTTACAAATTAAAATGCCAAATCATTGATGAAAAGGATAAGGTAGAGGTCATCTTAGAAAATCACAAGAGTCTCAAAGAAACACTTGCAGCTACTCAAGTGGAGTGTGAACGCTGGGTAACATCTTGCAAGGGGTTTGAAATGCTTCTCACTAAGCAAACTGCTTCAAATATGAAGTTTGGGATTGGATATAATCACACTGAACCTCCTACAGATTTTACTCCCAAGACAGAAGTAAAATCTGAAGGTGAAATCAATTCCCAAACCACATCATCATGTGTCTCATCCTTAAGTGATAATGTACAATCAGATGATGAAGTCAGTAATAGTACCTCAGCTAATCAGTCTGCTGATGGTCCTACTGCTGATGAACACATGATCAAAGAAAAGCTGAGTCCTTCAAGTGTTGTCTCAAAAGGTATTCAAAGTACTGAAGAGCAAGTAACAACACCTGAAGAACATCTCAAGCCAAATGGAACCAAACATGGTTTGACAACTGCTGAACAATCTATCAGGAAATCCAAATGTACTGATAGAAAATCTCTGAAGAACAAGTCTTCAGTTGTTACAAACACTTCAGTACTTCACATAGGTACTAAAAGGAAGAAAGTACTAAAGAACACACCTTCAGTAGTTTAATCTTCTTAAGCAGCTGATCAACAGAAGATGAAGAAAAAGCCATGTGAAATTTGTGATCTATTCAATCATCTCACTGATGAATGTTGGTACAGAAAGGGTTCCAAATTTAACAAGGATAAAATCATCAAAAAGAAAATTAATAAAATGAAAGATGAATTTGAAACCAGGTTTGTGCCACAAACATCTCAACCTGATAAACCAAAGTCTTCACAAAAATCTAAACAGAAGAAAGAGGTTTATCATAAGACAGCTGAAAATACTCCTCAAAGAGTATCAAAACTACAGACTAAGTCTGTGTCTTTCAAAAAGGAGGACATGGTGTCTCACAGGAATCATTCACAAACAAGTTCTAATATGTCTGCTGAACTAAAAGCTTTAAGAACCAATCAGACACCACTTGTTATGATGGTTCAACATCTATTGGGGAGAGTTAACCAAATAGATGTACCTGTGATTAAACCACTGAAGAGGAAACCTAAGCCAAAATCAAAGGAATCCTTTTCAGCACCATCTCCTTCTTCAAAGGTTGTTAATCATGACAAATCAGTTAGTATAAAAGCTGTTGATGAGAACAGACCCAAAACCAAAAAGGATTGGGTCTCAAAAGCTAACTAGTTGTTATGATATATGCAGGGTTCTTCAACATGCCATAGAAGCATCTGGTATGTGGACAGTGGAGGATCTATGCATATGACTGGGAGCATATCTCTTCTTCATGACTACTCTCAAGGAAAGAAGGGATTTGTATCTTTTGGTAATGATGCTAAGGGTTACATCATCGGCAAAGGCTTTGTTTCAAATGGTGAAATAAGGTTTGATGATGTCAACCATGTAGAGAATCTCAAGTATAATTTGTTGAGTGTCAGTCAAATGTGTGATAAAGGGCATGTTGCACTTTTCACCAGTCAGAACTATCGAATTTTGTCTTTCAATGTTTTGAATATGATTGACAAGATATTGGATGAACATACTCTCCTGAAAGCCAACAGGGTTGGAAGAGTATATGCCTTAGACTTATCAAAGAAAATTGATCTAAAAGCCATCCATGTCTGTTCTTCAAGGCCTCTCCTCAGGAATCTGAGCTTTGGCACAGAAGGCTTGGTCATGTGAATCTTAAAAGCATGAACCAGCTGATCCTTCATGGGTTAGTGAGAGGTCTGCCATTAAAAGAGTTCAAATGTGATGACAACTGCTCTGCTTGTTTAAAAGGAAAGCAACATAAAGTATCATTCCCTCCAATAGAAGAACCAAAGTCCACTGCCTGCTTGCAATTACTGCATATGGATCTTTTTGGTCCAGTAAGAGTGATGAGTATGGCAAAAAAAAATATTGTCTGGTAATTGTGGATGATTATTCTAGATTTGTATGGACCTTCTTCTTACATTCAAAAGATGAGGCTGGTCAAATTATCATCTACTTTGTGTTGCATGTGGAAAAGCAGTATTCTCTTTCTGTCAAGTGTGTGAGGAGTGATAATGGCACAGAGTTTAGAAATCACACACTTGATGAATTTTATTTCTCTAAGGGAATCAAGAGGAAGTTTAACATTCCTAGAACTCCTGAACAAAATGGAGTGGTGGAGATAAAGAACAGGACCCTTATTAAAGCTACAAGGTCAATGTTGGCTGATTCTGGTTTGCCACTAACCTTTTGGGCTGAAGCTGTTAACACAGCTTGTTATATGCAAAATAGAGTATTGGTAAATCAAAGGTTGATGAAGACTCCTTATGAAGTGTTACATCATTTGGCTCCTCTGATTTCCTTCGAATTATAGTGCAAATGATGATAAGAAACGTTCAATATCCCACAACTATACTAAACAACAATCACAAAGGAGATTAAACACAATAAGAACTAATTCATAATAACATAATGATAAATGACAATCAATAATATAAAGCACAAGGATAATTCTATGTATTAACTGCTTTGAAATGGTAACTTGCAACAATGATAATCGATTAGGGTTTTGCAAGCTTACCCAAAATGAGAAGAAACAAAACAATATATAGCAGTCTATAGTTTCGCAAACAGTTTCGCTGATAGCAAAACTGTACTACCGAACTATAGTTTCGTCAGGCGAATCAAAACAACAAACTGTGAGCGAACTTATAGTTTCGCTCACAGATTCACTAGACTCCCAAAATAAAAAAGTCTAAGTACTTACAAAGGAAAACTAACAAAAGACCTATTACACTGAAAAGTAAACAAACTAAACTAAAGGTGAGTCCAACCTACACTAGATCTTCAATACTCCCCCTAGGTTGGACCTCACCATCTTCACCTGGCTTGATTAGTCTCTGTAGCTCCTGTGTCTTTTGTTGCTTTAGATTAGTCTTCATCATCTCCTGCAACAGCTCCCTCTAAAGCTTCAGTACCTGATTGTTTACTGTTTCCTCCTGCATCACTAGCTCCATCAGGATGAGCACTAGCCCTCTCAAACTGCTTTGACAAATATTGAATATCCATGTTAAGGTCATCTTGAGCCCTTATCATTTCAGCTAATTTCTTCACCACAGACCTTACTCCTCTAATCTTGTTAGCAACTGTAGGACCAAAAGAACCAATGAGCCAGATCAGAAAAACTTTTAAGTCCCACAGACATCAAAAGAACTGAACTGATCTACAAATGCTGAAGACAAAGTCTGAAGACAATTGCTGAAGACAAAGTCTCAAGACAACTGCTGAAGACAAAGTCTGAAGATAAAGTCTGAAGACAACTGCTGAAGACAAAGTCTGAAGACAAAGTCTGAAGATCAAGTTCTCAGAAGTTATCACAACAGCTGAAGTAGTTCTCTTCAGTAGTTGTGATGGTTTATATTTCAGTAGTTTGTAATCCGTAGTTTTATATTATGTAAAACATCTGAAGTTCTTATACTTCAGATGTTATTACTTCAGTAGTTATAATGTTAGTTTATACTTAGCTTCTATTGAAGGTGTCCTCAGTTGTTGTGGACATCTTCAGTAGTTTAGTTTAATTTCAGTTGTTTGTATAAATCAGTTAGATGTCACTATCATGTGACGTCAGCTGATGTCACATTCCTTATAAAAGGAATGTTGACCTAATTTCCCTCTACGGGAAGTTTGTGCATGAATGAAAACATTCTTTTTGCAGAAAACTCTCTCTCTATAACTGTTACTGTTTGATTGAATATTCATATTATTCTTGCTAGAATTTCGTCTAATTTGTGTGCTATTCCGCTGCAAATCCTAACCTAATTAATCAAACTAGATCTCGATCCCTTCAGCAACATTCATAAAAAGACTTGCTTCTTTCCAAGTCTCTTCACCAGCCCCAGCCTTTATGTGATTCTCACATAACACCAGTAAATCTTCATCACAGAAGCTAAACAATTCCATAGGATCAAAAACTTTAAACTCTTTCCCATTTTTCACCCTAATCATAGCTTCCCTAGTGTTATTATCATAGAACCATTTTTCAAAATCCTGTAGCTATTGGGGAAGTGGATTAGATAATCTCACTCTGTTTATTGTCTTCAGTGGTTTAATTCTCAGAATGATTCGCCCCTTTCCCGTTTCCCAGTCCTTGCCTTTCTTTGACTTTCTTCGTTCTGCTTTCATGTAACCAAATGATTCGAAGTTATCATCAAGCCCGTACTGTATTTCTTTCAGCAGAAGAGTGGCTCTCTCACTCAATTGTGCATTTAGAAGTGGTAAAGCTTCCAATCACCTGAGGTCCCATTTAGCCAAGGACTTAAATGCCTTTCTCTTATGCAAATAACTTATATGACCTCCCCTCCTCTTAACCACAAGCATTTTTAGCCTGGGATTGTAGGCCCAGCTAATAATCTTCTTGTTAGTCTCTTGTTTACTCATCCCTCCCAAATGTTGGAATAAGGGAGTGAGTTCTTCTGGTTCCTTTTCCTTAACAAACCAGTCTGCTCTATCCATCTCAAAAACATCTTCAGGGTTCTCCCCTTTCTCTGCCACATAGACCAGAGGTCTCTCATCAACCTCATAGAATTCTGGTTCGGAATCATAGTCTATGAGTTGTTCATCATCCTCTTCCTCGTCAAGCAATCCCTTCTCCTTTTCAACATTCCTCTCCATAGACTTTTCTCTAATTACTTCTTCTCCAACCAAATCCTTCTCCACATCAAGACCTAAATCAACAAACCCAGCCTCATAGATTTCTTCTTCATTCTCTCTTTCACCAACCTCATCTCTGGTTTCACCATCTCCAACATCAGTAGTTGCTGCACCAGATGTGTCCTCTCCTACCTTGGAAGAAGTACCCGCATTCAGAAATCGGTACTTTGAAGTGTCAGTCAGATCATCTAACTCAGATTGAGTTAGTTGATCAGGTAGGCCAGCAGCAGCTTTCAGAAGGGTAATCTCTTCAAATAACTACTTCAGTAATTGATTTTGGTCAACAAGCATCTTTTGCATACTTCTATCACTTCATCCTTTTGTTTTTCTCTAATCTCTTGATTTGTAAGTTTAGTCTTGATCATACTCGGTTCATTTGACAGAGAAGCATTCGGATTGTGAATCATGTATTCTTCAAGATTTTCTCTTCCCCTCTTCTTTTAGTAAATCCTTCATGTCTCTGTTTGGACCGTCGCTCAAAATCAATTGTATCGGCTCTCTTCTTTGACCTTCTTTCTTTCTCTACTCTTATTTCTTCAACTTCTTCAGCAATGTCTTCTACAAAGTCATAATCCTTTTCTTTGGCATATCTTTTTCTTTTCTTTGTTGCTTCTGTTTTCTATACCCTAGTATCTTCAGCTCTTTTGTTTTCCGATTCATCCACCCTTTTAATATAACTCCATCGCTCTGGGGGATACATATTTTCCCAAAGATGGGTGATCTTTCTACTAAAATCATGGCGAATGGCACAACTATCAGCAAAAATATGAGGGTTCATTTGTACCAATCTCCTTACTTTGCCATGTTTTGGTACATTGGGTATAAGGTCGTCAAAGATCATCTGAAGAAAGCGAGGGTATAACAGCCATTTGTCTTTCTTCAGTGGCATCACGTTCTCAGCCATGCAAGCAAAAATCAGTTTGGCAATGTTGGCCTTCTCTCCTCTACAACATAACACCATTGCCTTCGCCCAATCAATGTTTAGACCGTCTGAACCACCTTTACAGTGATCTAAACACATGATAAAAACATGAGCAATGAACCTCCACTCCTTGGACAAGAAAGACTTTTTGATCTCCTTGCGTGAACCAAAAGCTGGTCCCTCATATCCCATGCTTCTGAATGCCTGGAACACCTCAGAGTCATTCATGGTAACTTCATCTCCAAAATCCTTGTCTAGTCTCGGTATCCTTGAGACAGTCTCAGCAGTGATGATCACTTCTTGATCAATGACTTTCGCTGTAATTCTTTGTGAATTTCCTCGTGTGTCATACTCTGCAGATCGCCAGAAGTCTCTGATATGAAGATCATAAATGGTAGTCATATGAGTTATGGTATATCTTTGTAGCCATCTGATACAATCTCTAAATCCAGCAGCCTTTGGATGTGTATCATCCAGAATAGCAGTAATATTATTCCACTCAGAAAACTTTAAGTTAGCCATGAGATCCTGAAAAAGAGATCAGATAAGTTAAATAAGAAATTAAGGAAATAAGAAAAGAATAAAAAAAATTAACTTTTTAAATTTTGCTTGCCGAAAGAATAGATTCGCTGACAGTTTCGGCCGGCGAAAGTGCAGATTCGCTGATAGTTTTGGCAGGCGAAAATGTAGTTTCGCTAGCTAAAACATATCAATTTCGCTGACCTAGAAGGATAGTTTCAACCGGGCGAAACTGTACAGACTTATGTTCAAATCCGGCGAAACTAAAACAAAGTCGGCGAAACTGTTAGGTTCGCATGGACGGCATAACCTCACAGTTTTGCTGAAAAGTGAAGAACTTTCGTTTAGTGTCGCAGGATAATCGGTAGTTTCGCTGGATGAACAGCGAAGACACCAAAGAGACACAATTAAATAGTCTCAGAATGTGTTACTAGTAACAAGTTTTAAAGAATGTCCAAGGTTCGATACACATATGTGAACAGAACACAACCAAAATACCTAAGAAACAACCAGAAATCACAATTCCATAGAAACGGTTACGGTAAAGCCCTAAGAAGGAGGAGAGTTCAAAAGTGCGAAAGTGTGTGAAGGTAATTTCGCAAAAAGACTTAAATAGCAAATAGTTTCGCATACTGCGAAACTATAGTTTCGCCAGACGAAACAACAATTTCATCGGGCGAAGTTGCAGTTTCGACAGACAAAATTCAGATCAAAATGACATCGCTTATAATGAGGATGTTAAGCGAAATTTCAATTCCATCTAGCGAAACACTTAGCGAAAGAATATATATATATATATATATATAATATATATATATATATATATATATATGTATTAAAAACAAAAACAAGGCAAGTATAACAGAGCACAAAATAGATCGGAGATCACATCCTCAAGATGAATTAAATCATCGATCGATAATGAGATCATATTGATAATATAATCTAATCACAGTCTTGGAATGATTTTGAAGTAATAAAACAGATCAATAACGATTGTTGATATGTTTGTCCATTTAAACCCATGCCTTATCTTTTTCAACAAGCAGCATATAATTTGTTAAGGTTTAATTGGATGCGTTAGAATGTTAGGACCCCACAGTCATTTGGCAAAAACCCTCATCCAACCTCAGGATTTCTTGAATTTTGTTATGATCTTTATAGAGCAAGGCTTGTGTATTAGTATGCAAGTGATTATCAGCAGAATATTACGTTCTGTGATGAATTCATCGTTTAGATGATTTGACACAACTTAGATTAAGATGGTGAGAGCTCCAGGTCTATACTCACGTATAACAAAGGAGATGACCATTTATCATGTGCCGATGAGAGCTCCAGGTCAGTACCACCGTACAGCAGAGGAGATCATCACTCCAGGTCAGTACCACCGTACAGCAGAGGAGATAAGCACAAACACGAGTCACTAAAATACACCAATCATGATTCAAAGATATGGCTTATAAGATTTGAATCAAGGTGGGTGAAAGATTAATTCCCAATCCAATTTTTGTCGGGACTCAGTTTTTGTCAAGGCCAAAAATGATTGTGTAAATTTAGACATCCTTAAGCATATATTTTAATTTTAAATCATGATGCTGCTATCTACTTTATTTACCAGGCTGAGTCTATTAAGCATATCGTTACAGAATTTGTTTGTTTGAGCATTATCATTATTATTATTATTATTGAAAGATGTGAAACAGATAACAGCATCAATTACAATCATTTCTCATTTTAAGTACCAATCATGCAAGAATTACCATATCTCGAGGATATAAAATCATTTCTCGTCATTTCCAAAATTAATACCCTGATTATAGAAATGCCAATACCAAAATTTATAATTTATTACATTATATATATTATTATTAAAATTTATTCTTTTCAAAAACATAATAATAAAAAAATTAAAAGGATATTAACCCGAGAATAGAGATCAATTCATAAAAACGGGGATTATCGAAAGTTTTTGTGAAAAGATCTGCTTTTGGATTTTTTTGTGTCAATGGGTATGATATCAATAAAACCTTTTTCATGGGCATCACGGATTGCATGAATCCGAGTTCCGATGTGCTTGGTCCGGAATGATGAATTGGATTTTTTGCAATCCCAATGGCTGCTTCGTTGTCACAGAACAACGGTGTGTGGAAGAAGTTAATTCCATAATCAATCATTTGATGTTGTATCCAAAGGACTTGGGAACAACAACTTGATGCAGCAATGTATTCTGCCTCGCTTGTTGAAAGAGAGATAGTTGTTTGTTTCTTGCTCTACCAAGACACCAGACAATTACCAAGGTATTGACACTCTCCTGAAACTGATTTTCTGTTTAACCAGCAACCATTAGAATCACTGTCATAATAAGCATGTAAATCAAAATTCCCACCATAAGGATACCATAGACCTAATCGAGACGAGCCTTTGAGATAACGGAAAATCCTCTTGACAACTTTCTCATGAGACTCTTTTGGAGCCGACTGGATATCGAGCACAGTATCCAGTAGCAAACGTGATATCAGGACAACTGGCTGGCTGTAAGATACATGAGAGAACCAATCATAGATCTATAGAGGTGAGGATCAATAGGCTTCTCGTTCTCATCTGGAGTGAGACAAGTCTAAGCAGTGAAGGGAGTCATTTTAGGAGATGCGTCGTTCATCTGGAATTTCTTCAAGATTTCTTTAATACACTTCTCCTGATGAATAAGAATTCCTTCTGGCTTTTGTTCAACTTGCAAACCAAGAAAGAAGCACATTTCTCCCATCATACTCATTTCAAATCGTTGACGCATTACTTCTTCAAACTCCCGACACAAGACAGAATTTGTTGATCCAAAAATAATATCATCAATAAAAACTTGTACAAAAAGCATTTCACCATTCACTTCCTTTTTGAAGAGAGTCATATCGATGGTACCACGAGAGAAACCATTGCTCAAGAGTAACTGTGTCAGGGTCTCATACCAGATTCAAGGTGTTTGATGAAGACCATACAGAGACTTGTCAAGCTTGTAGACTTTATCAGGAAATTCGGGATCCTCAAAACCTAGTGGTTGACACACAAATATCTCCTTATCAATGTCGCCATAGAGAAAAGAACATTTAACATCCATCTGATAAACCTTGAACTGTTTATGGGCAGCATGAGCGAGAAAAATCCTGATTGCTTCAAGACGGGCGATAGGAGTGAAGACTTCAGTATAGTCAATCCCTTCTTCTTGAGCAAAACCTTGCACAACCAGTCTATACTTGTTACGCACTACCACACCACGATCATCTGGTTCGTTTTTAAACACCCATTTAGTACCAATTGGGCATTTGTTAGGAGGCAAGTCAACCAAAGTCCACACTTTAAGCTTTCTGAATTGTTGAAGCTCCAATTGCATTGACTCCACCTAGCAAGGATCCAGTAGAGCGGCGTGCACATTTTTCAGAACAATTTGGGAAATGAAGCAGGAAAAGTGACAGATATTAATCATATTGACTCCGCATCCGAACACCATCAGAGATAGATCCAATAACATTATCAAGCGGATGATCTTTCAAAGATTTATAGTCAGTGTCTGAAGGGAAAGTGTGAGGAGAAGCTTCACTCACATATTGTGTAGGATTGGATGAGGGAGAGATAGAGGGAATAGGTTGTGAGGGAATAGGTTGTGAGGGAATAGATAAAGATGATGAGGAAGGAGATGTTGGTGAACAAGGATCCGGAAATGGGGAAGATGAACCAACATTAGCTGAAATAACATCAAATGTAGATGGAGTGGAATTGTCAGGTGATGTAGAAGAAGAGATAATGTTGGTTTGAACATATAGAGTGGACGCATCATCGTCAAAAGCTGGAAGATTGAATGAATTAAACACAGTATCGGAGTCAAAGAACCATGCTGGTTCAGATCGAACATCAGAAGAGTTAGACTCTTGCCAATCAACATAGAACGACTCTTGAACGATACGGGTTCTCTTGTTATAAACACAATAGGCCTTTTGAGAAGATAAGTATCCGACAAAGTAACATTCATCAGATACAGCACCAAACTTTGTCTTTTGTGATGGAGTGTTTAGAAGAGTGCATGAACATCCAAATGGTCTAAAGAAATCAATTAAAGGTTTCCTTTTATGAAAGAGTTCATAAGGAGTTTTCATCTTGTTCTTGACAATCAACACTCAATTTAAAAGATATGAAGCATAATTTACAGCTTCAGCCCAGAAGATTATGGGTAAGGAAGATTCTATCAGCATTTTACGTGCAGCTTCGATGAGAGTGCGATTCTTTCGTTCAGCTTCACCATTCTGTTAGGGTGTCCTGGCGGCACTAAACTGTCTTACAATCCCCTTTTGAGCACAGAATAAGTCGAGAATCTGATTTTTGAATTTTGTACCATTGTCGCTTCTCAGACCCATAACCTTTCTCTTGTTGATTGTCTCGATAGAAAGAATTAAATTTAGTAATTCTTTGGCAACCTCTCCTTTGTGAGCAAGGAATCTCACCTAATAATATCTGGAGAAATCATCTGTAAAAACAAGGCAAAAAGATTTTTTAGCAATAGATTTAACGCTAATTGGGCCAAACAAATCAGTATGTAACCACTCGAGAGGACAGGTTATGTTGTTTTCAAGTTTGGGCTTATGTGGTTTTTTGTGTTGTTTGCCCTTGGCACAAGCCATAGATTTTTCGTTAACAGAAAAATCTTTTGAAGGAAGTCCTCTCACGAGATTGTTTTTCACTAATTTGTTTATAATTTTAAAATTAACGTGACCCAATCGACGATGCCATAAGAGAGATTCAAAGGTTGAAGCTTTAGAAAGAAGGCAAGTTGCAGTAGACTTTGACTCACTGGAGTACATATCAAGAAGATATGTGTCATGTTTTCTAGGAGCACGCATAATAATCAATTCTTCTAGAACATTAATCTCTGATTTTAAAAATAGACATTCATCAGACTTAAACAAGACTGGGATGTTTTTATCGCAGATTTGAGAAACACTCAAAAGATTAAATGCCAGCTCAGGAACATGGTTTACTTTTTCCAAGGTTAAGGAATCATTAGAAACTTCTCCTTTCCCAATCATCATTCCACCCTTTTTGTCACTAGCAAAGGCAACATATCCTCCATCAATAATCTGATAATTGGTCAGTAAGTCTTTCAGCCCTGTCATATGCTTGGAGCAACCACTATCTACATGCCACATGTTGTTCACAATTTTAGTGGATGACTCCTGAAATGAAATAATGAACAATATAACTTGGTGCAATAGGAACCCATGATTGAATAACTTTTTCTTTGGATGAAGCAGATTTTTTGCAAAAGAAATTATTAACCAATTTTGTTAATTTATTTCCAAAACAATTCCTATTAAGATGTCTATTGAGCATCGTAGGACAATTTTTGACAAGATGATCCCCTTGACCACACCAGAAACAGTGAGGTTTGGGTTTAGGTCTGTGATGTGATGAGGTAAGAATATGATCAATGATAATTTCCTCATCACATTCAGATATACTTGAATCAATGTCACTAAAATTCTCATACATGCGAACAGGTCTTAGTTTATTTACACTAGAATCGTTATTTACAAAAAAAAAAGATGAATCTCCGTTTGACGTACCAGTAGAACTAGTTCCACTGGTACTAGTTTCAGATGAAGATGAAATTCTTTCATCAGATAAAGACATATTTGATAGAATGAATGATGGAATGAGATGAGAAAAGAATTTTTCAAAACAATTGATTTTAATTTGCTCAGTTGACTTAGCAGATAGATCAGTTATAGCACAAACATCATCAGGAGAGAAAACAGCACCACAATATGCTGATTTAAAAGATGAAATAGAACTGTCATGAGAACATGAGACATCAAAGTCTGTTACAGAATAACTAGAAACGAAAACAAAATTTAAACTAGATGTATGATCTAACACAGACGACTGACACTCAGGTGTACTAAAACTAGTGCATCCAAGCCCACTAGTTGGTCCATAGTCGTAGTCTTCACGAACGTGCTTAGAGTTAACACCCTCTAAACCTGCAGGCATACTGTCAGTATCTGTTTTGATTAAATCATTAGAAGGATGAGGAACAGGCATAGGAGAATAACAGTAAGTACTAGGTGGAGGATAAACTTTTACATTTTCATAACCCAATCATGTTTTAATCCTACCTCCCCGTTGAGATTTACACAGATCATCGTGTTTCATTCCTGATATGGTCCATTTGTCCAATTTTGACTAAAGTTTTCTCATTTCGAATTCAGCAAGGGCTACTCTTTCAGTCAAAGTCTTACTCTCAACATTTCTTTCTAAAACAATTCGTTTTAAATGATCATTTTCTTTTAAAGCTTCATTTAATTTAACAAAGTATTTTGTTTCATTGATTTTAAGTTCATCATTTATTCGTTTTAAATCCTTTTCATTATCAATTAATAGATGATTAGCTTTGTAAATTCCTGATGTGCTCCAAATTATACATAAAAATCCTATCAAAAGCACATCAATTATTCCTTAATATCTTCCTTAAAATGATGAAAATGTACTTAAAAGTCTTAAATTGTGTTTTCAAGTGTTTAAAAGGGCAAGTTGGACAAAAGAACCATATTTAGCAAGAAATTGAAGTAATCTGAGCTTTGGAGTCCAAGCATGGGGCGGTGCCTCTTTAAGCATTCCCCCATGCTTTGCCAGAAACACACCCCCGTGCTAAATTAACACACCCCCATGTTTGGACATCTGATAGGACAAAAAGTATTGTTCCCTAAAAGTAGACATGGGGCCGTGCCTTTTAGGCACGGGGCCGTGCCCCACCTCCAACACGGGGTCGAGCCCCATTTAGCACAGGGTCGTGCCCGACACAACCTGCATGTACGAGCCGATCAACTTTCTTAAGCATTGTACTAGCACGGGGTCGTGCCTTTTAGGCATGGGGCCGTACTTAAACACACCGAAAAGCCTATAAATAGAAGCCTAAGTTCACCATTTTTGGCAAGCTTTGGTGGGAGAGTTACTTTGCATAACTCTCTCGGGAATCAAAACTTCAAGATCATTTGGAGGCTCGGGAGGTGCATACTACATTTGGAAGAAGCTCGGAATCGTCTAAACGCCATCCATTATGGATTATCGGTTTGATTGTTCCATTTCACCGATGATTACATATCTATCTTCTTTGTTATCTATTGTTATGTTCAAGCTCATTATGAGCTAAACTATTTTTATCATCCTAATTGGATGAAACTTGTGTAATTTGTGATGAACTAATGGTGTGATAAATATTATGTTAATGTTATGGTGGTCTTGGGAAAACTATTGATGGGTAGCATCTACATTTGAACGGGAAGTTATAAATTTATGGTTTGCGATTGTGATCGTCATACAAAGTTGAAAAACCATATGATTAACTTTCATTCGCGAAACCGGTCTTCATTATAAATCCATGGCTAATGAACTAGAAATGGTTATTAGAAATCATATCACTTTAACTTTTTGATCATTTGTGGGTTCCCTTTTATTTGTTTGGAAACTTCAGTAATTGTTATGGTTTTCTAAAATTAATGGTATGTTAGGAAGGAACCTGATCAACTCTCTTTTTGACATTAAGTTATGTTTTCAGAAATCGTATGTCAAATAGGTCACAAAAGATTTACCTACATTACTAGGGCTTTGATCTGAGCAGTAAAACTCAACCTGACAGGATCAAGTCACTACGGCAGCAGGATAGATGAGAAATCGCGCCTGCTCATCTTTATAAACATTAACATAATTACATTAATCCATATCTTTAAATCACACCACCAATTCATCACGGTTACATAAGTGGAATCTAATTAGGATGATAACTTTTATTTACTGGTTTAAATCCAAATGCTTCAAATCTTAGTTTGCTATCTTTCTATTATTGTTTATTTTTAAATCCTAAAAATATTTCTATACAATTATCATTTTCTTTAACAAAAACCAAATCTGATAGTCAAACATCAAGTTTGTTGAGTAGGCTAGGTGTGTCCACGGATTGATACTCGGTTCTTACCAAAACTATATTACCACACGACAGGTACACTGCTTTTTGTGTGTGTGATTTAGTATTAGTAATAACCAATTAAAACTGAATCTATGCAATAAATCTATATCAAAATATATATACTATCCACACCCGTCAATTCCAAATAATCTAATTTTGCAAGCAGATGAGCACATATCCTGAATTACCTCATAGGGAAGTCCTATCACAATCTTTTCAGCAGCTAAGGCTTTCTCATATTTGCATACTAGAGTACTTGACTTTACTTCCTCAACAGTGGTAGTATCATCATCACATTCCTTTCTTTGCTCATTGTATGAACTTCCTTCCTCTCTTATATCTGCAGATTTAACTCCCCCTATTCCAATTTCTTTATCTACCTTCTCATTCTTAGATGTCACAACTTCCTTTTGGATTCCCTGAACAAGTCAAATCCATCTTTACCGGCTTCCTTTTCATTTCCTTCAATAAGCTCAGCAACCAAAGCGAGATTTATCTCAGTTCTTGTCTCCTCAACTTCAGCAGTCCAATCAAAATTAGAGGTCAGTGCAGTCTCCTTCTTGTGATTCACATCTTCTTTCTCCTTCTCAACTGTTAACCTTGGAATTCCAGAATTGCTCGAATCAGTGACAATTGGAGATGGACAATCATGTTTAAAGTGTCCCAATTGTTTACAGTTGAAGCATCTCAATTTTGACTTATCAAATCCTAGTTTTGAATTAGATGATTAACCACCAAAGTTCTTCCGTTCGGTTCTTTCCATAAATCTTCATGCTCTAAGGGTCAACATAGCCATCTGCCATTGAATATCAGTTTCTTCAAGATCATCAGGATCCACCTGATACATGTCTTCCATAGTCATACCCTTCCCTTTTAACTCTCCAGCTACCAGTGCTTCATAGCTTTGAACAAACATTCCAAATAGAGCCATAGTTTCAGATGGGATTGAACTTACAACATTGGCCTTAAGATTTCCCAGATCTTTTCCAACATAACTATTTCCACTAGAGAAAGTACTTGTATTAATTCCTCCTTGAATAGGATTCTGTATTTGAGAGCTTGCAACAGATGACAATAAAGCAGCATTTTGTGAAAAACCAGGCGTGGGCATCATAGTCTGGTTAAATTCCCGTCTCTTCATGTCCAACTCAAATGATTTCAACTTATTGATAATATCTATTAGCTTGTAGTCTGTGAATCCTCTTTCTTGTTTAAGCATACTTACTTGAAGACTCCACTGAGGTGGAAGAGAATCTAGAAGCCTATTAACTTGTTCACTATTGGAAAGCTTTTCATCATATTTCTTCAAGGTGCTTGATACAGTCAGGAAACGATTTGTGAGATCCGTCAAACTCTCATTCTTGTATCCAATGAAAGAGTTGAATTCCTTCTCAGCCTGAATGCTCTTATCCTTTACCAAATTTGCATTCCCATCATAAAATTCACATAATGCATCATATAGAGATTTAGCATTTTTATACTCTGCAAAACGATTGTAAATGTCTGGAGACAGACAAAGGGTTAAAGCACCAAAAGCCTTTTGATCACGGTCGATCAACTTTAGATCCTTTTCAGTGAAAGAGGATGGGTCCTTATTTTGAGAGACAACATCACCAACAGTAACCGTTGGTATGTGAGGACCAGAAATAATCGATTCCTATTGGTTGTGATCAGTGTAGAAGAAAAAGGCCTTGAGACATCTCTTCCAATCTTCAAAATTGTCTCCGTTAATGAGTCTTGGAGGTCTATTGGGAGCAACACTTTCAAGATCTGCAAGTGTGAGTGATGTTAACTTAGACATGATAGATTCGCTAAGATTACAGTAGTTTCGGCAAGAAATAGGATACTTTCGCTGACAATTTCGCAGAAAAGGATAGTTTCGCTAACAAATTCCGCAGCAGTTTCGCTAGCCGATTGTCACAGCATGCTTAGTTTCGGTGATAAGTTCGCATGAAACAATTTTGAACTTTCGTTCAGACACACTTTCGGCAGCAATTCCGCTTGAAAGTCCTTCACAATAACTGGTGAACTTTCGTTCAAAAGGCTAGTTTTGCAGAACAACAAAGGAACAATTTCCAAAACAATATAACCCGTAGTTTCACTGGAAGATGATTGATAGTTTTGCTGAAAGAACTACAATTTTGCTGATCGATTCCAAAACCCTTTTTAACACAAAATCAATTTGAAATCATCAAAAACTCAACGAATTTGAGATCTGATGATTAACAGAGCTTCCACAACAGGATACAAGGTAAACTCAATCAGTTTCCATATCAAAAACATCCAATGAGTGACCCTAAATGATTAAGACAAGATATTAAACAAAAAACCACAAAGAAACTCAACAAATCATGAGCACTAAGGCTCTGATACCATATTGTTGTTCCATATGATCGAATTACAGTGCAAATGATGATAAGAAACGTTCAATATCCCACAGCTATACTAAACAACAATCACAAAGGAGATTAAACACAATAAGAACTCATTCATAATAACATAATGATAAATGACAATCAATAACATAAAGCACAAGGATAATTCTGTGTATTAACTGCTTTGAAATGGTAACTTGTAACAATGATAATCGATTAGGGTTTTGCAAGCTTACCCAAAATGAGAAGAAACAAAACAATAGATAGCAGTCTATAGTTTCGCAAACAGTTTCGCTGATAGCGAAACTGTACTACCGAACTATAGTTTCGTCAGGAGAATCAAAACAGCAAACTGTGAGTGAACTTATAGTTTTGCTCACAGATTCACTAGACTCCCAAAATAAAAAAGTCTAAGTACTTACAAAGGAAAACTAACAAAAGACCTATTACACTGAAAAGTAAACAAACTAAACTAAAGGTGAGTCCAACCTACACTAGATCTTCAATACTCCCCCTAGGTTAGACCTCGCCATCTTCACCTGGCTTGATTAGTCTCTGTAGCTCCTGTGTCTTTTGTTGCTTTAGATTAGTCTTCATCATCTCCTGCAACAGCTCCCTCTAAAGCTTCAACACTTGATTGCTTACTGTTTCCTCCTGCATCACTAGCTCCATGAGGATGAGCACTAGCCCTCTCAAACTGCTTTGCCAAATATTGAATATCCATGTTAAGGTCATCTTGAGCCCTTATCCTTTTAGCTAATTTCTTCACCTCAGACCTTAATCCTCTAATCTTGTTAGCAACATTCATAAAAAGACTTGCTTCTTTCCGAGTCTCTTCTCCAGCCCCAGCCTTTATGTAATTCTCACATAACACCAGGAAATCTTCATCACAGAAGCTAAACAGTTCCATAGGATCAAAAACTTTAAACTCTTTCCCATTTTTCACCCTAATCACAGCTTCCCCAGTGTTATTATCATAGAACCATTTCTCAAAACCCTGTAGCTATTGGGGAAGTGGATCAGATAATCTCACTCTGTTTACTGTCTTCGGTGGTTTAATTTTCAGAATGATTCGCCCCTTTCCCGTTTCCCAGTCCTTGCCTTTCTTTGACTTTCTCCGTTCTTCTTTCATGTAACCAAATGATTTGAAGTTATCATTAACTCCGTTATGTATTTCTTTCAGCAGAAGAGTGGCTCTCTCACTCAATTGTGCATTTAGAAGTGGTAGAGCTGCCAATCACCTAAGGTCCCATTTAGGCAAGGACTTAAATGCCTTTCTCTTATGCAAATAACTTATATGACCTCCCTTCCTCTTAACCATAAACATTTTTAGCCCGGGATTGTAGGCCCAGCTAATAATCTTCTTGTTAGTCTCTTGTTTACTCATCCCTCCCAAATGTTGGAACAAGGGAGTGAGTTCTTCTGGTTCCTTCTCCTTAACAAACCAGTCTGCTCTGTCCATCTCAAAAATATCTTCAGGGTTCTCCCCTTTCTCTGCCACATAGACCAGAGGTCTCTCATCAACCTCATAGAATTCTGGTTCGGAATCATAGTCTATGAGTTGTTCATCATCCTCTTCCTCATCAAGCAATCCCTTCTCCTTTTCAACATTCCTCTCCACAGACTTTTCTCTAATTACTTCTTCTCCAACCAAATACTTCTTCACATCAAGACCTAAATCAACAAACCCAGCCTCATAGATTTCTTCTTCATTCTCTCTTTCACCAACCTCATCTATGTTTTCACCATCTCCAACATCAGTACTTGCTGCACCAGATGTGCCCTCTCCTGCCTTGGAAGAAGTACCCGCATTCAGAAATGGGTACTTTGAAGTGTCAGTCAGGTCTTCTAACTCAGATTGAGTTAGTTGATCAGGCAGGCCAGCAGCAACTTTCAGAAGGGTAATCTCTTCAAATAACTTCTTCAGTAATTGATTTTGGTCAACAAGCATATTTTGCATACCTTCTATCACTTTATCCTTTTGCTTTTCTCTAATCTCTTGATTTGTAAGTTTAGTCTTGATCATACTCAGTTCATTTGACAGAGAAGCATTCAGATTACGAATCATGTCTTCATCCAGATTTCCTCTTTCCCCTCTTCTTTCTGTAAATCCTTCATGTCTCTGTTTGGACCGTCGCTCAGAATCAGTTATATCGGCTCTCTTCTTTTACCTTCTTTCTTTCTCTACACTTATTTCTTCAACTTCTTCAACAATGTCTTCCTCAAAGTCATAATCCTACACTAGATCTTCAATAATACCAATAACCATGAAAAAAAGATAAAGATGAATTGCATGTGCATCTACAAGTATCAAGATGTTTACAAGTGTAAGTTGATAAAGTTAACATGTTTCACCCCAAAAAGTGTGAAATAAAGTAAAAAAAAAAGGGCACGGAGAGCTCACATTGAATACTCACAAGATGTATATAATGTGATAATAAGAATTTAGACGAGGCTCCAATGATTTCTTTTACAAGTTACCTAAACGTATTAATTTCAAGATTAAGTTCAACAATAAGATTAACAATTTGACGTGAACTAGGGTTTCAATTGGAATTTGGGGGTTTAAATAATTAAGTAAAATAATAAATCGTTTATGTTTGGTTAAAGATGATATAAATCAATTAAGACCAAGAATAATTAAAAATGATTCAAAATTTTAAGTTATTGATTTAATAGAAATTAAGTATACTATGTGAAAAGAAATAATTAATTTAATAATTAATTATTTAAAACTTGCTAAGGGTGATTAATTGAATACTTATTAAATGACTTTAAAATTATTTAGTATCATTTTGTAGAGTTTTAAACTTTTAAATGATTTATTATAAGATCTTATAATACAAAACTTTAAGAATAAAGTATAATAGAAAGTTATACTGTTTTATAAGTTTCAAGAACTTAAATAAAATCTGAAGGAATAATTTTATTAACTAATTGTATATAATATGGTTAAATAAAAAGATGAATAACTAATTATTTAAATGGTTATTTAAATAACTATTTAATAATGATTTATTTAACATATTGATTTATAATGTTTCAAAATAATCTCCATTTGAAATAACGAGATTTAAACGATAAATATTTAAAGGAACGTTTGGATAAATAATAATTTACTAATTACTATTTAAAATCCATAAAAATAAACCAAGAATAACATTTGTTAAAATATTTTATTAAAAATAATATTTAACTATTTAAATTTAGAAAAATTACAAAAAATGATTTGATGACTTTAAAAATATTAAAAGTTTACAAAAATCTATTTTTATAGTTATTAAAAAAAATTTATAATTAATTTAAGGGCTATAAAGCCTTAAAAATAATATTTGAGGGTGCCCGGGTTCAATCCCGAGACCTCAAGGTTAAGATGTGAGTGAGTGACCAATAAACCTGGGTCGCAGCTGTGGCATATCTCGGCCCTTATTTGTTAAAACCATTATTACAAAACAACCCCGAAATCAACATGAACGCTACGATCAAATTGTTCCAAATTGAACACAATTGGTTGCTGTTGATAAAATCAAACATAGGGCTTTTGTTTCCCACTTGAAATCAAGTATGTTGGTGTGTGTAACTTACATGATTAGGTTCGGATTGATGAAGATAATGATAAGGATAGCCGCGACTAAGGTGAAGTTGGTTCGAGACTCAAACATTGTTGATAATCAAATTAATCTTGTATGAAGCTTCGGATGGTGATGAAAAGTAAAAACCCTCAATAAATTTTGATTTAAAATGCTCAGAAGATGGATTCCGACTAAGTTGCAGGTCGAAGAAGATGATGATGATCGAACGCGATACTTATGTGAGTTTCGGATGAATATGATTATTCAATTAGCCTTAAAGTATCGATTCGATGATATGCCTTCCATTATATCAACTTAATTTGACCAGTTTCTATTCGAACGTTTTAATCTTGAATGTATATTTCGGTTTCTTGCTTAAATGTTCATAACACCCCTTTAATTCGAATCAAAACATGGTCATGCGTTCGAAAACGTGTCATGTAGTGATTTAATGGAATTAATTGGGTTAATTATGGTTCATCGAGGAGTGGTGTAGCCGCCGAAGGGTCGCCTGAGTCAGCCACCTGAAAAACAGGGGTGAGGGAGGGTGGTTTGGGTTGTTTCACTCAAAATACACTTTTGGTCCCTCGTTTTTCATTAGTTATTATTTTATGTCAAAACTTTAAAACAAGTTTAATAAATGGCAACTTTGACCCCAAACTTAATATCACTCCAATTGTTTATATAAATTGCTTATTTTACTTTATAAAATCTTTATTGCCTATTAAATTTTATAAGGAATTTTACAATTTAATTTCCATAGTGCAGGTGAAACTATTAATTTAAAATAACCCTACAATATATATAAAATTCAAATTCTATATAATTATTCAGTTTATCCATTTATAAACATTATAAAATTTATAAATCTTGTTAAATATAATTATTAGATTATTAAGACGGTTAAAGATAATAGTCTTTATGTATTTACTTATCCTTAAAATTCTCATAGAAGTTTTAAAGTCTAATAATAATTAGAACATTTTGATTTATGTGTTTGTTTTGTATGATTGACAAACGAATTTAGGTTTACAATTTGAAAAATAGCAGATATTACATTCTATGCTATCCCTTTCAATCACATGAAGGGCTGAGCCCATTTGATTGTTAGAGTTTCTAGATGAACCTTACATGTTCATCCCCATCTGGTAACCATTGAGAATACCATATAACTCTGTCAAGGTGAGAGTCTTCAGGTTCTTAGTTCTCTTGATAGCCACACAGTAGTGTGTCCACTGCCTAGGAAGTGAAGATATGAACTTCTTTACAATGTCTCTATTTTCAAGAGCAACTCCTCCATCCACTAGGGTATCCACAATGTCAACATACCTGAAGTATTGTTGAGTCATGGTTTCACCTGCTTTAAAGGTAAAATTTTCAAACTGCTACTTTAGGAGATCCTTCTTGTTCTCATTGGCTTCAGAGGAACCCTCATACATCACTTTCAATGCATCCCACAACTGTTTAGCTGTTTTGTATTTTTTGAAACCTCTGTACACAAAGTTTGAATGAGCAGTCAAAAGGGCTTTTATGGCCTTCTAGTCAATCTCTTCTCTCTTTCTATCTTCATCTAAGTAGTCAGCCACAGTCTTGGGGATCATACCACCACTAGTAGCAGAAGGGGTGCTTGGTATGTAAGGTCCATTTTCAACAGACTCCCTCATTCTTGAGTTTAGAGACCTGATGATATATTCCTATCTTTGGCACCAGGTGTCAAAGTCATCAAGAGTGATCAGTGGGGACTTGGTCATGGTTTTAGTTTCCATATCAGATTTGAAAATGGCTGCCATTTGATAAGTTAAGTATTTTATGTGTGTGTGAGGGATATTAAGATGGTGAAATCTTATATCAAGAGCCTGGAATGCTCTTATACCAAATGCAGGACCGGTGAAGGGTATGCACTTACAACACAACAACACAATGAGGAGAGTTATTTGACTAATCAAACAGTGAAACGGTTAACCTCTAGTAATGATACTAAAAACATAAGTAAATATGAGACAAAACAAGATAGCAAAATACACAAGAAGATGGTTTTCAAGATTGCAGTATATTGCCTTCTCAAGTTCTATTACAAATGTTACAAACCATATTCAGAAAGTTACAAGTACCGGAGATACATATACCACATCCTACAACCGGCCATACTATGAAACCAGCTGGATACAATTGACTAGACAACAAACAAAATCAATTGTAGAGTCAAAAGGCAGATTGCCTTTTGACTAGTGACTATGATATGCCATAGCTCACATCCTAATATATTATAAAAGGATAAAGTACATAAAGTAGAAAGTTACAGACTCAAGACCTCAATGTACACTTACCAAAAGTATGGACCTTTTCACCAACTTATGTAAGTTGGTGACTTTATTAGAGTTGCAGCGGAAAGTGGTCCAGCTTTATGGAAAAGTACATCAGATAAAGCATGTGTTTAAGAGTCTTTGGAAGAAATCTATCTTCAAGTGTTGGCTTCGGAAGACTTTGTCTTTGAATCTTCGGAAGACTTCATCTTTGACTTTGAAAGATATTGGTCTTGACTTCGGAAGATTTCACACTTAGAATATTTCTAATGCTGGTGTGAAACTTCCAAAGCATTCTAGTGCAGCATTCTTGTGAATGCATGCAGGAGAGACATTGGGTGTTTGGATTGCATCAGCCTTTACATTTTAATCCTTATAGCCCCTTCATGAGGAGATCTCGAATAAGTTATCTACTCCTTTTGAGCGGGGCTCCCATCTCATGGAAAACCAAAAAGCAAACTGTTGTTTCTCGTTCTTCTACTGAAGTAGAATACCGTTCCATGGCTTCCATCGTCAGTGAAATACTATGGATGCAAGTGTTGGGTGTGTACATTGATGAACCCAATCCTATTTTTTGTGACAATCAGGCAGCCAGACATATTGCAAATAATCCAGTTTTGCATGAACAAACTAAACACGTGGAAATGGAGTCAAGAAGTTCATCCTTGGTATTGATTCCAAGATGCAGCTAGCGGACCTCTTCACCAAAGGATTAGGAGCGCCACACCTCAGATTCGTACTTAGCAAGTTGGGCGTTAACAATCTACACACTCCAACTTGAGGGGGAGTATTGGGATTTAAATTCTTCCCATTATCTACTATTATTATTCCTTAATCATCTATGATTTATCTCCTATTCTTTTGTTACGTATTGGTAGGAGATTTAGTTTCCTTTGATTCTATCCATTCATGCATTTATATAGAGTATGTCTCTTGATTTGTGATTTCAATAAGAAACCTAAGAATTTGGCTGCCTTTGATACCTTTGATTTGTTCAATAACAATATCAATAGTTATTAGTTTTGAACAACCATTTGTACATCTTTATTTTGTAAGCTATATATATGGCTACTGCAGCTAAATCATGTGTTATACAAGACATAAATCAAGATGGGCTAAGTTTATTTCTGAAGGTGGGCAAACTCCCATGAGAGAAGGTTTTAAGAACCTTTTAAGCCTTAAATTCCATGTGATTTAATGCTATTTTCCATCATATTCAAGTTAAAATTATGTTTATGATGACATGTTTCTATATATTAGATTTCAACAGCAATTAAAGCTATACGTTTGTTGAGATTTTAATGAATGTTGTTGGCTTAAACTCAATCAGTTGCTAAACAGTCATTAATTATGGCTATATTATTGATTTCTGATAAGACATACAATAATTTGTTGTTTAAGCGGCTTAAAGTCAACGTAACCATTCGATTTTGTAGTTTGCACAGTTAAGTACACCTTCTTTTTGTAGGCACAAATTTTATTAAACAAGTGTACTGATTCATACAAATAGGTAAATATTGTTTAGGTTGGGTAAAAACAAAAAACTTATGCTGGTTCAACAACTAATCTATCATCAATTTTTAATAAACAAGACATAGAATGGCAGCAACTTACAACACAAATCATGGGCTTTCTGTAACATATAGTTACTCAATTCACGAGGATTCGATAATGAGTTGCTAACTTCAATCTAAAATTTTGTTATGCATTTAGATTGTACTGCAATGAATGTTCCCCCAAGAATCAAATTATAGTTCTTTTTTGCGTGTTACATTGAGTTACTTTAATTATTAAGAAAATCTGTTTTTTGACATGTTGTGCATGATGATTGATTATAAGGTGAAAATAGTGACTTTTTTGTTTGAAACAAGCCTCTTTAAAGCATATACCAGCAGCATAATTAATAAACTAATATGTATTTATACATATGCAGATTTATGAGAAATTCAACTTCTTATATAGCCTAGATTGTTTTACAAAAAAAAGGTTTATTAATAATAGCTTTGATAATTGTAGCAGCCATTTTTCAACTAGCGAGATTACAAGTTCCAGATAGTTGTTAACGGGGCTCGTCTGTCTCAAACAAGTCAACTTTTTGTTTGTAAATTGTAATAATTGCGTGGGTCACATTATATGTACTTTTGCAAGTAAAACTTTAATTTTCTAGGGGCACTAGTAGACCTAATTTTTGAGGCATCAAAGAGACAATATTTTTGAAAGGGTTTTATATAAATTCATGTTAAAAAATAATTAAAACACATAACACCCTCAAAAATCAAAAACCCCTCAAAAGATATTTTTAAGGTTAACACCTGTAAGGCCTCGTTTCCGGGCACCATACAGCTGATGGTTCATCGCACATAAAACATTATAAAACGTACATTAATTTTGCAGCGGAATTTAAAACTTTTATTTATAATTAAAAACATGTCAATTACAACATTTGTTTTCATCTCAAAATACAAGACATGTCAAAATACGGATGCCAGCCTCAAAATGCTCCCGGTAGCTTATGCATCCATGCCTGCAACTCCTTAACATTAACATATACCTACCAACTATCATGCATACAAAAGTCAGCGACGCTGAGTGAGTTCTAGTTTTATAATAAAACATACTTTTCTCTGTTGAAACCGTTATTTTCTTTATTTCAAAACAAACTATACTTTACAACTGTTCGTGATCATGCACCATACGTACATACAGATAATATCATTATTATCTTCGTCATTACGTTCATTAACTTGTTCATTCAACGTATTACATTATCGTTCACTTCTCTTTCTAGATCCGATCAGACTTTACCCTCTTCGTCGCACTCAGCCACGATTACTGAGGTCGAATGACAAGGATCCTGTTCAGTACATTGTTATGATAATTCATTTACGTTCATACATACGTTCGTTCTTTACATCATTATCTTTCACTTTTTCTCGAGATCCGGTCAGACTTTACCCTCTTCGTGGCACTCAGCCACAATTACTGAGGTCGAATGACAAGGATCCGTACCGCACATTTCATACTTTTATTATCATTCATTCTCATCTAGATCCTGTCAAGCTTTACCCTCCTCATGGCACGCAGCTATGATTACTGAGGTCGAATGACAAGGATCCCGTTCGTTCATTATCGCACTTTTGCTCAAATCGCACCTTCGTTTCATCGTACCCGAAGTACATATCACACGGATCACACACATAAGGAAGCCAGAATCGCACGCTATCTCATGGGTTAGCCAAGATCGCACGCTATAAAAACCACATGAGGCAGCCAAAATCGCACGCTACCCTTATGCCGTCCATTACACATATCGCTCAAATCGCACCATCGGAGTGGTCATGAAGACCGACTCCCCGTGTGTGTGTGAGAACTCTCGGGGTTTAGCCAGAATCGCACGCCATCCCATGGGTTAGCCAAGATCACACGCTATAAAAACCACATGAGGCAGCCAAAGTCGCACGCTACATAGCACACAGTAAATACCACATCGCACGTATTGGAGCAGTTACCAAAACTGAACTCCCACTATGTCTATGTCCCCTTATGAGTAAGCCAAGATCGCACGCTATGATACACACATAGTTGAGCTAACGACCCTTAGTGAGTCGTGAACCTCCTTTCTTTCTTTCACAAGCCATCCTATCTCTCATTCATTCGTTTATGCTCGCATTCATTCATTACGTTCCTCTTTTCATTATCTTCCACTTTACGTTACATAATACTTTCATTATATTCATTAACGTTCAACGCAAAGCCAAGGGAAGACATACGTACATAATAAGGAACATATACATAAACATAAACATACATCATCACCATACAAGCAACACCAAACATGCATAACACACATCAAACATAAGGCATCATATCATAACCAGGCCTATCTCCCCATTTTACCCCTTAAAATCAACTTAGAAAACCTTAAGTCCAAAGTGGGCGCATGGGTCCTTCCAGGTGCAAGAGCATAAAAATTCTAAGTATAAAACAGTCTGGGCACATGGGTACTGGGCACATGGGTACTGTTTGGGCGTTTTTGCCCTGTTCAGGCGCATCACCAACACTTAGCCATTTCAAGCACTTGGACGCATGGGCACTGTTTAGGCGCATGGCCAATACTTAGCCGTTCATTCACTAGGACGCATGGGCACTGTTTAGACACATGGTCCATACTTAGCCGTTTCATTCACTAGGACACATGGGCACTGTTTAGGCGCATGGTCCATAGTTAGCCATTTCTTTCACTGGGACGCATGGGCACTATTTAGGCGCATGGTCCACACTTAGCCTTTTTCATCACTTAGGCGCATGGGCACTATTTGGGCGCATAGCCACACTTGGGCGCATGGCCAATACTTAGCCGCATGGGCCACTGTTCAGACGCATGACCCACTCTTGGGCGCATGGCCAACACTTAGGCGTCTGGTCTCTCATGCTGGATGCATGGACAACTGTTTGGGCGCATGAACCACTGTTCATGTTCATCAGACATTCTGAAATCTTTTCTATGCCACCAATTTCACCGAATTATCATTCTAAGCATACCCAAACACAGATCTAACATACTAAGGCCATCTAAGCATGCTAAACATCATCACTAACCCATAATCTACACTATAACATGCATACATACATACAACATTCGAACATAAAGCTGTAAACCCACGGTTTCTTTCAAAGATGCTTACATCGTATGCATAATAGCCCCAAATAAGTTGAAAATCAGTAAAAAAGGGGTTCTAGAAACTCACCTTAAGCAGCTTTTGAGCACCACTCTTCCAGTTCAAGACCCACTTCGATTCAGCTCTTTGAATCCCAAAAGTAAACTCTAAACAAACGGAAATTCGGTCAAGAACTCAATACTCAACTGAAACCGAGCTCAAACAAGAGAAGACTTACCTTTTTCAGCTTCTTCCTCTTTCTCTCTCTAGAACCGGGGATCTCTCTCTTCTTTCTTCCTCCGAGATCAAAGCAGCTTTCTGCTTGATATGGGCAACCATGCCCTTAAATATCTTAAAATAATAAAATTTGTACTTTGTACATTTTATCTCCTTCCACTTGTGCAAAGATTCTATTCTTTCTATATACTTTTCTTTTTCCTTCCGTTTAAGTAGAAATTTCGGGGTGTTACAACACCCTTAAAAATACTTTATAAAATCTATTTAAACATCCATAAAACCCTAAAAATCTTAAAATGATTGTACCGCTTTCATCCTCGAGATCACTATTATTATTTTATTTTTTCTTCAAATACTTCTAAACATCTACTTTCTAAGGTACACAGGTTTTAATTTTATTATTTTTATTATTGATATATTTAGTTGATTATTGTATGTTTTATGTATTAATTGTTTAGTTTTCATCAACTAATTTTTTTATTTATTCTCATGTGTATCATCTTCAAGCTTTATATTACTCTCTTCAAGATCAGCGTTTTTCTTTTCAAGCTTATTTTCTTTTCTAAACACTTCTTTTAATGTATGTAAATTTTAACTTTATTATATTTATTGTTGATAAGTTTTAGTTAATTTTTGTATGTTTTTATGTATTAAACGTTTAATTTCCGTTAAACTTAATTTATTAATTAATTCATGTGTATCTATGTTATGTGTACGTATTTATGTGTGTATGTGGTATGTAAGTATATGTATGCATTACTATTTAGTGGCTTATGTGTATGTAACTATCGATGTGTGTAAGTGTGTGTGTGTGTGTGTGTGTGTGTGTTTAAGATGACCCTTTAGATTATACATGTCCAAAATTTATTTAATAGAGATAAGTTTTGGATTGTTTCCTTTTCGGGACTGATATTTTAAGATTCTATCTCATTTAGAATGTGTATACATTTTAACGTGTTGACATTTAAGAAAAAAAATGGTTGTTATTTCTCCTACTCCTTTGGGTTTGCGGTTTATACGCATACTTGGGGAGTTAAGGAGAAATGCTGCCCTTTTTTCTTAAATGTCAACATGTAAAAAAGTATACATATGAGATAGAATATTCAAAACATGGGTTGGGATTCACCGCCTTAGAGCACTAATCTACATCATATACATACATTTTGCAGGAACGGTTTTTGTCACTCAACACAAATATTATCTCTCAAACTCACTGAATCACACTTAGTTTGATGATGCGGAATTCCATCTGAAAATTGATAGTAATATACTAAGTAACTTAGAACACAGAAAGATAATTTTCAAGGTACATGTATATATTACTTCGCAACTCAAAATATTACAAAAAATTTACAAGCATATTACATGAGTTGCAATAAGAAACTATATATACTCCTACCTACAGTCAGATATACTTTGACACAAGCTAGAAACGTATGACTAAAGCAAATACTACATTGCTAAAGGTAAGGTATCTTAGATAAATTATTATCTAAGATATGGTAGCCATGACTTACTTTTTGTCCCCAACTAAAGTTGATGACTATACTAACTGATAAGGAATGTTAAGTGGAATAAAATATGGTCAACTACATAGGCGTAGGAAAGCACCATGCAATATCTGAAAGATTTGCAGTGGAGTGTCAGAATGACCATACTTATGTTCACTGGTTCATAATAGGTTCTTTCGAAGGTTAACTGGCTTCGGAAGAACAAGTTCTTCCGAAGGTTAACTGGATTCGGAAGAACAAATTCTTCCGAAGCCACTTATATTTCAGAAGATGCTACTTCTTTCGAGACTTGAGACATTCTTCAGGTCTTCATACTTCGGAAGTCAATGTCTTGATTTATTCTAAATGTTGAACTTCGGAAGAAGGAATACTTTGTCTTCGAAAGTGAGAGTTTCTCTTCGAAAGCTCCTTCAGGCTTAAGCTTCGGAAGCTCAGCATTTGCCTTCGGAAGTTCTTCATTTGCCTTCGGGAGTTCTTCATTTGCTGCACCAAAATAATTTAAGTATTAGTTTTGGTTGCACCAGCCTTATTTGATCCAACACATTTATATGATTTTTTTGTTTCTTTGTTTCTATTAATTCCTATATGGATCGTAAAGCTTGGATGTATGAGATTGGACATGATTACTCTATATATGCAAAGGGTGTTCAAGATTTTCTTACGATTGCCAAAGCCAATCGGGTGAATAAACGAAGTGAAACAAATAATTGTCCGTGTACAATTTGTAAAAATAATTTTAAAAGATTCAAAGACAAAAATGAGATAGAGTTTCATTTGTTGAAAAATGATTTTATCCATATATACACTTGTTGGTTGGTGCATGGTGAATCATTAGTGATCGTAACCGGTTGTTGATCGGTTTACATGATGATAATATTGGTGGTGTTGATGTAGAGACTAATAATAATTTAAATGACATAAATAATAATTTAAATGAGATACATGATTTAAAGACTAATATTGGAGATGATGATGAAAACAAATTACAACAACTATTTGATGATCTTGAAAGACCATTATACACCAGTTGTGAAAATTTTACAAAACTTAGTGTTGTGTTGAAGTTATTTAACTTGAAAGCAAATTATTAATGGAGTGATAAAAGGTTTATCGATTTATTATTAGTTTTGCATGACATGCTTTTGGAAAACGATGAGTTGCCAATTTTGACATGCCAAGCAAAAAAATTAATGTGCCCGATGAGATTGGAAGTTGAAAGAATAAATACATTTCCAAATGATTGTATGTTGTATAGAAAGGATTTTGAAAATGAACATAAATGTGTTACTTGTGGTGCATCTAGGTATAAACGTAAAAAGGAAACATATGAAGTAAACGATATTGTGACCTGGGTCAAATTGCACACTTGGTAACAATACAACCTGAATGTGTTTTGATATTGCAACATAGATTTTATTTGATTTTTTAATGGGTATTTTTTAAACTTTGTGATGGTTTTTGGTTGTTAACGAAAGTTATTTGGTTTGTGGGTATTTTTAAATAAGGATTACGGATTCTATCAAGGTGGCAGATTTAAATGATTGTTTCTTTTAATACTAATTACGAAAACCGTTCCTTCCTTGTTAACTGTTTGTTACCTTGTTGACCGTCTAATATTCCGTAAATGAGAATTACAGATTTAACATTTTTATTGTATTTATTACTTACAAATTAGTTTTAATAAATGGCGTAAATGTGAATTACGGTTGACTAATATGTTTGCATTACGGATTTAATAAAAAAATTATAACTTACAAATTTATCTTTAATGCTTATAAAAATAAAAAATTTATTTTTAATATTCTGTGAATATGAATACCGTAAATAACAAATTTCTTTTTTAACGTTTATAAAAAATAAATAGTAAATTATAACTTACAAGTTTTAATATTATTATTAAGTAGGTTGTAAACAACCTAAGCCGAGCCGAGCCAGGATGGGCTAGGCCTCGGCCTGTTTAAAAACCAAGCCGAGCAGACACCTTTATTTTAACGAGCGAAATGCGAACTCGGGCTTGGCTTGTTTATAAATGAACCGAGCAGAGCCGGCTCGCGAGCCAACCTTTTTTATTTTTAAACTATTTTTTTACTTTTGCATATATTAAATATATATTTATATGTGTGCGCACGCGCATAAATAATTTTTTTCTTCTTATATTTGTTTGTCCTAATCGTTTAAAACAATTGTATAAGAATGTTGTTTCAAAATAAATAATTAGATTTTTATATTTATATAATTAGTTTCTCACTACAAATATCAAAATAATAATATATGTATGGTATATATTAAATAATATATCATAATTTTGATTTGTAAATTACATACAGTATAATATAGGTCAAAATTTAAACGAGCCACTAACGAGCGAGCCATGAGTCGAACTTACCTTGGATCCGGATCGGTTCGTTTACAAAACGAGTCGAGCAGCACGATTGGTTTATAAGTGAGCTGATTCTGAGTGAGCTATTTTCGAGCGAGTCATGAGCCGCGAGCTTCGAGTGAGTCATGAGTCGCAAGCTTCGAGCGAGTCACGAGCTACAAGCTATTTAAACAATCATATTATTAAGTTTAATTAAATTAATACTATTTGAATAATATTTAACATCATTATTAAATGTTTAATAAATTAATATTAATATATTTGTAAGGCCCCGTTCCCGGGACGCTTACAGTTGGTCATTCATCGCACATGAAACATATATTTTCATCATCTTACATAAAAACGTTGCCGCGAAAATATTTAAAACATACATTTCATTTAAACATAATAGCTTTTGCAAAACAATACGACGTTATCGAATTACAAAAATACATTTTTATATTCCATTACAAAAGCATTATAACAATGGATGTCATCCCAAAAGAGCTGAGTAGTTGCCCCGTGCCATCCTCAGCAACATACCTGCCAACTGGAAACACATCAAAGTCAGTGTTGCTGAATGAGTTTTAGTTTTAAAATAAAACATACTTTACTTCGTTTATAAAACCATTTGTTACTTTCGTACGCGATCACACAACATACATACATGCAGATAATATAATTATTATCTTCCATTACGTTCGTTACCTTCTTTCATTCCTTAATCATCGCACGTTACTAACAATTCACTTCATTCGTTCATAACATCATTTCTTCCGTTCGTTCATCTCATACATATCGCACTTTTCGCACGAATCACACTTTCACATCTTCGTACCCAAAGTACATATCACACAAATCGCACACATGAGGTAGCCAAAAATGCACGCTACATAGCACACAATAAATCCACATCGCACGTATCGGAGCAGTTACCAAAACCGAACTCCCACTGTTTCTATAGTCCCTCATGATATCCATCATACATATCGCACCAATCGCACCAATGGAATGGTCACTAAGACCGACTCCCCCTGTGTGTGTGAGAGCTCTTAGGGTTTAGCCAGAATCGCACGCTATCTCATGGGTTAGCCAAAATCACACGCTACATAATCCACATGAGGTAGCCAAAATCGCAGGCTACATAGCACACAGTAAATACCACATTGCATGTATCGGAGTAGTTACCAACACTAAACTCCCTACTGTGTCTATGTCCCCTTATGAGTTAGCCAAGATCGCACGCTATAAATACACACACAATTGAGCTAACAACCCTCAATGAGTTGTGAACCTCCTTCCTTACTCTTGCAAGCCATCCTCGCTCTCATTCATTTGTTCATGCTTGCATTCATTTATTACGTTCCTCTTTTTATTATCTTCCACTTTACGTTACATAATACTTTCATTACATTCATTAACGTTCAACGCAAAACCCTAGGAAGACAATCCTACATAATAATAAGGAACATAACAACATACAAATCAATCACACAAGGCAACATCACACACCCATAACATACATCATGCATAACATATAACACGCACAAATACATAACATCAACATCACACGAATCACGCACATCACATCATATAACCATACGACATCACACATCATGCATCACATCATCATCATCATCAGCTCATCATCATACATTATCTTAAATCATCCATACCCATCACATCATCAACAACCCCAAAGGTTTGAGCCTACGTCCACAGTTTCCCGAAAGTCAGACAATACTATGGTCATTCGGGCGTATGGACCCTATTTGGTCGTATGGTCTTCCATACGTATGAAAACACTCAGGCGAATGGACCTCCAGTCACATAGCCTCCCATCGCATACTTTCCATGCGAATGAACCTCAGTTGCATGACATCCAGGTGTATGGACCTCAGTCGCATGACCTTCATGCGAATGGCCCTCACTCGCATAACTTTCGTGCGTATGAACCTCAATCGCACGACTCACAGGCGTATGGACTCCAGTCGCATGACCCTCAATCGCATTACCTTCATCTGTATTTCCTTCAGTCGCATAGCCCTCATACATATGACCCCCAGTCGCACCACTTTCATGCGAATGAATCTTATTTGCACACCTTTCGTGCGTATGGACCCAGTCGTACCTCATTCGGACGCATGGACCTCCATTCGGTCGCCTAGCCCTAGCTAATGCAGAATGCAGTTCATCTCGAACGGCAGCCGCCGTGTTCGACCTCCAAACTCTTACAAACCTGTTTTAAGCTCAAATCAACCATTCTAAACCTTAGGAAAGCATAGCACGACATCATTCAAGCACAACCAAGCTCGAAATCAAGCCTCAAACGAATCATACACATACACATACATACATAAATAAGTTTACACCCAAATACCTGAAAAATGGTTTTCAGATGTGTTTCAGCCCCAAAAACATGTAAAAGAGGGGTCGTAGAACTCACCTTGACAACCCCGTTGAGTAGAGCTTCGATTTGACCCACTACACTTCGTCTTTCATGCTCGAATCCACCGGAACCAAGCTTTTCTCCTTCTCTTCTCCCTTGGCTGAGTTTTGGCAAGAATGGGGAGAGCATGGGCTGCCCTCCCCTTTTATACCCCCACTCATCCAAGTTTCTTCCTGTTTTGGCAAGTTTGGTCCCTCGACTTTGAGCTTTATTTCTTTTCGTCTTTCGTCGGCTTCGAAGAAAATTTTCGGGTGTTACATATTGGAGCGGGAATATTAAAAAAATTATTAAACTGTTATTTATGGGATTCTATTTACGGAATATACAAAATAAATTTGTTATTTCTTATAAACATTTATTTTTTACAACGTAATTCAAGCAAACAACTCAAACCCGTAATTTTCATATTTGGCAATTAACAAAAGTAAATTTGTAAGTTATAATCTACCTATTCTATTAAAAAGATATATTGGGATGACAAGTGGTAGCATCACAATTATTATTACCAAAATTTTTCGGTCTATTTCACTTATTAAATAATTACCTTAATTACTAACAATATTTTTAACACCTTTTTAGATTTAATAAATTCAGAAACAAATCTATTTATTAATGTTATTTCTAAATAAATAATTTTTATTAAATTAATAAAATTTTCTAAATCATAAAACTTTTTAAAATATATGAAATATTTTAAAATTGGTATTTTTAAAAAGATATTTTTTAAAACAAAAAATAATCAAATTTGAGAGTTATTATAGGAAAATTTTAAAAATGATATTTTTATGCGATTTGTTTTAGAACAAAATGTTTATTTTTTTAAAAAAAGTTTAAAAACAAAATTTTAAAAAGTTAGGTGTTATTTGTTTTTTCTGCAGAAAAACATTTGCAGTCTACGGATCACATTTGTAGACATCTGCAACAGAAGAGGTGGAACAAATGTCTGCAGTCTGCAAGAAAAATATTGTTTGTTCTTTTTAACATCTGCAGAATGCTGAAATATTTTTTAATTAAACTAAATCTATTTTTTAAATTTTAAAAATAACTTTAACATTAATATAGAAATAAAAGTCATACAAATACATTAAAATATAAATAAAAGTCATACAACACTACGATAATATTCATAAAACCATACAAATACATTTATAAATCATTATTTGACATTCTGCAATAACTGTTCAGCAATTTCATCTCTTAACTAAGTCATATATTCGTGATCTGATGCGGTACCATGTTCTTCAACATCATTTTCATCAGCATCAACATGCATATCACAATTTTCAAAGGACACATTGGGTTAATCGTATTGTGTAAAAAAATCATCACTAACCCTCTTCCTTATAAAATTATGTAGCGCGAAACATGTAACGGTAATGTTCTTTTGTCTAACCAACGAAAATGGTGCCATCCTCTTCAATATAGGGAACCATGCTTTCAAAATACCAAATGAATGCTCAATAACGTTTCGTAGTTTTACATGTGCATAGTTAAATTTTTCTTTATTGGTCAATTCACAATTCCCACAAAAATCTCCAATCCAATACCTTACATTACGATATGGAGCCATAAATCCTTGTATGTGTTCATAAGCGGCATCATAAAGATAATATTTATCTGTAAAGATATATAAATAATTAAGAAATTAAACTAAAATACAAACATTTAAAAACAATTTCTATACCTGATGGTGGTAACAGAAATGGAGCATTTGTATCTGATAATACTTCTAATAATATTTTGGAATCATGTGCTACCCTTCCCAACCCGCCACAATGAATGTAAAAATCATGTTGAAGTCACAAATTGCTAATACGTTTTGATAACACTCTTATTTTCCCCTTTCGCTATATAAATCTTGTTTACTAGTAGGGACAGCAACATGTATCAAAGTTCCATCAAGTGCGCCAACCGCTCCCTTAAAAATTAGCTGAAGTCTTTTGTTATGTCCAGTAATGTTTGGATTCGGATTGAAAGAAGTCGGTACTATCATATCTTTGGAAAAAAAACATCATTTTATCTAACACTTCATAAAAAATTATGATTTGTTTGCTTTGAGTGTTGAAATCCATGCTTGATAACCACACAACGTTGATTATGACCAATTATCATTAAATACATAGCCATCTTCTCCTCAACCGATACATGTTTACTATCCTTTAACGAATAATTTATTCTAAAATGTTCACATAGTCGGACAAAGGATTCACGAGACATACGTAGCAATTCAATGCATTGTTTGGGATTTCCTTGCAATAACTCTAACGTATATTTATGTCCCGTCATTTTTCCAAAAAACCTCTCCTCCAACAAACGAACATACAAGTACATAAGAATTACTAGAAGTAATTTCTTATTATTATCCATATGATCCTGTGTTAATAATAAAAAAGACAACCATTAAACATGAAAATGTCATAAAGAAAATCACAACCATTAAACATAAACAATGTCATCACCAACCAAATACAATCATTAATCATAGACAATGTCATCACCAACCAAATACAACCATCAAACAAAAACAATGTCATCAAACATAAATAATGTCATCAAACATAAACTATATCACTTGCATAATTATATTAGTTTCATACTTTTAACAGTCATTGTAATCCACCTTTTTAATACTTTTGGAATTTTTTGCAGTGCATCTATGCCTCTCTCATGGATGAAGACACTCTAAAGATATGAAAAGCAACTAAAAATAAAGGATCTACCGGGTCTAACCCAACCAACTTTAACCTCTCAGAACATTCAAGTACTGTTGGTCCTTCTTTTATTTTATTCAAATATTGAAGAGCATTTTTGTTGGACCAAAAGAACCAATGAACTTGATCAGAAAAACCTCTAAGTCCCACAGACATTACAACTGCTGAAGAAGATCACAACAGCTGAAGACATCAGCTGATTACAAGGTCTGAAGACAAAGTCTGAAGATTTCTACTAAAGACAAAGTCTGAAAGTAAAGTACTAAAGACAAAGTCTGAAAGTAAAGTACTGAAGACAAAGTTTGAAGCTATCAGCTGAAGATAACGTCTGAAGTAAAAGTCTGAAGAACAAAGACTGAAGACAAAGACTGAAGACCAGAGTGATCAGTAGTTGTCACAACAGCTGAAGTTATTAACTTCAGTAGTTGTCACAACAGCTAAAGTTATTAACTTTAGTAGTTGTGATGGTTTCCTTTTCAGTACTTGTAATTTACCTTTTCAGTAGTTTATAGTTTCAGTAGTTTTATGTTCTTGTACTTAGCATTCTCTGAGATGTGATTAGTTGTTAAGAACATTCTCAGTAGTTTGCATAGTTTCAGTTGTTTGTATAATTCTGTTAGATGTCACTATCAAGTGACATCAGAAGACGTCACATTCCTTATATAAAGAATGTTGACCTAATTGTAACGTGTGACATTCAGCCACCACGAAAGCATTTGAATGAAATATTCCTCTTCTAGAATTCTCTCTCTATAATCATGTGCTTTTCTATTGAATATCAATTGAGTTCTTGCTAAATTGTCTAATTCATTATTCGAATTCCACTGCAATCTACTCTAATTGATCAAACTTAGATCACTGATCTTAACAAATGGTATCAGAGCAGGTTAATCATTGATCGATCTAACAATTGATCATTGAAACTGCTATTTCGATATCTAAGTTTGATCGAATTAGTATATTTGCAAGAATTGGTTATAGACATTGAATTCTGCTGCTTTCAGTTATTTGCTTGAGATTTCTCTTGGTCATATTGAGTTTGTTGTGTTTTGCGCTAAATCAGTTAAAACTTAATTGAATTTGATTGAATCTGAGAATGACTACTCCTTCTAATGACCCTCACAATACTGGTTCCTCAACCAAGCCTCCGATGCTGGTTAGGACTGAGTATAACATATGGCAACGAAGAATGCTCCATCACCTGTCTGTTAACAGTTCAGGTTGTTGGACATCTGTGGTACATGGTCCACACAAGCCTATGGTGAACAATCCGGAAACCAACCAAATGGTTCCGAAGAAGAAGGAGCAATACTCAGATGAGGATCGAAAACTGTTTGAGATTGATGCTAAAGCACATGGGATTCTGGTCATGGCACTGCCGAATGAAATCTATTATGGGCTTATGCATCATGAAACTGCTCATGACCTCTGGAATGCATTGAAAGAATAATTTGGTGGAACATATGAGGTATTAGCAAACAACAGAGAAATCCTTGCCCAACAATATGAGACATTCTCTCATAGGAAGGGTGAGACACTGACTCAACAGTTTGAGCATTTTTCTTGTTTGATCTCTGAGCTGAAAATGGTCAAACATGAATAAACTAATAGCCAGATGAACAACAGATTCCTCAGATCACTGTCTGAGAGATGGGACACATATACCATTGTCTTACGCTCCAGTGCAAATCTGGATAGCCTATCTCTCACCCAACTCAATGGGAAACTGCTTACATTTGAAAGAGAGATAGAGCAGAAAAGGAAACTGGCATCATCAGGAAAGCTCACTGATGACGTTGTACCAGGGAACACTGCCTTGGTTGGTCATGAGTCAGAATATGCTGCATCAAAAAGCAATTATGATGAGCATATAGATTTCTCTTCAAACAGTTCTGATCATGCATTTGTTAGTGTTGATAGTCAGTCAGGCTGTAATAGTGACAATTTGTGCTTCATTATGGATGATTTGAAAGGTATTGCTGATGATGACTTAGAAGAGGGATATTCTAAGCCAAACGGCCTTGATTAATATCAGATCTCAAAAGTTCTACAAGAGAAATGGTAGGAAATTTCCAGGACTCTCTGGCAAAACCAAAGTTGGTTTTGACAAGAGTAAGTTGAGGTGTCATAAATGCCACAGGCTTGGGCACTTTGCAAGAAAGTGTAGATCAACTGGATCTAACTCCTCTGCACCCTTTGTGACTTTTCCAAGCAATAGTTCACAAAACAGAGGGCAACATCCTGCTAGTTCTGGTCATCACTCACAACCTCTATCTCCTGCATATTTTGTCCCTCAGGGTCCAATGCCATATCCATATCCCTGCTATTACATGCACAGCCAAATCAAGTTCAAGTCCTATTGCACAACAACCTCAAGCCTTACCTGAGCCTCACCATCTCAATCATCTCAATCACAACCTCGTCACAGCTTCTTCACCCCTGGTGCTGTTGACTGGAGTAGTCTACCAGATGATCTTTCTGGTAATAAGCAATTATTTGCTAGTGATGGTCAACATGGTGGTGCACATCCTTTTGGGAATCTTGCTCTAATGGCTCTGGAGTCTACTGAGGGTTCATGCTCCAATGCATCTTCATCACAGGTAACCCAGGTATCCTTTGAGGCTAAAGCCAAGCTATGTTCTGAATCTTGCATAGCTGCATTTATATCTATTAGAGAGGCAAATGTAGCTTTAATAAATCAAAATCTTGAGCTTGAGCAAACCCTTTCCAAAAGAAAAGCTGAGTATGAGTCTGTCCTTAAAGATAAATATGATGACATTTATAAGCTTAAATGCTAATAAATGATGAAAAGGCTAAGCTAGAGGTCATTCTTGAGAACCACAGAGATCTCAAAGAAACACTTGCAGCTACCCAAGTTGAGTGTGACCGCTGGGTATCATCCTGCAAGGGATTTGAAATGCTTCTCAGCAAGCAAACAACTTCGAATGTGAAGTTTGGAATAGGTTACAATCACATTGCACACCTACAGATTTTACTCCAAAATCAATAGTAAAATCTGAAAGTGAAAGTAATTTCCAAACCACATCATCATGTGTATCATCCTCAAGTGATCACCCAAGATCAGAAGATGAAATCAGTGTTGATACCTCAGCAAATCACTTGCCTGATGGGTTAACTACTGATAAGCACATGAAGCTGAGTACTTCAGATGTTGTCCGTCAAAGTACCTCATGTACTGAAGGGCAAGTCACAACATCTGAAAAGCATTTCAAATCAACTAAAATAAAAGGATTAACAACTGCTGAGGGATCTATCATACGGTCTTTCAGGACGGATAGAGAACAGCTGAAGAACAAGTCTTCAGGTGTTACAGATCCTTCTGTACTTACACAAGTACTGAAAGGAGGAAAGTACTGAAGATCACACCTTCAGTAGTTTCCACTTCAGCAGTTGATCAATCCAAGATGAAGAATAAGCCATGTGAAATATGTGGTAAATTCAATCATCTTTCTGATGAATGTTGGTACAAAAAGGGTTCCAAACTCAATAGAGATAAGCTCATTAAAATTTAGATGGATGAAATGAAAAATGAATTTGAGACCAAGTTTGTACCACAGTCATCCCATATGATAAACCCAAGGCTTCACCCAAATCCAAAAAGAAGGATAGGGTTTATCATAAAACAGCTAATAGTGTTCCTCATGATAAAAATCAGACTAAGTCTGTGAATTTCAAGGAGGAAATGGTGGGCCACAGGAACTCATCAAAAAGAAGTACTGATGTCTCACAAGAGCTGGAAGCTTTAGCTACAAATCAGACACAACTTGTTATGATGGTTTAGCATTTGTTAGGGAGAGTTAACCAACTAGATGCACCTGTGATCAAACCACTAAAAAGGTATTCCAAGCCCAAATCCAAGGAATCCATTTCAGCACCATCTCCACCTTCATCAGCTGTTAATCATGAGAAACAAGTTACGGTTAAATCTGTTGATGAAAACAGACCCAAAACCAAAAAGGTTTGGGTCTCAAAACCTAACTAGTTCCTTGTGATGAATGCAGGGTTCTTCAGCATGCCAAAGGAGCATCTGGTATGTAGATAGTGGAGGATCTATGCATATGACAGGGAGCAGTTCTTTCTTAATGACTACTCTCAAGGAAAGAAGGGATTTGTTTCATTTGGAAATGATGCTAAGGGTTACATCATCGGGAAAGGATATGTGTCTAATTGAGAACTCAGATTTGATGATGTTAACCATGTGGAGAATCTCAAGTATAATCTACTGAGTGTCAGTCAGATGTGTGATAAAGGGCATGTTGCACTTTTCACAAGCCAGAACTGCAGGATTCTGTCTTCCCAAGTCTGAGGCTGATTGACAAGGTATTGGATAAACATACTCTCCTGAAGGCCAAAAATTGGAAGAGTATATGCCCTGGATTTGTCAAAGAAGATTGATTTGAAGGGTCATCCTTGCTTGTTCTCCAAAGCCTCTCCTCAGGAATCTAAACTGTGGCACCGAAGGCTGGGTCATGTAAATCTCAAAAACATGAATCAGCTGATCCACAATATTAGTGAGAGGTCTACCAATAAAGGAGTTCCACTATGATGAAAAACTGCACTGCTGTTGAAAGGAAAACAACACAAAGTCTCATTCGCTCCTATTGAGAACCTAAGTCCACTGCCTGCTTGCAGTTACTGCACAGGATCTATTTGGTCCTGTGAGAGTGATGACCATGGCAAAGAAGAAATACTGTCTGGTAATTGTGGATGATTACTCCAGTTGTGTGGACTTTCTTCTTGCATTCAAAGGATGAGGTTGCTCAGACGATTATAAACTTTGTTGGACCAAAAGAACCAATGAGACAAGATCAGAAAACCTCTAAGTCCCACATGGTATCACAACAACTGCTGAAAGCTTCATCAGCAGTTTGACAAGTGCTGAAGACTTCAACAACTGAAGAACTCAAGTGCTGAAGACTTCAACAGCTGAAGAACTAAAGTGCTGAAGTACAACAGCTGAAGAACACAAGTACTGAAGCTGAAGTTCAAAGTACTGAAGTACAACAGCTGAAGAGTTTACAAGTGCTGAAGATCAACAACTGATGTACAAAGTCTGAAGACAAAGACTGAAGACATCAGCTGATGATATCTACTGAAGTCATCAGCTGATGAAACGTTTGAAGTTCAAGTCTGAAGATCAAGTACTAAAGTTTCAGTAGTTTGTCACAACTGCTGAAGAATACTTCTTCAGTAGTTGTGATATCAGTAGTTTTATATTTTTACTTTCAGTAGTTTTATAAAACGACTAAAGAGCTTATTCTTCAGTCGTTGTAGTTTCAGTAGTTTTATGTTTTTCAGTAGTTATAACAACTGATAACACTTAGCATTTTTGTAAGGAGATGTCAGCTGTTTTGACATCTTCAGTAGTTATGTTTCAGTTGTAATAAATCTGTGAGATGTCACTATCAAGTGACATCAGCAGACGTCACATCTCTTATATAAGAGGTGTCGACCTAATTGTAATTGTGACATTCTGTTACCACGAAAGTGAATATTGAATGAAATATATTTGTAGAAATTCTCTCTCTCTATAACCGTCTTGTTCTTCATTGAATATCGTTTCGTTCTTGTGAATTGGCTAATTCATTGTTCGATTCCGCTGCTATACTCTCTAATCAATCAAACATAGATCACTGATCCTAACAAGTGGTATCAGAGCATGGTTAATCATTGATCGATCTAACAATTGATCATTGAAACTGCTAATTGATATCTGTGTTTGATTGAATTAGCGTATTCGCAAGAACTGGTTATAGATTATTGAATTTCTGTCGCTTTCGTTCATTATTTTGAGATCTTCTGGTTCAATTGGTTGTTGTGTTTGTTCTAAATTGGTTTAGCTTAATCGAATTTGATTGAATGAGATGACGACTCCTTCTAATGATCCTCACAATACCGGTTCCTCAACCAAGCCTCCGATGCTGGTTAGGACCGAGTATAACATATGGCAACGAAGAATGCTTCATCACCTGTCTGTTAACAGTTCAGGTGTTGGACATCTGTGGTACATGGACCACATAAGCCTATGGTGAACAATCCGGAAACCAATCAAATGGTTCCGAAGAAGAAGGAACAATACTCTGATGAAGATCGGAAACTATTGAGATTGATGCTAAAGCCCATGGAATTCTGGCCATGGCACTGCCTAATGAAATCTATTCTGGGCTTATGCATCATGAAACTGCTCATGATCTGGAATGCCCTGAAGGAACAATTCGGTGGCACAGATGAGGTCTTAGCAAACAATAGAGAAATCCTTGCCCAACAATATGAGACATTCTCTCATAGAAAGGGTGAGACACTGACTCAAAGTTTGAGCATTTTTCCTGCTTGATATCTGAGCTGAAAATGGTGAAACAGAAATACACCAATAGCCAGATGAGCAACAGATTCCTCAGATCACTGCCTGAGAGATGGGACACATACACTATTGTCCTACGCTCCAGTGCAAATCTGGATGGCCTCTCTCACCCAACTTCATGGGAAACTGCTTACATTTGAAAGAGAGATAGAGCAGAAGAGGAAACTGTCCTCATCAGGAAAGCTCACTGATGACTTTGTACCAGGGAATACTGCCTTGGTTGGTCATGAGTCAGAATATGCTGCATCTAAAAGCAATTATGATGAGCATATAGATTTCTCTTCAAATAGTTCTGATCATGCATTTGTTGGTATTGAGAGTCATTCTGGCAGTAATAGTGACAATTATGCTTCATTATGGATGATCTGAAAGGAATAGCTGATGATGATCTATAAGAGATGGATATTCTAAGCCAAATGGCATTGATTAATATCAGATCTCAGAAGTTCTATAAGAGAACTGGCAGGAAATTTCCTGGACTCTCTGGCAAAACCAAAGTTGGTTTTGACAAGACTAAGTTGAGGTGTCACAAATGCCAAAGGCTAGGACACTTTGCAAGAGAGTGTAGATCAACTGGATCTAACTCTTCTGCACCCTTTGTGACTTTTCCTAGTACTAGTCCACAAAACAGAGGGCAACATCCTGCTGGTTCTGGTCATCATTCACATCCTAGATCTCCTGCATACTTTGTTCCCCAGGGTCAAATGTCATATCCTTATCCCTGCTATTATATGCCTCAACCAAATCCTGTTCAAGCTCCAATTGCACAACAACCACAAGCATTGCCTGAACCACAGCCTTCCCAATCTCATCAACAAACTCAACCTCAACAACACAGCTTCTTCACACCAGGAGTTGTTAATGGAGCAGTTTACCAGATGACTTGTCTGGTCATGAACAACTGTTCTCAGGTGCTGGTCAACATGGTGGTGAAAGTCCCTTTGGAAATCTAGCTCTTATGGTTTTGGATTCTGCTGATACTTCATCCACTAATGTCTCTACATCAAAGGTATCACAGGTATCCTCTGAGGCAAAAGCCAAATTATGTTCTGAACCATGCATAGAAGCATTTGCATCTATTAGAGAAGCAAATGTAGCTTTATCAATAAGAACATTGAGCTAGAACAAATAATTCCAAAAGCAAAGCTGAGTTTGAGTATGTGCTTATGATAAAAATGATGAGATTTACAAACTGAAATGCCAAATAACTGATGATAAGGCTAGGAAGAGATACTTCTAGAGAAGTATAAAGATCTCAAAGAAACCCTTGCAGTTACCCAGGTAGAGTGTGATAGATGGGTACAATCATGCAAAGGTTTTGAAATGCTTCTTAGAAAGCAATCTGCTTCCAATGTGAAGTTTGGCATTGGACAATCACACTGCTCCACCTACAGATTTTACTCCAAGAGCAGAGGTAGAATCTGATGGTGAGAGTAATAACCAATCCACTCATCATGTGATCTACTTTCTGATACAGCACAATCAGAAGTAGAAGTCAGCATCAAGCCCTCTCAGAACCTATCAGCTGATGTTGATGGTTCAAATGCTGACAATCACATGATCAATGAGTTGATCAACTAGGAGTTAATTCTGAAAGTCCTGAAAGGACTAGAGAGCAGGATTTAACACTGAAGTTCAAACTCCAACTACTGTCAGTACTGAAAAGAAGAAAACTGTCAGTAGAAAGAGTTTGAAGGCTACTAAAGAGAAAGTCAAGAAAGCAAACAATGCTTCCAAAGCACTGAAGAAAAGTCTTCAGGCTTCACCCTCTTTAGTTGATGATCAACCTAAGATGAAGAAGAAACCATGTGAAGTATGTGGTTTGTTCAATCATCTTACAGATGATTGCTGGTACAAAAGAGGTTCCAAACTCAAACATAAAGAAGAAATTAAAGAGAAAATGGTAAAAATGAAAACTGAGTTTGAGACCACATTTGTTTCAGCAACATCAAATCCTGTAACCCTTAAATCCTCAAAGAAATCCAAAAAGGAAGGGGTTAAACAGGTGACAGCTGAGAGTGCTCAGAAGAAGAAGGTGCAACATAGGAACTTATCAAACTCCACTGGCAATGTGTCTCATGAGCTGAAAGCTTTATCACAAAATCAGACACATCTGGTGATGATGGTTCAACATCTGTTGGGTAGAGTTAACCAATTAGATGCTCCTATGTTGAAACCACAGAAAAGGAGATCCAAGCCAAAGGATTCCTCTTCTTCACCATCTTCTTCCTCTCAGGCTGTTGTTTCAAATAACCTGTTAGTTTACCATCTATTGATGAGACCAGGCCTAAAACCAAAAAGGTTTGGGGTCCAAAACTAACTGATTGTTTATTATTGTAGGGTTCTCCAACATGCCCAAGTAGCATCTGGTATGTAGACAGTGGGGGATCTATGCACATGACTGGGAACAGCTCTCTTCTTCATGACTACTCTCAAGGAAAGAAGGGTTTGTTTCTTTTGGCAATGATGCTAGAGGTTACATCATTGGAAATGGCTTTGTCTCCAATGGAGAAATCAAGTTTGATGATGTTAATCATGTGGAAAATCTCAAGTACAATCGCTTGAGTGTCAGTCAAATGTGTGATAAAGGCCATGTTGCTCTTTTCACCAGTCAGAACTGTAGGATTCTGTCATCCAAAGTTCTGCATTTAATGATAAGGTGTTGGATGATCACACTCTCCTGAGAGCCAACAGGACAGGAAGAGTGTATACCTTAGATCTTTCCAAGAAAATAGATCTCAGAGGCAATCCTTGCCTATTTTCCAAAGCCTCTTCTCAAGAATCTAAACTGTGGCACAGAAGGCTGGGTCATGTTAATTTCAAAAACATGAATCAGCTTATCCACAATATAGTCAGAGGCTTACCAATAAAGGAGTTCCACTGTGATGAAACCTACACTGCTTGTTAAAAGGAAAACAGCACAAAGTCTCATTCCCTCCTATTGAGAGCCTAAGTCCACTGCTGCTTGCAATTACTGCATATGGATCTATTTGGTCCTGTGAGAGTGATGAGCATGGCAAAGAAGAAATACTGTCTGGTAAATTGTGGATGATTACTCCAGATTTGTATGGACTTTCTTTCTACATTCAAAGGATGAGGTTGCTCAGAAGGTTATTAACTTTGTGTTGTATATTGAGAAGCAGTATTCCCTTCCAGTCAAGTGTATCAAGAGTGATAATGGAACTGAATTCAAAAACCATACACTTGATGACTTCTATCTCTCAAAGGGAATCAAAAGGCAGTTTAGCATCCCAAGGACTCCAGAACAAAATGGAGTAGTGGAGAGAAAGAACAGGACCCTCATTGAAGCTGCAAGGTCCATGCTGGCTGACTCTGGTTTGCCACTGACCTTTTGGGCTGAAGCTGTTAACACAGCTTGCTATGTGCAAAATAGAGTTTTAGTAAATCAGAGGTTGATGAAGACTCCATATGAATTTCTCCATCACTTGGCTCCTCTAATTTCATTTTTCAAAGCATTTGGGTGTCCCTGTTTCATTCTCAACACAAAGGATCAACTCCATAAATTTGATCCTAAGGTGGATGCAGGGTATTTTGTTGGTTATTCATCTACTTGCAAGGCATACAGAGTCTTCAACTGCAGAACAAAGATAGTTGAAGAGACTTGCATGTGAAGTTTAATGAATCTCCTTTGGACAAGATTCCACAAAACCCTGTGGAGTTGTTGATTTGGACATACTGCAACTGTTTCTTATCAACCTCCAGCTGTTGCAGATCCTGTGGATAAATCATCTTCTGCAGCATGTCTTCCACCTGGTGGTATTGATGATGATGATGATAATATCAATACTCACCTATTCAAGTTTAGTGACCAACTGCCTGTGTCTGCTAAATTTGATGTTCCTGTAGCTTCAGCAGTTCCATCCACAACAAATGCTGATGAGATCTCTGTTTCCTCTACATCTTTTGAGTTACCATCTAATTCTTGGTTTCAAGAGTCTACATCAACATCTGCTGCTGCTGAAGGTTCTACAAACACTTGCACAGATCTCATTGTTTATCAAGAACTGAAGAATCACCCCATGTCTCAGATTATTGGTGATATCAATGCTGGTGTTTCAACCAGAAGTCAATTGTCTAACTTCTGCTTCTATGCTCTCTTCATCAGTCAGCTAGAGCCAAAGAACTACCATGTTGCTTTGAGAGACAATGGATGGGTTGAAGCTATGCAGCTTGAGCTACTTCAGTTCAAGAAACAGCAAGTGTGGGAACTTGTTCCTCTTCCCCCAGGTAAGTGTGCAATAGGCACTAAATGGGTGTTTAGGAATAAAACCGATGAAAATGGGCTTATTGTTAAGAACAAGGCTAGACTGGTTGTACAGGGGTTTTCACAAGAAGAAGGTATTGACTATGATGAAACCTTTGCCCCTGTAGCCAGTCTAGAGGCAATCAAATTGTTCTTAGCCTATGCTGCATTCCACAATCTTAAAGTTTTTCAAATGGATGTCAAAAGTGCATTTTATATGGTAAAATAAAGGAAGAAGTTATGTGTGTCAACCACCAGGGTTTGAGGATAATAAACATCTGAATGGGTGTATAAACTTGATAAGCTCTTTATGGGTTGAAACAAGCTCCTAGAGCCTGGTATGAGACACCTCTACTTTTCACTAGAGGCTCCATTGATAAAACTTTGTATTAAGAAGGTGGATCAGCATAAGCTACTTGTTCAGATTATGTTGATGATATCATTTTTGCATCCTCTGATCCCCAGTTGTGTGATGATTTTACGACATTAATGAAAAGGAGGTTTGAAATGAGTGCAATGGGAGAATTACAGTCTTTCTAGGCTTGCAAATCAAACAAAAGGCTGATGGAACCTTTATTCATCAGTCAAAATATACAAAAGATCTTTTGAATAAGTTTGATTTACAAAACTGTAAGCCCTGTTCTACTCCCATGTGCAACCACCACACAACTGGATGCTGATCAGAAAGGTAAAGCTGTTGATGAAACGCTTTACAGATGTATGATTGGGTCCTTGATGTATTTAACAGCTTCTAGACCAGATATTATGTTTGCTACATGTGTTTGTGCTAGATTTCAGGCTGCTCCTAAAGAGTCTCATTTGATTGCAGTCAAGAGAATCTTTAGATTTTGCAAGGTACACAATCTCTGGGTTTATGGTATTCCACTGGACACTCTTGCAAATTAGTTTTCTTTTTCAGATAGTGACTATGCAGGGTGCAAGTTAACTAGAAAGTCAACTTCTGGTGTTGTCAATTCCTAGGCAACTGGGATTTCTTGGCAGAGTAAGAAACAAACATCTGTTGCTACATCAACTGCTGAGGCCGAGTACATTGCTGCTGCAAGTTGTACTTCTCAGGTACTCTGGCTTCAGAACCAACTTCTGGATTATGGCATTACAGAGACTAAGACTCCATTATTGATGGATAGTGCTTCAGCTCTAGTATTGTCAAAAATCTAGTCCAGCACTCTAGGACCAAACATATAGAGATCAAACATCATTTTATTCGGGATTGCTTTGAAAAAGGTCTGATTGATCCTAAGTTTGTGCCTAGTGCTGATGAGCTTGCAGATATTTTTACTAAGTCTTTGGATAGTTCTACTTTCCATAACCTTGTGTTAAGGCTTGGTATGCTGCAGCTAGAATAAGTGACAACTACTGATGATTTCAGTAAAATTTACTGATGCGCATTGGTAACCATGTCATATATAAGTACTGATGAGTCCTTTCACCTTCAGTAGTTTTTAACTACTGACGGCTAAATGCCTCACAAGTACTGAAGTACTTTATCTGTTCCAAACTACTGATGTAGTTACAACTACTGATGTAGTCACAACTACTGAAATCAGTACAAACGGATAAGTACTGACGTCCTATGAAACACCTGAAAAGCAGATGCAAAGTCTGATGAGTAAGTGTTGAGGACAGTATGAAACAGCTGAAAGGCTATGAATTGACGAAAACTACTGAAGAGAACTTTCTCTTCAGTTGTTTCTACAACTGCTGTTTCATTTTAAACAACTGAAGCAAAACCATGTCTTCAGTAGTTTTATAACTACTGATGACTAATACCACGTCTTCAGCTGTTTACAACAACTGATGACAAAACCACTGTCTTCAGTAGTTTCACAACTACTGATGACAAACACCAAGTCCTCAGTTGTTTCATCATCTGAAGTCAAAACCACGGTCTTCAGTAGTTTTCTAACTACTGATGCCTAACACCACGACTTCAGCTGTTTCAACGTCTGAAAGGGTAATACCATGTCAACAGTCGTTTAAAACTACTGATGATGAACACCACATCCTTCAGTCGTTTTCTAACCCGTACCCTATAAATATCCCTGACCTAATCCTTCAAAGCTTCATCTTCTTCAAACCTAATGTTCCTCTCCAAAACTTCTCTCTTCTAAATGGCGTCCATGCAAATCAAACCACGACACAACTGTGTAGCTTACCTTACTAAGTCGCCATTCTGGGCTAAGTTCGATACTGCTATCGATCTTATGATCTAGTCACAATACAAAAAGGCATTTCTTCTCAATCCCATCCTTCATGCCGAATCCCTCAAACAGTTTTGGATGAACGTCACCATCACCACTGGGGAGAACAACACAGCATCTCTCCGGTCGGTCGTCAACAACCAAGAAGTGGTCATCACTCCCGCAATACTTCGCCAAACTCTACATCTGGATGATGCCATTCTCCTGCTGGATATCCCAAGGGCACAACTGATTTATCCTTTGCCCATCATGGATATCAGGGCAACCTTAGTGCCTCCACTATAATGAAGAAACATTTTCATGACGCTGAACGCCTAATTTTTCACATGATAAATGTTGTTTGGCTCCTAAGACTTCGTCTTGGGATCAAATGTCTACAAAGTGGCAGCAGGTAATGTATTCTATTCTTGAGCAACAGCCTTTAAATTTTTCAGAAATAATATTTTCAGAGCTCAAGGATATGGCTCAAAAACTAACTGCTAACCGTTGGATATTATATCCACGGTTCATAATGGCCATGATTACAAACCAGCTTCAAGCTGAGGGACTTGTTGGCCTGGGAGTCCCTGCTATGGCTATTTTGCCTGAAGTATACTCCCGACACAACTCTGACCACTCACTCAAATTGGCTGCCAAGCTGCGCAAACCCACGCAGCTGGAACCCACAGCCACCACCTCCAAATCAAAAGTCCCCACCAAACCCACCAAAAAGAAACCCAAAACGGCTACTAGGGAAACGAGTCCCCTGAGGATGCCCCTGCAACACAAACGCAGGATATATCCACTGGCTATAACCCCCTAGTGGATATAAGGACTCTTCCAGCCATAGCCGCTCAGGATTCCTCTCAACAGGAGCCTGCAGCAACCACACAAGGGGTACCCACATATCTGGGATCTTCCTCACTTGAGGGGATTGCCATTGAAGAGCACCATCCTCCCCAGGTGCACACTGCTTCTATCCCTTCACCCCATGCAACCGCCCCTCAAAGCCCTACATTGCTTGTTGCACAAGTGCTGACTCAATTGCACTCCTCACCCCCTCCCCAGATACCAATTACTACTGGGAACACCTCTACCATTGCGGGGGAGGACCAAAGTGCAATTGAGAACCCACAGCATAGGGGTTTACCACTTCTATCTCTTGGTGTAGATAGGGAGATTAGAATCTCTAGTGAGGCTGCCACCTTTTCTGCATCAGCACATGATCAGAATGAGGCTGGTAACATTGCTAAGACCTCACTAGAGGCAACAGCTGATGATGGACATAGTCCTGAGGCTGGAAGTCCCCAGTACCAAGACAAAGGGGCACATGCTACAACTGGTCTACACCAGTGCATGTACATCCTGCTCCAAGCAGGAGGTCAGGTGATTCAGCTTCTGTTGATGATGACCTGGGTTTTTTCTACGATGTTCTTGCCCAGAACACAATCCTTGAGGAGGAAGTCAGTAGGCTGCAAAACCTACTTGACCAACTCTCTCAAAGAGAAAGACCATCTGCCTCCACCAACCCACAGATGGCACCTTCATCTGAAGGTCTTCCAAACACTGAGCCACTCCCAACAACTAAGCCACCTGCCTCTGCTTCTGGCACTATTTCTCAGGAACAGAACCCTCCTGAACAAATAGTTGCTGTCCTTCAAAATTCCCTCCCTCTCATCACACCCATAATCACTGACATTGTGACTAAAGCCATTGATGAGAGGATTTCCTCAACTTTACAACCATTGATTGATGCTGCTGTGCAAAAGACACTTTCTGCGGTACAAACCCCTACCTCCAATGCATCCAAAAAGGGGGAGAGTACTGCAGTGAAAGAAAAGAAGAGGAAAAGAACAGAGGATGAGAAGGCCCAAGAGCAAGCCCAGGAGTTGGAAAAAGAAAAGCAACAACTGATCACCTATAAATGAAAGAAAAGTGTTGATGATCAACCTACTGCTGAAGGAAAATCCTTGGAAGAGCTGGTAAAAGATGCTGATGATACACACAGCCGATCCATGGATAAAATTATTGAGCAACTCTTCAGGCAAGGTTTTGATACAGCCACATTAGATAGTGAAATCAGGAAGTTGGAAGTGGAGGAGATTCAAACCCGATGGGCTGGGTGATGCACTTGAAAAGGAGAGATTGGAGATCATGATCCGTTTCATTGCCAAATTCTTAGGAAGATCTTTGATGGAGATTCGTGCGTGGACCAGAGACAGTATTCTGGCTATAGCCACCAGAATCTGTCTGTCTGAGCAATTCCATAAGGGGATTATCATTGAAGCCCTTGATGAGGCTGGGGCTGGAAAAAGGTTTGAAATGGCAAGACTTACAAAGGCTAAACTCACAACAAGATGCTGGAACAACCTTCCTTCCACCCACTCAAAAACAGCCTACCCTTAAATCTCCAAACCAATCTCAAAGCCCAAAGCCAAACAACCACAACCTCAACCCACAAAACAACTCCCTCACCATCTAAACCAACAGCCGATGATGCACCCAAGAAGACGAAGAGAAGGGTGTTGAGGCTAGAAGAGGATGATGTGGAAGAAGATAGGATGCCTCTGTCTGCAATCCTAACACTGGCGAAAGCCAAACCTATGCCCATCACTCCCACCTCACAGATGGATGTTGTGAGAGTAAAAATTGAAGAAGAGGAGCAGCAAAAGCTTCATGATGATGAAATGCTGAAAAGCATTGACAAAACCTATGCTGCCTCCTCATCAATTATCAGCATGACGAAAGAAGCTCTGAGATTGTACACTCTCGCCAACACATTTCAATATCAGAAGGAAAGGGTGAGAGTATGGCCTGATCCGAGGGTGGCTCACAGGATTGTAAAGAAAGACATTCCTTCGAGATACAAGGGTCAAGTCAGAGGATCGTAGATGAAGAGATCACAGTGGCCCTTGTAGTATCACCCTGGGAGATTGTCGAAGATTTCAAGAAGGCCTACGAGACTAAACAACCACCCCAGAAGATGCTAGAGAACAGAATTATCAAAAGGGGTTAGTCTACAAGAGGCTTGAGAGCTTCAAACAGAATGAGCTCAGTCTGCTACTCGAAGGGAATCATCCTGAGAGTTTGCATACAGACAAATTACAACTGTTGAGCTCAAAAACGGCAAACAGGCCAAGTACATCTCAGAGCTGTATGGGCGAGAAGGATTGTTTGATGGTGAAGCCGAGAACCTGACCATGGAAGAACAAATCATGTTTCTCAGAGCCTACACCAGAGAATCCTACAGGCTCATACACGGGAAGTAGATCTCATGAATGGGATAACAACTCTGTGTCCAGTTCCCCAAAACAGAGTTCACATTCATATCTTGCCAAAAAATTTCTGAGACTTCTTCCCAGCCGGAGCTTATATGGGTCATCTTCTCTACTGATCAAGAAGGAAAAGACCAACCTTTTGCCAACAATAAGTGGGATAATAAATAAATTAGAGGTTTTGGCTGCATTGGTTCAGGGGGAGTTTGTTGGACCAAAAGAACCAATGAGCCAAGATCAGAAAACCTCTAAGTCCCACATGGTATCAAACAAACTGAAAGCTTCATCAGCAGTTTGACAAGTGCTGAAGACTTCAACAGCTGAAGAACTCAAGTGCTGAAGACTTCAACAGCTGAAGAACTAAAGTGCTGAAGTACAACAGCTGAAGAACACAAGCTGAAGCTGAAGTTCAAAGTACTGAAGTACAACAACTGAAGAGTTTACAAGTGCTGAAGATCAACAATGATGTACAAAGTCTGAAGACAAGATTGAAGACATCAGCTGATGATATCTACTGAAGTCATCAGCTGATGAAACATCTGAAGTTCAAGTCTGAAGATCAAGTACTGAAGTTTCAGTAGTTTGTCACAACTGCTGAAGAATACTTCTTCAGTAGTTGTGATATCAGTAGTTTATATTTTTACTTTCAGTAGTTTTATAAAACGACTGAAGAGCTTGTTCTTCAGTCGTTGTAGTTTCAGTAGTTTTTGTTTTTCAGTAGTTATAACAACTGATAACACTTAGCATTTTTGTAAGGAGATGTCAGCTGTTTTCACATCTTCAGTAGTTGTGTTTCAGTTGTAATAAATCTGTGAGATGTCACTATCAAGTGACATCAGCAGACGTCACATCTCTTATATAAGAGGTGTCGGCCTAATTGTAATTGTGACATTCTGTTACCACGAAAGCGAATATTGAATGAAATATATTTGCAGAAATTCTCTCTCTCTATAACCGTCTTGTTCTTCATTGAATATCGTTTCGTTCTTGTGAATTGGCTAATTCATTGTTCGATTTCCGCTGCTATACTCTCTAATCAATCAAACATAGATCACTGATCCTAACAAACTTTGTGTTGTATGTTGAGAAGCAGTATTCCCTATCAGTCAAGTGTATATGGAGTGATAATGGAACAGAATTCAGAAACCATACACTTGATGATTTTTATCTCTCAAAGGGAATCAAGAGGCAGTTTAGCATCCCAAGGACTCCAAAACAAAATGGAGTAGTGGAGAGAAAGAACAGGACCCTAATTGAAGCTGCAAGGTCCATGTTGGCTGACTCTAGTTTGCCATTGACCTTTTGGGCTGAAGCTGTCAATACAGCTTGCTATGTGCGGAATAGAGTTTAGTAAATCAGAGGTTGATGAAGACTCATATGAAGTTCTACATCATTTGGCTCCTCTAATTCATTCTTCAAAGCATTTGGGTGTCCTTGTTTCATTCTCAACACAAAGGATCAACTCCACAAACTTGATCCTAAGGTGGATGCAGGGTATTTTGTAGGATATTCATCCACATGCAAGGCTTACAGAGTCTTCAACTGCAAAACAAAGATAGTTGAAGAAACCTTGCATGTGAAGTTCAATGAATCTCCTAAGGATAAAATTCCATAAAACCCTGTGGAGTTGTTTGATCTGGATATACTGCAATATGTTCCTTATCAACCTCCAGCTGTTGCAGATCATGTGAATAAATCATCTTCTGCAGCAAGTCTTCCACCTGGTGGTACTGAAGATGATGATGATATCAGTACTCACCTTTTCAAGTTTAGTGATCAACTGCCTGAGTCCACTAAACTTGATGTTCCTGTAGCTTCAGTAGCTCCATCCACAACAAATGCTGATGAGATTTCTGACTCCTCTATATCATTTGAATTGCCATCTCATACTTGGTTTCAAGAGTCTGGATCAACATCTGTTGCTGTTGAACCTGCTACAAACACTTGCACTGATCTTATAGTGTACCAAGAGCTGAATAATCACCACATGTCTCAAATCATTGGTGATATCAATGCTGGTGTCTCAACCAGAAGTCAATTGTCTAACTTCTGCTTCTATGCTCTCTTTATCAGTTAGCTAGAGCCAAAGAACTATCATGTTGCTTTAAGAGACAATGGATGGGTTGAAGCCATGCAGCTTGAGCTACTTCAGTTCAAAAAGCAGCAAGTGTGGGAACTGGTTCCTCTACCCCCAGGTAAGTGTGCAATAGGCACTAAGTGGGTGTTTAGGAATAAAACTGATGAAAATGGGCTTATTGTCAAGAACAAGGCTAGACTGGTTGTACAAGGGTTTTCATAAGAAGAAGGTATTGATTACGATGAAACCTTTGCCCCTGTAGCCAGACTGGAATCAATTAGATTGTTCTTAGCCTATGCTGCATTCCACAATCTTAAAGTTTTCAAATGGATGTCAAAAGTGCTTTTTTATATGGAAAAATAAAAGAAGAGGTTTATGTGTGTCAACCACCAGGTTTTGAGGATAATAAACATCCTGATTGGGTGTATAAACTTGATAAGGCTCTTTATGGGTTGAAGCAAGCTCCTAGAGCCTGGTATGAAACACTTTCAAATTTTCTTCTTCATAATAATTTCACTAGAGGTTCCATAGATAAAACTTGGTTTGTTAAGAAAGTGAATCAGCATAAGCTACTTGTTCAAATTTATGTTGATGATATAATTTTTGCATCCTCTGATCCCCAGTTGTGTGATGATTTTACAAGTTTAATGAAACAAAAGTTTGAAATGAGTGCAATAGGAGAATTACAGTTCTTTCTAGGCTTGCAAATCAAACAAAAGGTTGATGGAATCTTCATTCATCAGTCAAAATATACAAAAAATCTGTTGAATATGTTTGATTTACAAAACTATAAGCCCTGTTCTACTCCCATGTGCAATACCACACAACTGGATGTAGATCAGAAAGGTAAAGCTGTTGATGAAACACTTTACAGATGTATGATTGGGTCCTTGATGTACTTAACAGCTTCTAGACAAGATATTATGTTTGCAACTTGTGTTTGTGCTAGATTTCAGGCTGCTCCTAAAGAGTCTCATTTGATTGCAGTCAAGAGGATCTTTAGATATCTGCAAGGTACATAATCTCTAGGTCTTTGGTATTTCACTGGACACTCTTGCAAATTAGTTGCCTTTTCTGATAGTGACTATGCAAGGTGTAAGTTAACCAGAAAGTCAACTTCTGGTGGATGTCAATTCCTAGGCAACTGTTTGATTTATTGGCTAAGTAAGAAACAAACATCTGTTGCTACATCCACTGCTGAAGCAGAGAGTACATTGCTGCTGCAAGTTGTACATCTCAGGTACTCTAGCTTCAGAACCAATTATTGGATTATGGCATTACAGAGACTAAGACTCCAGTGTTAATGGATAGTGCTTCAGCTCTGTGTATTGTCAAGAATCCAGTCCAGTATTCTAGGACCAAACATATAGAGATCAGACACCATTTTATTAGAGATTGTTTTGAAAAAGGTCTGATTGATCCAAAGTTTGTGCCAAGTGCTGATGAGCTTGCAGATATATTTACTAAGCCTTCGGATAGTTCAACTTTCTAAAACCTTGTGTTAAGGCTTGGTATGCTACAGCTAGAATAAGTGACAACTACTGATGATCTCTGTAAACAAGTACTGATGACCATTAGTAAACATGTCACAAATATGTACTGATTCTGTTAAAAGAAACTGATGCAGTTACAAACTACTGATGTAGTTATAACTACTAATGTTAGTAAAAACAGATAAGTACTGATGTGCTATGAAACAACTGAAAACAGCAAGTCTGATGAGTAAGTGTTGAGGATAGTATGAAACAGCTGAAAAGCTAAGAATTGACGAAAACTACTGATGAGAATTTTCTCTTCAGTCGTTTCCACAAACTGTTGTTTCACCTTAAACAACTGATGACAAAACCATGTCTTCAGTAGTTTCAACAACACTGATGACTAACACCAAGTTCTCAGTTGTTTCCTACACCTGAAGACAAAACCAAAGTTTTCAGTAGTTTCATAACTACTGATGACTAAAACCAAGTCTTCGGTTGTTTTCAAATGTCTGATAGTTCAACCAAGTCTTCAGTTGTTTTCATACAACTGCTGACAACACCAACACCTTCAGTCGTTTTCTTTTCAGCCTTTTCTTAACCTATAACTACCTGCACTTATTGCCGAACGTTTTATTAGCCGTTTTCTATCCTTTTCTCTCTCAACAATGGCGACCATGAAACTTAAACCTAGACAAACTGTGTTGCCTACCTCTCGAAATCGGCCTTCTGGAAAAAATTTGATAATGCCACCGATCTTATGGTGGATTCCCAATACCGAACCGCTTTTCTTTGAATCCTACCATTACCCCGATTCCTTAAACCAATTCTGGACCAACGTCTCTGTCACAACTGGTGAAAATGATAGCCAAATCACTCTCCAGTCGTTGGTTACCACAAACAGGTGGTAATCACCCTGACATCATTCGTAAAACCCTAAATTTGCATGATGCCACCTGTATTATAGAATACCGAAAGGCACCATTGATATGTCTTTCATCAACAACAGGTATGAAGGAGACTTAAGTGCTACAACCATTCTCAAAAAACACTTCCATGATGCTGAAAGACTTATCTTCCACATGGTGAATGTCTGTCTTGCTCCAAAGACATCTTCATGGGATCAAATATCCTCAAGATGGCAATAGGTATTGTACTCTATCTTTGAATGATAAAATCCAAATTTTTCTAAGATAGTGTTTATAGAACTAAAGGATCTGGCTCAGAAACCTGTGACAAACAAATGGCTATTATATCCCAGGTTTCTGATGGCCATAATTTTAAATCAATTAAAATCTGACAGCCTTGTTGGTCTTGGAGTCCTGCTCCAGCTGTTTTAGCTGAGGTATACTCCAGACATAACTCTGACCCTACTCTCAAAGGAGCTGCCCGGCTGCTAAACCCAAGCAGAGGGAACCCACAGCCTCCACCTCCAGATCCAAAGTCCCCACTAAATCCAAACCTCAAAAGCCCAAAAAGGCTACTCAGGGAGATGAGTCCCCTGTGGATGCCCTTGTACCACCAATACAGGAAACACATACTGGTTCTAACCCCCCAGTTATGTCAGAGACTCAACCAGCTAAAACCGCACAGGCATCCTCTCCACAGGATCCTGTTGCAACCAAATTTGGGGATACCACATTACTGGAACCTATCTCAGTTGAGAAGGTTACCATTGAAGAGCATCTCTCACCCCGGGTGCAATCTGCTTCTGACCAATCTCCAAATGCAACCGCCCCTCAAAGCCCAACCCTTATAGTTGCTAAAGTGCTGAGTCAGCTGCATTCCTCACCCCCTCCCCAGAAACCGATTAACACTAGGAATACCTCAACAATTGAGGGGGAGGACCAAAATGCTGCTGATAACCCACAGCACAGGGGTTATAATGTTCAATCTCCAAGTGTAGAAGAGGAGGTTAGAACATCTGGTCAGGCTGCCACTTCTACTGATTCAGCAAATGAACAGGATAAAGTTGGTACCATATATAAGACCTCACCAGAGGCAACTGCCAATGAAGGACAAAGTCTTGAGGCAAGAAGTCCCTAGAACCAAGAACAAAGGGCACATGCATATACTGATCTACACTCAGGGCATGTACATCCTGATTTAATCAGGAGGTCAGATGATTCAGCAAAGACTGATGATGACCTGGGCTTTTTCTTCGATGTCTTAGCCATAATACAATCCTAGAGACTGAGGTGAGCAGACTCAAAGAGCTGCTAGCCAAAATGTCTCAGGATGAAAGTCCATCTATCCCCATTGACCCACAGATGGCACCTTCATTTGAAGGTTCACCAAACACACAGCCAATACACTTAACTAAGCCACCAGCCACTGCTTTTGGCACCACCTCTCAGGGACAGAACCCCTCTGAGCAGATGGTTGCAACATTTCAAAACTCCTTACCTCTCATCACTCCCATCATCACTGAGATAGTACATAAATCCATTGATGAGAGGATCTCCTCAACTCTCCAAACACTTGTTGATGATGATGTGCAAAAGTCACTTTCTACCATTCAAACCCTGAACCTAATGCACCCAAAAAGGGGGAGTCTAAGGCAGTAAAAGAAAGAAAGAGAAAGAGAGTGGTCGATGAGAAACAACAAGAAAAAGAAAAGGAACTAGAGAAAGAGAAACAACTGATCACTTATAAAAGGAAGAAAAGTGCTGAACACAAGAGCCTGTTGGAGAGAAATCTTTAGAAGATCTGGTTAAAGAAGCTGATGAAGCTCACAGCAGATCTATGGAAAGAATAATAGACCAACTCTTTAGACAGGGCTTTGATACAGCCACTCTAGACACTGAGATCAGAAGGCTAGAAGTTAAGGAAATACAAGAAAGATGGGCTAGTTACAGTGTGATGGATAGGGAAAGGTTGGAGATAATGATCAGATTTATTGCAAAATACTTGGAAGACCATTGATTGAGATCAAATCATGGACCAGAGACAGTATTCTGGAAATTACCACCAGAATCTGTTCTTCTGAAGCATTCAATAAGGGGTTAATTATAGAAGCATTGGATGAGGCAGGTGTTGGGAAGAGAACTGATATGGCCAAGCTCTCAAAGCCAAACTTACCACAAAAATGCTAGATCAGTCTTCCCTAACTCCAACTCATAAACAACCAACTCTAAAACCTGCCAACCCTATCCCTAAACCAAAACCACTCACAACTCAACCCACAAAACCAATTCCATTACCTCAAAAACCACCTCAAACCACACCCAGTGATGCACCCAAAAGGAGGAGAAGGGTGTTGAGGGTAGAAGAAGAAGAGGATGATAATGAAGACAGTCTGCCAATCTCTGTTGTTCTCAAACTTAAAACACCTGAGCCCAGAAGTCAACAGATGATCACACCTGACTTGCAAATGCAAATGGTGAAAGTGAAGATTGAAGAAGCAGAATAGCAGAAGTAGCATCATGAGCAATTTCTCAAAATCGTTGAGAAGGATATCCCTCAGTCCTCATCCATTCAAGAAATGAAGAAACAAGCTCTGAGGTTGTACACTCTTAGACATACACTCCAACATCAAAGAGAAAGAGTGAGGATTTGGCCAGACCCCAGGGTAAGTTCCAGAATTCACAAGAAGAACATACTAAGTAGATATCATGGCCAAGTGAAAAAGATTTTGAATGCTGCAATTATGTTGGCTATGGTAGTCTCACCCTGGGAGATCATAGAAGAATTCAAGAGAGCACACAACTCGAAGACAACCCCTCAATCTATACTTGAGAACAAAATGATCAAGAAGGGGCTGTTATACAAGAGACTTGAAGATCTTCAAAAGAGTGAACTCCAATTGTTGCTAAAAGGCTCTCATCCAGATGAATTCGCATATAGAGAGATCACAACTGTTGAGTTAAAGAATGGGAAGACAGTAAGATATATGTTTGAATATTATGGCCCAGAGTTCTTCTTTGAGGGAGAAGCAGAAGAACTCACCAAGGAGGAACAAGTTGTTCTCCTTGAGGTGCAAGAGAGTCTTACAGACTCATCAATGGGAATTAGGTTTCATGGTTGGGACAAGACTATGTGTCCAGTTTCCCCAAGACAGAGTTCCCTTCCATACTTAGCCAATCAAAAGATCAGAAACCTTTTTCCGGCCTATGCTTACATGATTATCTCTAAAGCTGATCAAGAGGGTGTTCCTGCCAAAGAATAAGTGGGATCATCAATAAACTTAGAGGTTTTGGCTGCATTGGTTCAGGGGGAGTTTGTTGGACCAAAAGAACCAATAAGCTTGATCAGAAAAACCTCTAAGTCCCACAGACATTACAACTACTGAAGAAGATCACAACAGCTGAAGACATCAGCTGATCACAAGGTCTGAAGACAAAGTCTGAAGATTTCTACTGAAGACAAAGTCTGAAAGTAAAGTACTGAAGACAAAGTCTGAAAGTAAAGTACTGAAGACAAAGTCTGAAGCTATCAGCTGAAGACAACGTCTAAAGTAAAAGTCTGAAGAACAAAGACTGAAGACAAAGACTGAAGACCAGAGTGATCAGTAGTTGTCACAACAGCTGAAGTTATTAACTTCAGTAGTTGTGATGGTTTCCTTTTCAGTACTTGTAATTTACCTTTTCAGTAGTTTATAGTTTCAGTAGTTTTAGTTCAGTAGTTTTATGTTCTTGTACTTAGCATTCTCTGAGATGTGATCAGTTGTTGAGAACATTTTTTCAGTAGTTTGCATAGTTTCAGTTGTTTGTATAATTCTGTTAGATGTCACTATCAAGTGACATCAGCAGACGTCACATTCCTTATATAAAGAATGTTGACCTAATTGTAACGTGTGACATTCAGCCACCACGAAAGCATTTGATTGAAATATTCCTCTTGCAGAATTCTCTCTCTCTCTCTATGATCATGTGCTTTTCTATTGAATATCAATTGAGTTCTTGCTAAATTGTCTAATTCATTGTTCAAATTCCGCTGCAATCTACTCTAATTGATCAAACTTAGATCACTGATCTTAACAATTTTGCATATCAGATGCTAAATCATTAGAAATGATAGATGATTTTGAGGTTTTGGCCCTTTTGTGTGGAATAGGGTAGGGTGTAGGATCCTCGGTAGGCTCGGGGGTATCCTCAGGAGTAGGCTCGGAATTTTGTTGTTCAAAATCAAAAGAGCCGACATCATCTTCTATCTCATGAAGAATTGTATTTGTAATCATAAGTGGTTTGACACGTTGAGCAGAAGATGATCCAGCAACTGAAGTTGTATGAGTTGAAGTCCATTTGCAATTTCCAATGGCTATATTACCATCAAATAATTGTGCACAAAATTCTGAAAAAGGCAATGGAGTCGTTTTCAAAGATCCAGCCTTTGGATGCCCCTAAACCCAATATATAAAATATTATAAGTTTATGTTTATAGGTAGCTTTAAATATATATATATATATATATATATATATATATATATATATGTGTGTGTGTGTGTGTGTGTGTGTGTGTGAACATACCTTCTTAAATTCTTTCCACTCTTCATTTGTTAGAGAGAGAAAGTATTTGTTTGAGCATTATATATATTGTCCATTTTGTTTTTAAAATACACAAATCCGATGTACTTGGCTTTCAGATTATCATACACGTTCTTCATTTGTTTTTTATTCAATTCAAGGCCAAACTTTTCTTTAAGAACTTTTTCTAATCAATTTCAAGAGTCATTTTGCATACTCAAACCTTTCCTACCCATCTTATTTATTTCTTCAACACAAGTTTCTAATAAACATTGTATATGCTCACTTGACCATTGATGTTTCTCGCCTGTATCTATTAAACAATAAAAACACAATCACTAATCATAAACGAAATCAAAAACTAACCAACAGAACCAACCAAACAATGCAAATACTAAACCAAATCACTAACCTTAAACCAAAACACCAAGCACACAAACCAATTCATTCATCATACAAACTAAAATCACAAATGATATTATACAAATCACCAAACAACCAAATCATTCATCATACAAACTAAAATCCATCTAACACATTATTAATTAATAAAGATGTAATAAATGATGAGAGTCAACGTGTCATGACGTCACCCGATACAAATGGAGACTTGTGTCGCAGTTAGTCAATCCACGACAAACATAGTCATACAAACCAAATAAGTATAGTCCCACAACCCGGGAGCAAGTAATCAAAATATGAATAACAATTAAAACTCAAATGCAATTGGAAAATACATCCAAAGTTTAATGATATAAGCCTAAGTTATCGCTAAGGCAGCATCCCTAGCAATCCTCAATGATTGTTACCTGAAAAGATATGCTCAAAAAGGTCAACATATTGTTGGTGAGTCCTCAAGTTTAAATAATAAACAAAACTTGATGTTGTGTAATAGTTTGGTAGGATATGAGTGCATACAGTTATAAGAAAGTAATATCACATGTAATCATGAGCATCACAACTAAACCTACTACGTACACACAGAATTTGTCGGAACATATTCACCCTAGGGCCCGTTCCTGACCACTGTCAGTCCAACTAGTATACTAACAAACTAGGGTGGGGGTGTCAGCCCAATAGTACTATCAATACCTATCTTTCAGCTCCAACACCCGAGTTAAATAGTTGTGAATAAAGAACCACACAGCTAACTCATGCATGTACCAAATATATACTTACAAAAGAGTAAACACAATAATCCCAAAAATTGAATAAGTTCATAGCATAAAAAGGATGAGCATACTTTTCCCCCTAGTTTATAAATATTTATAATAAAAACGGGGCCGCGAAACTCACCTTGAATGAGATGAATTAAGATGGACAAAACTTCAAAGGATGATAGAAAACAACGATCAAACACCTACATTTAATTATAATTAGAACTTTAAAAACGTTCGATGGGGAAAAGAGTACGTTCGGTTCAGTTCGAGTTCGACACTTGACATACACACGTAAATATATAATATACACCAACACACACCAATAACATACAATTCACCCAACACACTCTATGAACACATAATTCACACACACACAAATATATATATATATTATATATATATATATTATATATATATATACATATATATATATACATATATCTATAAACACATTATGATTTAAACACATACTCCACACACACTTTATATATGCATATATATATATATATGTACACACACACCACACACGACACACACATACAAAACACACCATGTGCACACACCACATGCACACATAGTCACGGCTTATATATACATACATACATACAATCAACACAAATGAATACAAGCAAGCACACATACATATATATACACATATAAACACAGCCGCACACACATACTCACACATAATACATACATTCAATATATATATATATACACACGACGACACACACATACACACACATAATACATACATACAATATATATATATATATATATATATATATATATATATATGTGTATGTATACACGGAGGCACACACATACACACACATAATACATACATACAATATATATATATATTATATATATATATGTATGTATACAGGACCGCACACACAACACACACACCCTGCACACGATATATACATACATATACACACACACGGAGTATGCATATGTATCTATATACATATGAATACACACACTACGTATACATATCGACCAACACACACACAAACACACTTATCGTACACACAACACACACGCCATTGCATATGCACCCAACACACGCACCCGTCACACGCACACGCCAAAAACAATACACACAACGCCAAAAACAATACACACAACGCACAAACATACGTACACACACTACTATGCACATATACATACACACAGAGTCGCATATACATATACATACACACCCAAGCGTTTATATATGTGTATACACAGCGGTACACACACAATACAAGCACATAGGTATATGTATCTATAGATTCCAACACGCGTGAAACAAACTGAACTACCGAGCCGAACGACCAACCGAAACGAAACGAAACGAGACAAAATAGGATTCATGATGACCGATTACCTACGAAGAGACTAAATGACAGCGGCCTACGGTGGTGCAATGGCGGAGGATGAGAGTCTCGACGGGTTCACGGCGAGGGGGGGTTGGGAATTAGGGTTGACCGAGAGAAGGAAGAAGATATATATATATATATATATATATATATATATATATTATATATATATATATATAATATATATAATATTCATTTTACACTTAGGACCCTAGACTTTCATTTAATTAATCCCTTAAGTTTAGTTAAATTACAATTTATACCGTGGACTTTAATTTTAATAATAATAACAATATTAATATTATTATTATTATTATTATTATTAATGGTAATAATAATAATAATAAAAGAAATTTTATTATTAGCATTATATAATATTAAGATTGGCACGAAAGGAGATACGACGAGATTAGGTTCGAAACAAATTATTACGCAAAATAATAAATGCACGAAAAGAGAGTTAATGAATTCCGAGTCAATTGACGGACCTGATAGTGACGGATGTCACAGTATCCCCCAGTTGAGAGAATTTCATCCCGAAATCCAGCTGCAGTTAGGACCTGAAGTTGTATCCACGAACAAATGCGGATATTTGGATTTCATCTAGTCTTTCCGTTCCCACGTAAACTCAGGCCCTCACTTGGAGTTCCATCTCACCCCGATAATTGGAATTTCGTTGCACGGTTGTTTCACTTCTAGGTCCATAATTTATGTTGGTGTATCCATGAACAATTGTGGATATTTGGATTTCATCTGGTCTTCCCGTTCCCATGTAAACTCAGGCCCTCGCTTGGAGTTCCATCTCACCCTAACAATTAGAAATTTGCTGCACTTCAGTCGTTTCACTTCTCGATCCATAATTTCTATTAGTTCTTCCACAAAATGTAGTTTCTCATCAATCTTGATTTCCTTAATCGGTACAAGAACGTATCTATCGGCTAAACACTTCTTAAGGTTTGATACATGAAATGTATCATGCACGCCACTAGTTCTTGAGGTAACTTTAACCGATAGCCTACAAGACCAATTCTTTCTGTGATCTCGAATGGTCCAACATATCTTGGAGCTAATTTCCCTTTCTTTCTAAACCTTACGATTCCCTTCCACGGAGAAACTTTCAATAAGACACGATCACCAACATTAAACTCTAAGGGTTTGCGACGGTTATCAGTGTAGCTTTTTTGAAGAACTCGAGCTGCCTTAACCCTATCCTTGATTTGAAATATTTTGTTAGTCGTTTCTTGGATAATCTCCGGGTCTGTCAATTGGCTTTCCCCTACTTCCGCCCAACACACCGGAGATCTACACTTCCTTCCATACAACACCTCAAACGGAGCACATCCAATGCTCGTATGGTAACTGTTGTTGTAAGAGAACTCAATCAACGGTAAATGCGTATCCCAACTCCCACTAAAATCAATCACACATGCCATAAGCATGTCTTATAGAGTTTCTATCATTCGTTCACTTTGACCATATGTTTGTGGATGATAGACAGTACTTAAGTCCAAACGAGTACCCATTTCCTTCTGTAGAGTCTGCCAAAACCGAGATGTAAATCTATTGTCTCGATCAGATATAATAGACACAGGCACTCCATGCCTAGCCACGATCTCATTCACATATAACCTTGCTAACTTCTCCATTTTATAGTCCTCGCGAATAGGAAAGAAATGAGCAGATTTCATCATTTGATCCACGATAACGCAAATTGAATCATGCCCGCTATTTGTTCTACGCTACTTAGTGATAAAATTGATCGCTATATTCTCCTACTTCCATGTAAGGCCCCGTTCCCGGGGCGTTTACCAATGGTCGATCATCGCACATAAAACATATAATTTCATCATCTTACATAAAACGTTGCAGCGGAAACATTTAAAACCTCCATTTCAGTGCATTACAAAAGCTTTTGCAAAATAATACATTGTTGTCAAATTACAAAATACATGTTACATTTTAACACAAAAGCATTGTAAATATGGATGCCATCCAAAAGAGCCAAGTAGCCACCCCCGTGCCATCCCCAGCAACTTTACCTGCCAACTAGAAACACATAAAAGTCAGCGTTGCTGAGTGAGTTCTAGTTTTATAATAAAATATACTTTACTTTCATTTAAAACCGTTCTTTACATTCATGCGATCATACATCATACGTAAACATAGATAATATTATTATTATCTTCATTATCGTTAATCACATACTTCTTTAACTCTTTCTTTCTTTACCATAATCATTATCACTATCTAGATCAGTGTCATTAGCTATGCCCCGAATAATGGAGTACTGGGCTGAAGTTCATAAATGACTTCCATACTGCACATAGCCTAGCACCAGCTCCGGGGTAAGCGACAAAGATCCCAACTGCATTCTACACCCAGAACATTATGCATACTTGGGTATTGGGCCGAAGATCATAAAATGACTTCCACACTACACATAGCCCGGCACCAGCACCGATGTGGGTAACCACTATGAACCACTGTATACAACACCCCCATATTATGCATACTCGAGTGCTGGTCAAAGATCATAAAAATGACTTCCACACTGCATATAGCCTAGCACCAGCACCGATGTGGGTAACCACTATGAACCACTATATACAACACCCCCATATTATGCATACTAGAGTACTGGGCCGATGATCATAAAAATGACTTCCACACTGCACATAGCCTGGTACCAGCATCGAGGTGGGTAACCACTATTCACCATGTACCACACCGTTAGTCAGTCACAAAGACTGGAACCCCTTCGCATCCATTAATGCATGCACCCCATCATTACGTTCCTCTTTTATTATCTTTCACTACACGTTACATTATACTTTATCATTTTATTCATTAACATAACACGTAAAGCCATGGAAAGATAAACATACATGATAGGAACATAAACATAATCACACAAAACATCGCCATACAAGGCAATCACATACATACATAAGATACATCATATATACGATCATGCATACACACGCCCCATCATACATCAACAACCTGCCGGACCATCAACCATAACTTCGAAGGTCAACACCTACATCTGCACTTTTCCCGAAAGTCAGATAATAAACTATGCTCATTCAGGCGTATAGACCCCACCCGGTCACATGGCCTTCCATACATATGAGGACACTTGGGCGAATGGACCTCCAGTCGCATAGCTTCCAGTCGCATGATTCCCATGCGCATGAACCTCAGTCGCATGACCTTCATCCGGATAACCCTCAATCGCCCTCCTTTCGTGCGAATGAACCTTAATCGCACGGCTCACAGGCGTATGGACTCAAGTCGCATGACCCTCATCCGCATTTCCTTCAGCCGCATGAACCTCATCCGCATTTACTTCAGTCGCATGACCTCCATGCGTATGACCCCCAGTCGCATGATTCGCATGAGAATGGCCCGCAATCATTAGAATGAACCTCAATCGCACCTCATTCAGCCGTATAGCCTCCATTTGGTCACCTAGCCGTAGCTGGGTGTAGAATATAGTTCATCCCGAACTGCAGCTGACATTTTCAGGGTCCAAACCCTTCCAAGCCTCTTCTAAGCTCAAATAAACCATCCTAGACCTTAGGAAAGCATACACCGACACCATTCAAGCATAACCAAGACCGAAATTAAGCTCCAAACGCATCACACGCAAACACATACAAATGGGTCAAACACACACACATACAAAACAGGTTTTCAGATGTGTTCCAGCCCTAAAATCGACCAAAAACATTTAAAAGAGGGGTCCTAGAACTCACCTTGAAGACCTCGTCGAGTAGAGCTTCAATTCAACCTGCTACACTTTGATTTTCGAGCTCGAACCCACTCGAATCAAGCCTTTTCCTTCTTTTCTCCCTTTTCTCTCTTCTTTCTCTTTATGTTTCAGAATTATGGAGATGTGGGGAGGGTGTGGGCTGCCCTCCCCTTTTATTCTCCTTCTCTTTCGAACTTTCTCATGTTTTGGAAAGTTTGGTCCCTCGACTTTGGGCTTTATTTCTTTTTCTTCTTTCGTCAGCTTCAAAGAAAATATCTGGGTGTTACATTCCATTTGGGAATTTTTGGTTTTTGCAACAGACCTGATGGTTTTTGATGTTTGGCTTTGACTTTTGAAAAAGTCAAGCGTTCCCTCACATACTTTGCAATATCTTTTTCATACCTGGCAACCAATACAACTCCTTAAGATCTTGATACGTCTTATCTGCACCAGGATGAACAGAATACTTGCACTTGTGTGATGCGTTCATAACTAGGATTCGAACATCACCCCACTTAGGTACCCATATACGATCCACAAAATACCATGCACCATCCTCTTTACAGTTCAGCTGTTTGTCTAACCCTCGGAACTCTTCACTTGCGACATTCTCCTCCTTCAACGCTTCACCCTGCACCAATAGTATTTGTGCTTTTAAATTCGATTGAATAGTCATCCCTAATGCTCGCACACGTACGGGTTTTACATGCTCCTTCCTACTCAAGGTATCAGCTACTACGTTCACCTTTCTAGGATGATATCGAATCTCACAGTCACAATCACTTAGGAGTTCCACCCATCTTCTTTGGCGCATATTCAGTTCCTTTTTATCAAAGATGTATTGAAGGCTTTTATGATTAGTATAGACAACACACTTAGTCCAATATAGATAATGCCTCCATATCTTAAGAGCAAACACTATTGCGCCTAATTCCAGGTCATTTGTCGTATAGTTCTTTTCGTGAATCTTAAGTTGATGTGAGGCATAAGCATCACCTTATCCTTTTGCATAAGCACACAACATAGGCCTTGATGTGATGCATCGCAAAACACCATAAAATCATTTGACCCATCAGGGAGGGTTAATATCGGTGCATTACATAACCTTTCCTTTAACGTCCGAAATACCTCCTCTTGTTTATGTCCCCAATCAAACTTCTTGTCCTTCTGTGTTAACATCGTCAATGGCTGAGCGATCTTAGAGAAATTTGCAATGAATCATCGATAATAACTGGCCAATCCCAAAAACTACCGTATCTCTGAGGGCGTCTTAGGAGCGTCCCACTTTTTAACCGCTTCAATCTTTCCAAGATCAACGTGGATTTCCTTTTCATTAACAACGTGTCCCAAAAACTTCACTTCCCACAACCAAAATTCACACTTCGAGAACTTGGCGTAAAGTTTCTCTTCCATCAATAATTTGAGTATCGCTTGAAGATGTTGTTCATGGTCTTCCTTTTATCTGGAATAGATGAGAATATCATCTATAAACACAATTACAAACTTGTCCAAATAGGGTTTGCACACCCGGTTCATAAGATCCACGAACACTACTAGAGCGTTGGTCAGCCCAAAAGGCACGACTAAGAACTCATATTGCCCATATGGAGTTCTAAACGTTGTCTTTGGTATATCCTCCTCATGAACCCGTAATTGGCGATAGCCTGATGGGAGATCGATCTTAGAGAAATACGACGCTCCCTGTAATTGATCAAATAGATCGTCAATCCTTGGAAGTGGATATCGATTTTTCATAGTCAGTTTATTCAACTCTCGATAGTCTATGCATATTCGGAACGTTCCATCCTTCTTCTTGATAAACAATATCGGTGCTCCCCATGGCGAGTGACTTGGTCGTATGAATCCCTTATCTAGCAACTCTTGTAGTTGGCTCGATAATTCTTACATTTCTGACGGTGCTAACCGATATGGCATCTTTGCTACTGGCATCGCTCCAGGTACCAAATCTATATGGAATTCCACTTGTCGGGGAGGGGTAAACCGGACAAATTGTCAGGGACTACTTTCGGAAAGTCTCGCACCACCGGAATGTCTTCCAATTTCCCTTCCTCGGGTTTCTTCTCCACCACATGTGTCAAGAATGCATAACATTGATTCTGTAGACAACGGCGAGCTTTCATACATAAGATGATCTTTAGATTCCTTCCTGATCGTTCTCCTTGAATCTTGAGCACATCACCATTAGGCATAGGGATCCGCACCATGTTCTCTCGGCAAAAAATTTCAGCTCCACACTTCGACAACCAATCCATTCCCACTACCACGTCGAAACTTCCCAATTCAAAAGGTATTAAGTCTATATCAAAGGCATGATCCTCTAATGTAATCGTGCACCCTCTAATTATTTCACTAGCTCTCATAAATTAACCATTCGCCATTTCTACCGAGTAGCTAGTGTCTAAACAACTAGGGTTCAAACCAAGTAGGGGTGCAAATTCCAAGGACACAAAACTATTGTCTGCCCCGGTATCAAATAATACAGATGCAAAATGATTATTGAGAAGGTACGTACCCATAACAACGTTCGGGTCCTAGCCCGCGTCGTTTGCACCAATCACAAACGCACGTTTCAGGCAGCATTTCCTTGATTACCTTGCCCTTGATTACCAGCTATTGCCATTACTTGATTTTGGAGATTCACTTGTTGACCCGATGCCCAATTCAGCCTAGGGCACACATTCCGGTAATGATCGGGACTCCCACACTTGTAGAAAACCCTAACGTGTCCAACTAGATTGATTGCATTTATCGGTGCAACCAAGTTGGGCGCCACTCTACAGTCCTTTGCAAGATGCCTCGGGCGCCTACAATTCACGCAAACTCGACACGGCGCCGCAGCAGGATGATGATAGTTACATTCCCAAACTTAGGATGTGGCCTAACATAATCCTTTCTCCCTTGGTTCACTACCACAAAACTTCTAGTCACCTTTGCCTTTTTATTGAATCTTCCCCCAGGTTGTCTGCTCAATTCCCCCATATCTTTTCTTTTCTCACTACCTTTACCTAGCACCCCAGTTCTTACCATCTCATCAGTTAGAGTGCCAGCCTTCAAAATTGCACTCTGTATAGTTAGAGATGCTACAGTAGTGACCAAACCACGTATTTGAGGTACTAAACCCTAAATGTAACGCTCAATTCGCTTTGATTTAGGTGTCATTAGGTGTGGCACCAATCTTGCCAACTCATGAAACTGGTCGGTGTAAGCAGCATGACCTGACCCTACCATCGCATGATTCCAGAATTCATGCTCCAGCTTCTGCATTTCATTCATTGGACAATATCCCTCAGTTGCCAATGCTCTGAATTCCGTCCAAGACATGGCCATTGCTGCCTCCCTTCCTCAAGCCTGCACTTGGGTATTCCACCATGTTAACGCTTTTCCCACCGATGAACATATAGCATACTTCACCTTCTAATTTTCAGCACGGTTGCTTATGTCCATCACAGATTCCATCTTCTCGATCCAACAGGTCAAGGCAATGGCTCCACCTTTTCCATCAAACTCCTTTGGTTTACAAGTCATGAACTCCTTGTAAGTACAGCCAACCCTTCTGCTATTGCCATTCCTATTACCATTTGCATTACCCATTCCACCTCCTTCTCCATTGTCATCTCCACCTCCATTTCCATGTTCGTTTTCATTATTGTCTTCATTACCGCCATTTTCATCATTATGTTTGTTATCCTCATTACCACCCCCATTATTGTGATTCATGATGTTGTCACTCACATGTACCACTATTGTCGGGATGAGTGCTGCCAGTTGTTGAGCAATCATAGGGGCTATATTAGGGTTTCCAGCTCCCTGATTATTACCATCCTGCCCACCTTCATTTCCGACTGCAGGTGCTTCACCCGTACCTCTTGCACCTCTTCCTCTACCTCTACCTCTACCTCTTGGGGCAGCACCACCATGACTAACACTACGAGTAAGCCTTCTGGGCGGCATCTTTCTTATCAACATAAATAATATATAAGTTTTAGCAATATCAAATGTCATCACCACTCAATCAGTCTCATAAAGCACATCATTACAAACATATTTTCCACATTGTAATACCACAACCCAAAACATAATAATAATATAAAGTCTCATTCTCATAATCATAATGTCTCAACATGATAATAGGTAGAGTAATATTCCAAAGCGGTCGAAAACCCATAGTTTAGCAATGTCTCAAAATGAAATAAGAAATAGCAAAAATAAATCTCCTAATTCCTCAAGTCTTCATCCATGATCATGCGACTTTAGTCCTGCTCGTCGTCATTGCCTGATGAGCTAGAAGGACTTGGGGGAAAATCAGAGTGGTCGCCCCACAAGCTAGCCTCATCTGCTGGCACACGAAACCTTATGCGAGTGGCCAAAAACACTCTCTTCCTAGCTGTCCTCAGTAACACCCGTCCTACGCCATTCTCTTGGTAAGGTCCTCTGGGGTAGCCGGACACCCAAGGTCCCACCAAAGGGGCGTAACTTGCAATAGCCGTCCTAGCAGGTATCATAGGAGCAACTAGGGCGGTAGGAACGTTTGGTGTAGCAGGAACAATTGGTGCAGCTGGGGCTTCAGGTGCTGCAGGACTAGGTGGTGCAGCACGAATGGCAGGCAGACCTAAAACCATGATCACTTGTCTCTTCCTCATTAGATGACTCTCTCGCTACCTCCTCGGGGTCGGACTCTGTGTCAGACAACATAGGCGGCATATGGTCCGAGAGAACCTCTTCTGGTTCTGACTCAGAGTCGGACAAATGAACTCAGGGCACTGCAGGAACGGAGAGTCCAGTTGAAGACATCCTATAAGGAAAATGTACTTTTCCTCAGATGAAGCAAATCAAAAGATAAAGAATACATATATAGAATAGGAGGAACATACATGTAATATCGGATGCACACAAAACCCTGGTATGCATTCTACATGAAGGTTCCTAGGTTATAGTCTAGGTCGAGTGATCCACCTAGTTCTCTATAACCAAGTGCTCTCATACCAATCTGTCACACCCCCGCTTGTAGCGGAAACACCAGGATGTAACGGACGGGATCGTCATATCTGTCACACCCCCGCTTGTAGCGGAAACACGAGGATGTAATGGAGGGGATCGTCATAACATATCTTTAATTAATAGATATGCAATAAATGATGAGAGTCAACGTGTCATGACGTCACCCTACACAAACGGAGACTTCTGTCGCAGTTAGTCAATTCCATGACAAACATAGTCATACAAACCAAATAGTTATAAGTCCCAAAACCCGGGAGCAAGTAATCAAAATGAAAATAACAATAAAAAGTCAAATGCAATTGTCAAAGACATCCAAAGTTTAAATGATGTAAGCCTAAGGTCATCGCTAAGGCAGCATCCATAGCAATCCTCAATGATTGTTACCTGAACAGATATGCTCAAAAAGGTCAACATATTGTTGGTGAGTTTGCATGTTTAAATAATAAACAAAACTTGATGCTATGTAATAGTTTGGTAGGACACGAGTGCATACAGTTATAAGCAAGTAATATCACATGTAATCATGAGCATCATAACTAAACCTACGACGTACACAGAGATTTTGTCAGAACATATTCACCCTAGGGCCCGTTCCTAGCCAATGTCAGTACGAACTATTATACTAACAAACAAGGGTGGGGGTGTCAGCCGAATAGTACTATCAATACCTATCTGTCGGCTCCAAAACTGGAGTTAAATAGTTGTGAATAAAGAACCACATAGCTAACTCATGCATGTACCAGATTTATACTTACAAAATAGTAAACACAACAGTCCCCAAATTTGAATAAGTTCACAACATAAACAGGTTGAGCATACCTTTCCCCCTAGATTATAAATATTTAAAATGAAAACGATGCCGCGAAACTCACCTTGAATGAGAGGAATTAAAATGGACAATACTTTAAAGGATGATAGCAAACAATGATCAAAAACCTATATTTAATTATAATTAGAACTTTAAACACATTCGATGAGGAAAAGATTACGTTCGGTTGGTTTCGAGTCGGTTCGAGTTCGACGCTTGACATACACATGTAAATATATAATATACAGCAAACACACACCAATAACATACAACTCACCCAACACACTCTAAGAACACATAATTCACACACACACACACACACACACACACATATATATATATATATATATACACGACACACACATACAAAACACACATGTGCACACACAACATGCACACACCACATGCACACATAGTCACGGCTTATATATACATATATACATACAATCAACACAAATGCATATAAGCAAGCACACATACATATATATACACAACCACACACACATACACACACATAATACATACATACAATATATATATATGTATACACAACGGCACACACATACACACATAATACATACATACAATATATATATATATATGTATACACGACCGCACACACAACACACACCCCCTGCACAACCACGCACACACACATGCAGCAAGCATACATGGGCATACACACACTCTCACGGAATATATGTACCTATATACATATGAATACACACACTACGTATACATATCGACCAACACACACACTTCTCGTACACACACACCGTTGCATATACACCTAACACACGAACCCGTCACACGCACACGCCAAAAACAATACACACAACACACAAACATACGTACACACACTACTGTGCACATATACATACACACACAGTCGCATATATATATACATACACACCTAGGCGTTTATATATGTGTATACGTAGTCGTACACATACAATACAAGAACATATGTATATGTATCTATAGATTCAAACACGCGCGAAACCGACCGAACAACCGAGCCGAATGAAAAACCGAAACGAGACAAAACAGGATTCATGATGACCGGTTACGTGCGAAGAGGCTAAAAAACAAGACAATGGCAACCACCGGCGGCCTACGGTGGTGCAACGGCGGAGGATGAGAGTGTCGACGGGTTCACGGCGAGGGGGGGTTTGGGAATTAGGGTTGACCGAGAGAAAGAATAATATAAATATATATATATATATATATATATATATATTATATATATATATATATATATATATATATATATATATATATATATATATATATATATATATATATATATATATATATAATATTCATTTTACACTTAGGACCCTAGACTTTCAATTAATTAATCCCTTAAGTTTAGTTAAATTACAATTATACCCTGGACTTTAATTTTAATAATAATAACAATATTAATAATAATATTATTATTAATATTAATGGTAATAATAATAATAACAATATTAATAATAATATTATTATTAATATTATTGGTAATAATAATAATAATAAAAGAAATTTTATTATTAGTATTATATAATATTAAGGTTGGCACGAAAGGGAGATACGATGAGATTAGGTTCGAAAACAAATTAATTACGCAAAATAATAAATGCACGAAAAGAGAGTTAACGAATTCAAAATCAATTGACGGACCTGATAGTGATGGATGTCACACCTTAAACCAAAACACCAAGCACACAAACCAATTCATACTTCATACAAACTAAAATCACAAATAATATTATACAAATCACCAAATAACCAAGTCATTCATCATACAAACTAAAATCACTAATCATACAAACTAAAATCACAAATCTACCTACACAAATCACAAATCAAACCAAATACTAAACCAAATCACTAACCATAAACAAAATCACCAACCAAACAAACCAAATCACTAACCATAAACCAAATCACCAATCAAACAAATCATATTATTCATCATACAAACTAATATCACTAATCATACAAACTAAAATAAAAAATTTACCTACACAAATCACATATCAAACCAAATACTTAACCAAATCACTAACCATAAACAAAATCACCAACCAAACAAACCAAATCACTCACCATACAAACTAAAAACACTAATCATACAAAATAATATAACAAATCTAACAAAATCATAAACCAAATAACAAATCATACTAACCAAATCATAAATCATCTTACATTAACAACAAATCAATTATAAAATTTAACTAAATCAAAAAAAATTAAAAAAACTTACATGCGAGGGGAGCGAAGGGGGTCGAAGTATAACATCCGCCATTTTCAAGGTATTAACCTGAACCAGAACTAAAATTAAACTTTCATATGATAAAATTTTCTTTATTTATCATATTTTATTTATATTAATGAATTATATGTATTAGACGTGTAGTTTAAATAATATTGAGAATTGATTTGTTTAATTTATCATTTAAACAACTTATAATAATTAATTGATTTATAAATAATTCTTTTTCATAAAATTAAAAAGTTTATAAATTATTTTACAATAAATAACTAAATGGAAAAAAACTTATTAAAACTTATAAAGTTATAAAATGAATTCTAATAAACTTATAAAGTTTTATTAGTAATTATGAATTTTATTTATTGAAAATAAATAATCAAATTATAAAGTTACAAGTTTTATAAAAGTTACAAAGATTTTATAAGAAAATAAGTTGATTAAATTAAAATTAAGGTTTTAATAAATTAAAAGCTTAAATTGTAATTAATCTTTTTATCTATTTATTTTATTTAATCTTATATTTTTTTCAAAATCATAACCCCCTTTTAAAAGACTTGTAAATCACCATGAACACCATTCATACCTCCTCCTAACCTCAACTATAAAAGCAAGACTTAGACCTCACTTTTCATTTGCTCATTCTCTAAGAATCACACTAACAAATCTTTCTTTCATTCTTTGGTGTTGATCAAATTCAAGAATTTTCTTTTACAAGTAATTTCAAGAAGTTTCTAATACTAAGGTAATCTTATATTTTTCCTATATTATGTATTTCTATATTGTTTTAATCATCCTAACATCTAATTATTCTCATTATTTTATTTTGCTTACGTTTATTCTTTCTTCTACTAAATATCTTTTAATTTGATTCATTATCATTTCATCATTAACTTTCTAAAATTCACTAACCTTATAACAATCACTAACATTTCTAAATCAAGCTAACGTAAACAAATGATCCCGTTTGCATATGGATGTCTATACCGCCGCATTCGGTTATTCCACAAGATTATTTCTCTAAATGATGGCTATGCCAAAGTCTTGGAATATTTTTTTATAACTCAAATGAAGTCTAATATACTATATATTAACATAATAAGTTTGTTTTAACCCATGCTTTAACAATTTTAAAAGTGCACATAAGTGCCTTACTATATATTTGGCAGAATATAGTCTGGCTTCAATTAACGTAGTTGGTCATAACAAAGTAAACTTGAGTAAACTCAGACCCCAATATAAAGCTCATTGAATTAAATTTTTAATGATATTTTATACATCTTCAAACTCAATCAGACGACTCAACAATAACCTTCACAAGATAAGTGTGCATTTCAGCACATTCTGTCTTGTGCTGCTGTTTTGACGTATTTAAAGATCTTTTCATAAAAATGTTTCTGAATGAAAGTTGTCCAGGAGACTTTGAAATAGTCAAGTATAAACTTTTATAATTTTATGAAACCATTTTCTATTTTAAAAGCTATTCAAAAACATACCAAACATTCTGTCCAGAATCTAAAATTGATGCAGCAATCCTTTTTCAATCTACCTTTTGCTTTTTAGCATTCTCTAAACGTCCTAACTTCTTGTAATGAATTCCGACCTCAAATTATTGTTTTTTTATCATTTAGGACATCACCTTTGACTCTTGACATTCAAGCTTTCTTATGTACTCTACAACCATCACTATACTTGTGAGTTTTCCATGTGAGTTCTCCATGCCCTATTTTTACTTTATTTCACACCTTTTGGGGTGAAATATATTAACCTTATAAACTTACACTTATAAACATCTTGACACTTGTAAATGCACATGCAATTCATCTTTATTTTTTGTCATGGTTATTGATATTGTTATGAGTATTATATGAGATACATTATACGTTGACAATCATTAACTATAGCTAGGCTGGCGACGTCATCGATCTATGGGCCTGACAAGCCTACTTGGTTAATCCAAGTACACTTAGCTATTCATTTAATCTTGTAATCTTTGAATCTATCATGGTTTGATTGTAGCTATATTTGTTCTACAAACTAGCATAATTCATAGCCATTGACATGAATTGTTACTTGTAAATTTTATATATATAATATATATATATATATATATATGTGTGTGTGTGTGTGTGTGTGTGTGGTGTGTTGGGATCGTGTATTGAACGAAATACTAACTGATATACGTGTATACCAAGTCAAATAGTGTGGAATCCTATTTGATTGGCGATCCAAAAGCAAAGCAGAGCCATATCACAATCTTGAATTGGAGAGCTTGTACAATATCCTGCGAGTCATAGAACAGTGGCCACTTATATAAGGTGTAAACATCATCAGCCGACAAGTTAGTGAGCCACATCGAGTCAAATACCCTGATAGTTTCCATGTTACCATTTATATTCAACACTATGACTACCTCACCTGTTCTCCAGTCGTAGTACCACAACTTGAAGTGTGGAGTGAAGTCCTGTGGCATTTCCTGTAGAGGGATTCTAGACATTGTGCGTGGAGCACTCCACTTCAGCATTATTTTGGTTTTCCAGTAATGGCATCAACTTTAGATCTTCTGATATACCTCGTTGGTTGTTAAGTTTTGAAGTTGACCCACCTGGTGGGTACTCTCTCTTTAAAGCAGCTTCAAACCAGCCTGACATCTTATGAGGGTCAGCATATAGCAACTTCAATCTTGCTAGCTGGTTAAGCTCAAAACCCGGAAGAGTCTTCAGATCGTGTGGGAATCTGAAGTACTCGATCCCCTTCTCTTTTTTAATAGCATAAACGTTAAGATCTTCACAATAGGCCTACGCTATAATTTTTCCTGACACCTTGTGATGCTTCTTCACTTTATAGAGTTTAGTGTAGACATTTGACTTTGGAACACTGCATTGGGCTCTAATTTCTGCAAAACATGTTGCCCATTCAACCTTTCTGATATTGACATCGGCGTCCGACGCTTGGGCCTGGTCTTCCTTCTTCTCCAACTCTTGCTCCATCTTATCTAGAGTTTCAAAAGTATCACTAACAAAGGAGTCACCTAGATTGGGGACTAAATTTCCCTCATTGTTAGCATACTCTAGATAATGATGTGTAGTGACTTCTTCAATTTTGATTTCATCCACATCGTTAAGCTCATCGTCACTGTCCATGTCCACAGTAGGAGCATCCTTCACGATCTCGTCAGGATTCAGTCGGAATATTTCGGCCAATTGCTCATCTATGAGATCATGAATTATTTCTCCTTCTTCAAGAGTGTAACTCACAGATCTTCTGACTATCCCTTGCAGATCAAGAATCATTGTGAGTTGAGTCTTGATCTGCTGAAGGGGAGCAACATTGTATTCATCTCTTTGAAAATTTGGATTTTTCCCCTGAATAGCCGGCATGTCAGTAGGAGGGGCGGAAGATGAGGCTCCTTGGTCTTGATTTCTCTTTATATGTGTCTCTTGACCTTGAGTTGAGGTAGATGCAGCTGCATCTCCTTCTTCATCATCATCACTATTCTGCCTTTCCCTTGTCTCTTCCTTCTCACTAGCCTCATCATCATCACTATCATCATCTTCACCATCATCATCATCATCATCATCTTCATCATCATCATCTTCCTCATCATCTCCTTCTCTTATCTTGAGTGGCTCATCCTTTAAGCCCTTGAGCTTGAGCATGATGGTCTTGTTAAAGGCCTCCAACTCCTCTATCCTCTTTGCTGAGTGGACATTTTGCTCCTGGAGTTGGGCGATTTGTTGAGCTTGCTGTGAGATCTGTTGTGCTTGGGTGGCGTTTAGCTCCACAAGCTGATGTAGTTGGGCGGTCTTTTCTTCATCAGCAGCTAACAGCTTCAGCACCATACGGTTGAGTGCAGACAGCTGTTCCTCTACCCTAATGGAAGGTAGAGATGACCTGTGTGAATTGTAGGGTGGGATGATGTTCTGGCTTGGTGGCTAGTGGTGGTGGTGGTGGCAGAGGTGAATATTGGTATAGATCTGGATGGTGGTGGATGAGCTGTAGTGGGGGTGGATGGGATGTGGGTAAGTGGTAGAGTGGGTGTGGTAGTGGTGTGTGAGGTGGTAGTGGTGGTGACAGGTGGTGTGGTAGCAGTGGTGGTGGTAGTGGTGGAAGGTGTGGCTGAGGTAGTGGTTGTGGTGGTAGATGTGGTCAGGGTAAACTTCAGTCTTTTCCCCTTCTTGCCATAGGGGTGAGCTATCTTCTTCTTCCTTGTGCCTCTAGGTATTGAGGCTCCCCCTTGATTGTTGGGCAGGTCCGGGGCATATGAGGGATCTGAATCAGCAACAGCATCCCAGGACTCCCCTAGGCGTCCACCAACCTCCCTCAAACCTCTCTCTGTGGCAACCACCCTGCTGCCCACAATCCTCGTCAGAGGCTCTTCATCACTCTCTGCCTCCTCATCGGGAGGATAGAAATCCTGGTGAAAGCTGGCAGTGGTGGCATCAGTATGAGTAGGGGGTGGAGATGTAGTATATGCAGGGTTGGCCCTAGAAACAGTGGGCCCAGAATCTCCACCCGTGTCTCCGTCATCATCATCAGAGTCATTAGATGGAAGAGCAATCTACTCAACATCTGAATCACTCTCCTCGTGGCGCCACTTTAACCTTCCCGGCGCCACATACTCCACCTGGGCTAGATGCCCGATCAGTCTCTTAATAGGGGGTTTGACCTGTTTTCCCGTGTAGACCTTCATGCGGCCTAGTGTCGTGTCATCCATCACCTCTGGTGACATTGCATCTTGGCTCTCCTTAGGCAAAGAGGACAGCTTCTCATCAATAACCATCTGAAGAAACCTCGGGTACATGCAAAAAGCCTCTTTGCCTTTAGCCTCCAGATTCTCAATCAGGTATGAGAAAATCATGCTCGAGAAGCTAAAGGGGTGGTTCAATACCAGTGCCACGTAGGCATTCTGAATCTGGTCTGAAAGATCATCAAACCCACCCCTCTTAGAGGCTATGCACTTAAGTATTACATGTGCTAAGTACTTGTACTAGGGACAAAGCTTGCTCTTGTTGAGCACCCCTGCATTTATGTCCCTAGAGTACTTAATCCTGAGGAAACACCCTCTCATTTTCATAGGGTGTAGTCTGGTCGAGTGATCTCCATCGTCACCCAGATCTAGCACTCGACGAATATCTTCAGCAGTCACCTCGATATCATGCCCAAAAATAGTACTCCGGATGTTGTAGGGCTCATGTGAATGATCAACCGATGCCCCCTCCCAGAAGGCATGTTGTATAGACCTATAGGGAGTGCACGGTGTAGATATGGCTTTGTGGATCCGTGACCTCTTTAGAAAAGCTATAATGCCAACAAACTCGGCAGTGTTTCGAGTTGTGGCGTCCAGATGTGCACAAATATTGTGCTTGGGGTTTATGGTTCACCTATCAGCCATCAATCTGTAACACAAGGAGCATACGAGTTAGATCATCACCCAACAGAAACCATTTCTAATTAACATGTTTGAAAATAGTCTGGTTCAATCATGCGATTAAACCGTACGACTGGGTTTAGTCGTTTGACCTAGCATGCAACTGGATACAATCGGGTGACTACTCATGCGATTGAGTTCAATCAGGTGACTGAACCTGCGATTGGTTCAATCGGCCGACAGAGCTCATTCGTACCATTTATTCGGCCGACTGAGTCATTAGTCCAGCTCAGTCGGGCGATTGAAGTTCATCCGGGTGTCCAGTCGCATGACCCACTGTTTGTTCGATTGAAATTCGAATTTTGACAAAATCTTAAAATTAGACATTGTGTTTTGGTTCATTAGACTCGCAATCACTTAACTTAGCACCTAATAACTTAGATTTCAACATTTTACTTAGTTTAGTTAGGTTATTTGTCCAACTAAAGTCACGGTTCTTGTTAGGGCCGAAAACTATAATTTTGGAGTCAAAACGACTGAATTTTGGTTAGATAGCACCGCATCGTACTATATAAACACCAGAGATCGTTAGAATATCGAAATAGGGTGTCAAATTCGGTCAGAGGAAATTTTGGCAGAGTAACGGTAGGCTATGCGATTTTAGGGAAAATGGGGGGTGATGAGTTCATGTGATCGACTATGGCCCTATTTATACTGAATCTGATTTCAATCGGGCGACTGGACCCATTCGCTCTTTTCATTTGTGCAATTGGATCTCAGTCGTGCAATTGGTTCAGTCGATTACATCCAGTCGAGCGACTGGGTTTCAGTCAGGCAACTGACTCATTCGCACAATTCCATTCAGGCGACTGGCTCAATCTTGTAAGCCATTCGTGTGAATGGTTCATACTCATGCTTCATTCGGTTGTCTAGTGCATAAGTATGGTCCAATCATACGATTGGTCCATACTTATGGTCCAGTCATGCGAATGGATCAAGCTCATGATTTTGACTTTATGACCATTTGACACTTTACACCATTTATTGATTAAACACTTTGAGCATTCGATCATCTCAGACATGATCATTTTAACCTTGAAAACTTTTGATCACCTCAGTCGTGATCCTTTTAAACAACACACATTTTATCACCTCAGACGTGACCCATTAACATTTGAGAACACGTTTGGTCACCTCAGATGCTTTGTTCCTGTGTACTAACATTTGGTGACCCATCTAATTCAAATTTAAATCTCTTAAAGTCCCAATGCTTTGTTCCTGTGTACTATCATTTTCCATAGTCTTTGAATCGGTATCTCAGATAGGATCTTATTTCTATCAGCTTGTCTGTCCTCCTCCCCCCCCCTCTTTTTTTTGTTTTTTTACTAACTTAACTTATTATCCCCCTAAAATTCTAAAACAGTAAACAATTTGTGTTTTTAGGATTTTAATAGGCGAAAAATTGAAATCAATAAAATAAATTAAATAAAATAAACTAGAATAAAAGAAAATAAAAGAAAATGGACTTGACGCATCGGACTAGACCTGTTCATCGTCTGAAATTACATCACTTTACTTTTTAACGCCGTTGACCTCTAATAAATATAGAAAATGTGGTTTATCAAAGGCTTTTGTATAGAGGTCAACGCGTTGAAAATCCGTATTTATTTTAACAACATCGATTAGATTCTTTTTAAAACAATCACGTATAAAGTGATATTTTATGCCGATGTGTTTGGTCTTAGGATGTTGGACAGGATTTTTAGTCACGGCTATTGCAGCAGAATTATCAACAAATATAAGGGTGTTAGAAAATTGCAAATCGTAGTCCCGCATCTGTTGTTGAATCCAGATGATTTGCGAACATCAGCTTGCCGCAACAACATATTCAGCTTCACAAGTTGACAACACAACTGATGTCTGATTCTTACACTGCCACATGACTAATCTTATCCAAAGAATTGACAACCTGTTGAGGTGGATTTGTAGTTCATCTTGCAGCCGCCATAATCCGAGTCACTGTACGCGGTAAGCTCGAAGTCATCATCATGAGGATACCATAACCCAAGTGTTGGTGTACCCTTCAGATAACGAAATATCCTTTTGACCCTAGTAAGATGGTTAACTTTTGGCTTTGCCTGATATTTTGAACAAAGACATGTTGCATACATAATATCAGGTCTTGAGGCAGTGAGGTACATGAAGGATCCAATCATTTCTCAGTACATGGTGGCATCAACCAAATCACCATTCTCATCGGGTGCTAGATCATGGTTTGTAGCAAGTGGAGTCCTAGCTGTGGAAGCATTCTCCATGTCAAACCGACTGAGAATATCCCCAACATACTGGTCTGATGTAGAAATATCCCCTTTGGTGTTTGATCCACCTGTAACCCGAGAAAGAACTTCATCTCTCCCATGGCACTCATTTCAAATTTTGCCTTCATTACTGCTTCAAATTCTTTACATAATTCTTCGTTCTTGGAACCGAAGATTATGCCATCAACGTAAATCTGAACCAGTAGTAGATCACCATCTTTCTCTTTGATGAACAGTGTGCAGTCAATTACACCTCTACGAAATCCGTGTTTCACAAGGTGAGTTGAGAGTTTTCCATACCATGCTCTCGGGGCTTGGTGAAGCCCGTAAAGAGCCTTATCCAGTTTGTAAACTCTGTGCCATTGATATGGATCCTCAAATCCTTCGGGTTGACTGACATACACTGTTTCCTGGATTTCACCATGAAGAAATGCACTCTTTACATCCAATTGATAGACTTTAATCTTCATGTAAGAGGCATAGGCTAGGAAGATACGGATTGCTTCCATTCTTGCCACAGGTGCAATACTTCATTGTAATCAATTTCCACGACTTGTCAAAATCCTTGAACTACAAGCCGAGCCTGTTCCTGATGATGACACCTTGGTCATCTTTCTTACATTTCAAGACCCACTTGATACCAATGACCTTAGCACCTTTAGGTCTATCTACCAGTGTCCATACACCTAACTTCTTGAACTGAAGAAGTTCTTCTTTCATGGCACTCACCCATTCCTCATCATTTAGGGCTTCACTAACATATTTTGGCTCAAACTGAGACACAAAACAATGATAAGCACCATCGTGAAGGTACCCTTTCTCCATTACCAGGCATAATCAGCTGAATATAGTTGATTTCTTGTCTGAACTCCGGATCTGACATCCCCAATGACATTGTCTAGAGGATGATAGACATTTAGCCGTGCTCCAGGAGTGGTGGCAACAACTACCTCAGAATCTAAATTATGAACATTTTGTTCCGTATATGAGGCAGTAGGAGTGTGAGGTTCCAAAGACTCAGAGGCATCAATATCAGATGCGTGTGGACTTGCACTAGGAGGAACACACACACACACACATACATACATAATATATATATATATATATATATATATATATATATATAATATATATATATATATATATATATATATTATATATATATATATATACATATATGTATATATATACACATATATATACATATATATACATATATATATATAGATACATATATATATAGTGTTTAGAACATCATACATCATTTTGGATGCTAACTCATCATCAGACATGGAGAGAGGAATGTTGAAGGACTTGAAAATCTATCATAGTCGAAAAAGAAAGCGGGTCCTTTTCCAGCATGAGGGGTGGTGTATCTCTAAACATCACGTTACACCACACCTCTACTTGACCCGTTGAGTTGTTGTAAACTCTCTTATTCGGTATGTTGTATCCTAGAAAGATGCCCTCTTCAGCCTTCTCGCTAAACTTCCCATCCTGAGTTTTCTTCAGCAACGTGCATGGTGCTCCAAACGGTTCCAGATACTCCAGATTTGGTTTACGTCGTTGAAGTAACTCGTAACACGTCTTGCCATGACATTTTACTACCAGAAGTCAATTTAACGTGTAACACGCATTGGCTACCACCTCATTCCAAATTTGGATAGGCAGTTTCGAGCCTACTAGCATTATGCGTGCGGTCTCTATTAAGCTGCGATTCTTTCTCTCAGCAACCTCGTTCATCTGAGGAGTGTAGGCGGAAGTGAACTGGTGCATAATTCCCTTTTCTTTGCAGAATGCTTCCATCCATTGGTTCTTGAACTCGGTGCCGTTATCTGAGTGTACTTGTTTTACCTTCAACTTGTAGAGAGACTCCAGTGTAGTTACCAATTCTTTGAATGACTCAAATGTTTCTGCTTTTGATTTCAGAAACATCACCCAAGAAAATCTTGAGTAGTCATCTATAACTACATAGCAGTACAAGTCGCCTACGATGCTTCTTATACTGACTGGACCAAATAGATCCATGTGGAGAAGCTCAAGAGGCAGTTCTATAGAATTTACTTTCTTTGTCTTATGAGACTTCTTTGTCTGTTTGCCTTTCTTGCAGGCGACACAAAAATCCGGGAGTTGGAAGTTCTTGACATTGACTCCTCGCACTAGATCGTTCTGGATCAAGTGGTTCATCTTCCTTGGATTGATGTGTCCCATTCTCCTATGCCAGGAGATAGAATCTTTCTCAGTAGCTTTTGACAAGAAGCACTGAACTTAATGTTCAGTTGTGGAGGCCTTCGATAGATCAAAGACATAAAGGTCATTATATCTTGAGGCTGACACTAATACTTGTTCCTTCGGAATCACATAGTCCTTTTTCAGGACATAGCACTTCTTATTATCGAAAACTACCTTAAATCCTTTGTCACATATTTGGGAATAGAAAGTAGATTATTCTAAAGGTGTTGAATGTAGTTTACCTTGTCAAACTTAACTTTCTGGTTCCCTACTTATCCTTGAGTTGTGATGTACCCTCCTTTGTTTCCAGCAAAAAAACATGACCTCCTTTGATTTGTTTGACATTTGATAGGAGTGCCCAGTTTCCAGTCATATGCCTTGATGCTCCGCTATCTACAATCCAAGTGTTTGTTTCAGCACTATAGCAAACACCCTGCATATTCAACTGAAAACATTAGTTAAGGTGAGGGACCCAAGCCTTAACCGGCTTGGGTGTCCTAGAGGCATCATATATCATAAACTCTACCCATTGCCCATTAGAGGGTGAGGGAAGATCAACTGTCTTATTGTTCTCATTTCCAGACAAAGACTTTTCTTTCCATAAGCCAGCTTTGTGTAAGGCTTGTTTATGATAAACAGATGACTGGCTGATAGGTTGAACTTTAGGTTCACTGACTCGCTTTGGTGGAGTCATGGAGCTTCTTTTGGAAGAGCTTTCTTTAGTGTCATAAAGTTCAATCTTTTTCTTTTGTGCCTTAAAATAAGGACAATAAGATGCTATATGCCCATACTTTCCACAGTTGTAGCATGATCTGCTTTCAACTTAACGATTTACCTGTTTCTGTGGAGAAGTATGTGACACACGAGTGACGTTACTCTGTTTGGGTTTCGAAACTTCTTGTTTAGATGTTTTCTCTTGTTTAACAAAATTAATTGTTTGTACATTCTTAACATCTTTTCCTTTTGTTTATTTGGACTAAGACATGAAGCACGTGATTGGTTAATTTGTTTGGTATTTCTTGGCTCAGAAATAGACTTTGTTGAACCATATTTTATTTTAACCTTATCAAATTGTTCGTCCAGATTAACACAAGGAATTTTACCTTTTGATTTTGAAGTGGTATCCTTTTTTTTAGTGATAGATTCATTTGATTTACATGCGGAATCTGGATCATTTACAAGAGGAGTGGACACCACGTGATCCTTGATTGGGTTATCATTTAATGGTTTACTTTTTGTATTCATCAAGGTCTCATGTGGTGGTGGTACCACTTTATATCCTAATCCCTCCCCATTATTGCGCTCTCTCACTAAGTGTTGGACAATGTGGGATGAACTTGTCCAACTATGCAGTTTCTGTTTTAGTGAATTTACTTCTACTTCCAAAACTGCCTTTTGTTTCTTATTGTCTTCTAGGGAGTTAAGATAGAACTTAATGTCATTAGCTTGGTTAAAGGCTACAACTTCAGTTTCCCTAAGCGGTTTATTTAAGAGTTCTATCTTTTCTTTATAGTTGTGCTCATTTTGTTTTAGGACTCTATTCACTTCAGTGTATAGTTGCAAGTCCTTTACTAAGTTATCATTATGGTCTAATAACCTAGAAAATTTCATATCAATGCTTTCCCTAAATTTATTACAATCAGGACAAGCATGATTATTGAAAAGTTGAGTAGTGGTACTTACCTGAGAGGGTGAGGTTGAATCAGCCATTAAAGCAGTGTCTGTCTTCTCTGGTTCTAGTGATTCTGGACTTGTTGTACTTGTCCCTTCTTCAGGTAGGTGATCAACTACCATTACAGATTCTTCAACATTTGACATCACGAGCTCCACTGCAATATCACCTTCACTTGCTGAGTCGTCATCTAGGTCCTTGACACTAGCAATGTTTGATTCTCCCGGAGACACAAACTGGAAGCTCCAATCTTGTCCTTCTTCATCATGAGCTGTTAAGGCTTTAGGATCCTTGCTCGATGAAGTAGGACTACTTGTGGGCTTCTCCTGACAAGTAAAAGATGAGAATGGATTTCCATTTCCTATCTTTTTGGGCTTTACACATTCACGTTTGAAGTGCTCTTTTTCCCCACAATTGAAGCAGGTAACTTTTGTCTTGTCAAAGCCAAAAGTTGTGTCCTTAGTGGCAATCAGATTATGTCCTGTTTCTTGACAAACTTCTTTGCTCTCCGAATAGCACTTGCTAAACCCAAATTATGTCCATTCTTTCTAACTCTGTCTCGTCTACCTGCTCATAGTCCTCGTCTGCCAGATGGCAGTTCCCAATTTTCCCAGCAACTAGCCCATCATAAGAGTGGACTACTGCTGCAAAGAGGTCCATGTACTCCTTTGCTACCTCAACAGTCACATTCCCAAGATTCTCGGTCTTCAGTTTTGTAGTATTTGCTTCAGGTGCTATGTATTGGGTACCAGACGACCTTGACGTGTCAGATCCTGAAGAAGAGGCTTGTGATGGACCAGCTGAACTAGACACAAAAGCTGTTTGTAGTGGAGCTCCAGACGTTTTGGCTTGTGGAGTTGAGTTGTACAGAGTTGGATTCTGATCATAAGTAGACTTTTGTGCCCTATACTTCATCCTTAACTCTTCCTCCCGCGGCTTTAGAATGAAGTCGTTGATGTCTAACTTCGCTAGCATATCATTCTGTCTGAGGTTGGAGACAAACGAACTCCACTTCTTTGGCAAACCATCTGCAAAGTTTGAAAATTTGTCTTCCATAAACGTAGTAACTCCATGAGTGTGCAGCTCACTCATCAGATGGTAGAAATGATCAATGACATCGTCAAAGCTCTCCTTTCCCATTGACGAGAAGTTGTCAAACTCCTTCAATGCTTTAGCCTTTAGAGCTTTTAACGATGAATGTCTCTCATACCTCTTTTCCAATGCACCACATAGCTTTTTGGCTTGCTTATTCTTAGAAAATTGATGGAATATGTCCTTAGGAATTGACTGAGTCAGCAACGCATATACTTTCTTTTCAGCATTGTACTTTAATTTTTGTCCGTCAGTCATACCGCTTTAGGTGAGTTTGAGTCCATCTACACCTACAGGCATGTTATATCCTGTTTCTATAGACTCCCATAGATTAGGATCTACTCCATTTAAGTAAATCTCAAACCTTTGCTTCCATTGTGGATAATCATCTAACATTATTAGCTTAGGGAGCTTGTTATGATTTCCCACTTCATTTTCTAGAAGCAATAAGTTTTGAATCCTAGAATCCCTTCCTGCGGTGAACGTTGAATATTGATCCTCCATTGCTATCAACTTTAAACTTTGGAACAAACTGTTTAACTTGTGCGAATGAAGGTATGCGATTCAACACTTCGTGCGATTGAATAATGCGGTCGACTCAGACGTGCGAATGAGCAAATGCGGATGGCTCAATCGTGCGTATGGACAGGTGTGAATGAACAATACAAATGGGTAATTCAGTCATACGAATGGATGTACGAATGAGTCCTATCGTGCGTATGAGGGATGTGTATGAATTTAGTCGTGCGATTGAGTCAATCGTGTGACTGAAGCTGCTGAAACTTGAAAATTCGAAGGTTTAAGGTATTTTGACGCAAAAACAGAAATTTTCAAGAACCCTAATTGTTGTATGCCAGAAAAACGTTAACTTTACGATCTGGAGATGTCCAAAACAATGTTTGACACAAAAGGATTGCGTTGTTAGTGGAAAAACACAATTTTTATATCAAAAACGATTGAATCACACGTAAATCAAGAGCTCTCTGATACCACTTGTTAGGATTGTGTATTGAATGAAATACTAACTGATATACGTCTATACCAAGTCAAATAGTGCGGAATCCTATTTGATTGAGAACCAATTGTAGATTGAATATAAACGTTAAGAACGATTGGTAATCAATCTAGTGCGATCTATGAACTTGGAACAGGTTCTTAGAAGTCTCTGGATGGCTAGGGTACGATTTAGTACGTAGTTTTCAAAGCGTTATGTTTTCCATGATTTAAGTGGTATTTATAGGTTAGGGTTTCTCATTCGGGCGACTGAACCATTAGCATGGTTCAGTCATGTGATTGAGTCATGCGGTTGATCCATTCGCACGACTGAGTGTTCTGTCGTGAGACTGAGTCAATCTCATGTTACAATCATGCGACTGATCCAGTCTCATGGTTCAGTCGTGCGACTGGTTCATTAGCATGAAGTTGTTCATGTGTATGGTCCATTAGCATGGGCCATTCGCATGAGAACTTCACACGATTAAGTTTAACCATATTTCTCAATAATTATTAACTAAGAACTATGTAAACAACCACAAACCTATATAGTTAGTTAAATAAGTGTTAACTTACATTAATCAATGAAATATTAAACATTATAAGCATAAACCACACATTGTATTTCATTCAACCATCCAATTACATATATGTAAGACATGAAAGACTTTTTAGATTAAGCTCATAAACTAGGTATATATGTATCTTCAATATGTATGTTTAACCCACAGAAACTCACTAACTTTCAAAATTGACCCCTTTATTTTTAACATGTTTCAGGTTTGGTACTTGAGGATCTCTTCGTATTCATATAGGACTTGGACTTAGTTTAATTGAAAATCTTATGTTGTTGTTTATATCTAGTTTGTATTGTAATGATTTAATTTTCTTGTAATGTTCAATGAAAATTATATTTAATATTATTTCAACTTATTTTATGAACAATCGTTTCACATTCGTCGGCCCCGATGATTCTTCCATCGGTCAGGGTGTGACACGAAGGGGGTCGGACGAAGAGGGTCGAACGAAGGGGGTCGGATGAAGGGGGTCGAAGGGGGAGAAGGGCAACGGGATATGAGGGCGAGGGGGTGAAGGGCGACGGGAATGAGGGCGAAGGGCAACGGGAATGAGGGCGAAGGGCAACGGGAATGAGGGTGAAGGACGACGGGATATGAGGGCGAAAAGGGTGACGGGAATGAGGGCAAAAAGGGCGACGGGAATGAGGGCGAAGGGGTTCCATTGGCTGCAAGGGGGACTTGGCTGCACAGGCGAAAGGGGGCGAAGGGCCATAGGAAGAAAAAAAGTTGGAGGCGGCGACGCTGTGAGAGGGGGCTTGGTTGCGCTGCGATCGGTGATGGTGGAGGCGGCAGTACTTAGACCGGTGTGGAGGCAGGAGTGGTGTGGAGGCAGGTGTGGTTTGGAGGGTGTCAAGTGAAAGAAGAAAAACAATATGGAAAGAAGGAGATTAGAAGAGGTTGTGAAGACATGAGAAGTGGTTTTACCACATCGTCTCCGTGCAGTCATCAGGAAGACGTTTTTTAATGAAACGTCTTCCAAAAAACAAATAGTCTGCGAACTAAAAAACTCCTCCTGCGTCTACGTGCATGCAGATGAAGAAGTGGGGAAGAGCTTTTGGCAAAAAACAAAACACCCCCTTAATATTACTATTTTATTATATATTAGAATATTATTTTATAAATAATAATTTTAATTATATTAATATTTTATTTATTCAACACGCATAGGTTTACTAAAGCTACTTTACAATAAAAATGTTAAATCCGCAATCTTTATTTACAGAATACCTATAAACCAAACAACTTTCAAAAACAACCCAAAAGTTTAGAAAATACCCCTTTCAAACAAAAATTATTTGTAGCATGTCAAAAGTGCATGTTGCTTTCGGTTGATAATGGGTCAAACTAATGTGTTTCGATATTGAAACTTAGAGGGCATTTGATTCGTGTAATTTGTTGGCATTTAGAGGGCATTTGATTCGCGTAATTTGTTGGCATTGGAATTTAAATTGGAATTCGAAGTAATTGTATGTAATTCAGTATTTTCCAATTCAATGAAATTAGAATCTATAAAGTTAATTTAAATTCAAAATACATTTTAGTGGCAAAATACTTATAAAGGAATTAGAATTTATCACCCACTTCAAAACCGCCTCCATTACCACTGATCACCAGCATTACATACCACCTACCGTCGCTGACGTCACCACTGACAGTCGGTGGTTGAGAATGAAGATGGTCGAGGGCGACAGTCATGGGCGTCTAGGTTGGGCGGTTCCGGTAGGAGGTTAATGGCATCGGCAAGGATTTTCGGTTGGCAATAGGCTAGGTAGTAGGTGGCGGTCGGTGGCGGAGGCGGTGGTCGATGGAAATGAAATCCTTCAATATTTGGAAGAATTTTTAAATCATTCATTTCAAATAAATTCAAGGGAACTAATTCCAATTTATTTCACAACAAAAGACGTTAATAATGTAATCAAATTCCAATTCTAATGAAATTTTACCAACAAAAAAACACTGTACAATGAAATTCAGTTTCAATTTCATTAAATTCTATTGAATTATTGCATAACAAACGCATATTTTGAAGTTGGACATCCTAGAAGTTTTTATGTGGTTGTTTAACAATTTGACATTTATTTAGGACTATGTGTTTAAGGTCCTAATACTTAGGATATGTAATATAATTGAAGCTAATACTAAAAGTGGTTAATGTGTAACTAATGGTGATTAAATTTATTTGGGAGTTTGTGTACCATTCATGTGTTTTATTCTCTTGTTTTCTCTATGTTTTATTTTTTTCATCAGAGAATAAAGAAACCCTAACACCTATAAGAAAAATCAATCATCTTGGTAGAGTCACATAAATATTCCTATAAATACTTGATATGTAGGGTTATGACTTTTAGAGACCTACAAATGGCTTTTAAGATTACGACTCACCTTCATGGATTCAATCCTTAATTAATCTATTGAAAAATATAAAAGCAATGACAAGGATTACATGAAAGAGGTAAAAACGATGGCTTGGATTTTCAAGTACAATGAAACAACGATGGTTGATGGACATTTTTGAGTTGGGTAAGGGTAATAAGGGTAAAAGTGTAAAATGGTAATTTAGTAAACAAAAAGAGTTAAAAACCAATAGATCAATCTTGAATTCGAGACCTTGTATACTTTTAAAGTGTGTGACTATTTTAAACAACTATGGCCGATGGGAGTATGAGTATGTGCCACATTGTAGAAAAGTGAAAAAACATTGTGTCAGTTTACTATTTTATTTTAAAACTAACAATATTAAAGGGTTATTTTTAAAAGATTATAGGTTCCCTGACAATCACCACCCTCAACCATCGATTATCGACAACCGCCGCTGCCAAACCGCGTCGGTTTAGATGCGCTCAACGGAGACTAACGGTTCTTGAAGATGGGCATGATCCAATGGTGGTTGGTGGAGATGGCAAGGGCCGTGGAATTTGAAATCCTTTAATATATGGAAGGATTTTTTTAAAGAAATTGAGGGAATTTTCGCAACTAAACTCGTTAAGAATGGAATTCAAATTCAAATTCCAACGAATTTCTACCAAATAAACACAATGGATAATGGAATTAAGATTCCAAATCCATTATATTATATTGATTTACTGCACACCAAACAAAACCTCAGATTTTATTTAACTAAACAAATTATAGTTCTTTCTTAAAGTAAGTATGTGTAATGTTATATTAGAAAAGCTTATGCAAAGGTAGAAGTTACTTCGGAAGTTTTACACTCTTTATAGAAAAATATACTAAGTGTAATATATTCCCCAATGACTAAATATTCCAAAGCTAAAGATGAAATCTTTCGAAGCTTCGAAGACAAAGTCTTTCGAAGCCAATAAAGTGAAGACTAATTTCTCTCAAAGACAGAGAAGACGTGCTTTCTGTAATCAACTTTTTCATAATGCTAGCATACTTTCCGCTACAACTCTGAAGACTCACCAACTTGTATAAGGTGTTGTTTCTTTTTCCTGCACGCTAATGTCTGCAGCCTGCGGACCACATCTGCAGATATTTGCAGCAAAAGAGGTCGACCAAACGTTTACAGTCAACAAGAAAAAGACTGTTTGTTTTTAACATCTGTAGTGTCTTAAAACAATTTCACAATAATGGATTCTTGGGAGGAAGGGGGCTGGCGGGCGCAGGAGGGGGCCGGCGGGCGTAGGTGGAGGGAGGCGGCCGGGGGGCACAAGCGGGGGGAGGCGGGCGTAGGCGGGGGGAGGCGGGCACAGGCGGGGGGAGGCGGGTGCAGGCGGGGGAAGCAGGCGCAGGCGGGGGGAGGGGGCAGCGGGGGGAGGCGGCGGTGGGGGGGATAGCGGGTGGTGGTGGGGTGAGGGGGCGGCGGGGGCGGGGGCGGCGGGGGTAGGGCAGCGGGGGCAGGGGGCGCGAGGAGAGGGGGCCCGGCGGAGGAGGCGGGCGGGTGTGCGGATGGTCGCGGAGCGGGAGGGCAGCAACGGTGGTTGGGGGGGGGAGGTAGCACGTCGGTGGTTTAGGAGCGGGAGGCAACGCGCCGGCGCTTAGTGGGAGGTGGGACGGTGGTGAGAGGAGAGGTAAGATGGAGGAAGATGAAGATGGATTTTAGGGTGGAGAAAAGGTTAGAAGACCTTAGAAGTGCTAAGTCCACATCTTCTACATGCAGACGTCATGAATACATTTTTTTAATGAAACATCTTTCAAAAATTAAACAGGCTACGCACTCAAAAGCTCTTCTCGTACCTGTGTGCGCACTGATGAAAAGTTGGGGAAAAGTTTTTACCAAAAAACAAACAACACCTAAGTTGCTGAAAAGGTTCATGTTTTTGCTATTGTAGATTAAGGTTTAGAGTCTGTAACTTTCTACTTTGTTCCTTTTATCTTTTTTGTAATATATTAGAATGTAATTTATGGCATGTCATAGTCACATGTCAAAAGGCAATCTACCTTTTTACTATATGTTAGGACCGGTTGCGTATGGAGTACTAACTGATTCTGCGTGTATACCAACTCAAATATTGCGGAATACTATTTGATTGGCGATCCAATCGGGGAGAACACAGCTCAGATCAATCTAACGATTAATGAAACTTTAGAATGATTAGAACACAATCAACTGTGATCTATGAACTTGGAACAGGTTTCTGAGTCTCTGGATGGCTAGGGTACGATTATGTGCATATGTATTTGAATTGTTACGTTCTTCCACGAATTAGGTGGTATTTATAGGTTAGGGTCTTCCAATCGTATGACTGAACCATTAAGATGGTTCAGTCGTGCGACTGAATCATGCGATTGCTCCAACCGCACAACTGAAGGTCTAGTCGTGCGACTAAGTCAATCTTATGTCTCAATCGGGAGACAGATCTAGTCTCCTAGTTCAGTCATCCGATTAGTCCATTAGCATGAAGTGTTCATGTGTATGGTCCATTAGCATGGTCCATTCGCATGAAGATTTCATACGCTTAAGTTTGAACATGTTTCTCAATCATTATTGACTAAGAATCATGTACAACAACCACAAACCTATATAGTTAGTTCGCTATATGTTATCACACAATAAACAATGAAATATTAAACATTATAAGCATCAACCACACTTTGTATTTCATTCATACCCATTCAGTTACATATATGTAAGACATGATAGACATTTTACATTAAGTTCCTAAACTAGGTACATAGTATCAACAAACTCCCTCTTGGACCTAGTTTACATCATTTTCTAACATTCTTCAATAATTCTTCGAATTTCTTGTACTTTTCCTCTCTTGTAACTCTGGCATGTATCTCGAATGCAAAACAGAGTCTTATTACGTTCTGAAACTGGAGGGCTTGTATAATATCTTGCGAGTCATAGAATAGTGGCCACTTGTATAAGGTATTGACATCGTCTGCAGACAAGTTGGTCAGCCACATTAGGTCAAACACCCAGATAGTATCCATTTGGCTATCCTATTGTAAGACTATGACTGCTTCACCTGTTTTCCAATCGTAATACCACCACTTGAAGTGAGGGGTGAAGTCCTGTGGCATTTCCCTTAGAGGGATTTTGGACATTGCACGCGGAGGACTCCACTTCAGCACTCCCTTAGGCTTTCCAGTAATGGGATCAACTTCAGACCTTTTGATGTACCTCTTTGGTTGTTGAGGTCTGAAGCTTACCCACCTGGTATGGTATTCCTTCCTCGGTGTAGCCTCAAACCGCCTGACATTTTCTTTGGATCAGCATATAACAACTTTAGGCGTGCCAGGTGGTTGAGCTCAAAACCAGGAAGAGTCTGCAGATCATGTGGGAATCTGAAGTACTCAATTCCTTTCTCTCTTTTTATTACATATACATTCAGATCCTTAAAATATGCCCATGCAATGATCTTGCCCGATACTTTTAGGTGTTTCTTGACCTTGTATAGCTTTGTGTAGGCATTTGGCTTTTGTGCAGTGCGTAGGGCTCGGATCTCAGCAAAAAGGCCACCCATTTAGCCTTCTTGATGTCAACATCAGCGTCTAAGGCTTGGGCTTGACTCTCATTCTTTTCAGTCTCTTTCTCCATCTGATCCAGCTTGTCAAATGTATCACTGTCGAGAGTATCACCCAAGTTGGGGACCACATTGCCCTCTTGGTCAGTGTACTCTGGATAGTGGTCAGTAGTGACATCCTCTATCTCGATTTCATCTATGTCGTTGAGCTCATCGTCACTTGTCACCTCAAAAGTAGGCGCATCCTTGACAATCTCGTCCGGGTTTAGCCTGAACATCTCTGCAAGTTGCTCGTCAGTCAGGTTATGAATGATTTCTCCTTCTTCAGGAGTATAGCTCACAGACCGTCTAACATTCCCTTGCAAATCAAGAATCATTGTGAGTTAAAACTTGATTTGCTGAAGGGGAGCAACATCGTATTCATCTTGCTGAGATGTTTGATCTGCTTGATTTAAACATGTAACACATCAATTGTAAGTAATTAATCAAGACATTCAAACATTTGATAAAGATATATAAACATTAATTACAGAATTTTAATACAAGATTCAAGTGCAAAAGGTTTCAAATACATAAACATCTAAGCATTACTTTGTCTTGAATGGTCGGGTTCTCAGCAAGTGGGGCAGAAGATGATGCTCCTTGGTCTTGATTTCTCTTTGTCCTCCTCTCTTGACCTTGAGCTGAGGCAGATGCAGCTGCATCTCCTTCTTCATCATTATCATCATCCTGGCTTCCCCTTGTCCCCTCATCTTCACTCGTCTCATCATCATCACTATCATCATCATCATCATCATCATCATCACCCTCTCTTATCTTTAGTGGCTCATCTTTCGATCCCTTTAGTTTGAGCATGATAGTCTTGTTAGAGGCCTCCAAGTCCTCTATTCTCTTTGCTGATTGGTCATTTTGCTCCTAGAGTTGAGCAATTTGTTGAGCTTGCTGTGAAATCTGTTGTGCTTGGGTAGCATTTAGCTCCACAAGCTGACTTAGTTGAGCAGCTTTTTCTTCGTCAGCAGCTAGCAGCTTCAATACTATGTGGTTTAGTGTCGCCATCTATTCCTCTACCCTAATAAGGGGCAGAGTGGGTCTTGTGGTGAAGGTGGTGTGGGATGATGGTCCTGCTTGGTGGCTGGTGGTGGTAGTTGTGGTTGTGGTGAATATGGATGGTGGCATATGAGTGGATGGTGAAGGGTTGGTTATAGTAGAGGTGGATCGGAGAGTGGAACTGGTGGTGGGGGGTGTGGTAGTGGTGGTGGTAGCTGTGGTAGATGTGGCAGTAGTGGTGGTGGTGGTGGCTATAGTGGTGGCAGTGGGAGTGGATGTAGTCAATGTAAACCTTGGCCTCTTCCGTTTTTGCCATAGGGGTGAGCCATTCTCTTCTTCCTAGAGCCCCTAGACACAATGGCTCCCCCTTGGCTGTTGGGCGGGTCCGGGGTATAGGATGGATCTGTATCAGCAATAACAGCATCTCCGGACTCCCTATGGCATCCACCTACCGCCCTGAGACCTCTCTCCGTGGCTACGACCCGGCTCCCCACCGTTCGCCCCAGAAGCTCTTCATCAGACTCCTCCTCCTCCTCCATCTGGAAATCAGGGTGTATGGGAGCAGACTCAGGTCCACCCTGACCATCACCTCCCTAATCATCATCGTGGTTATCACCGTCGAAGTCATCGAAGGGTGGAGCAATCTACTCAACATCTGAGTCACTATCATCGTGGCGCCACTTCCTCCTTCCTGGCGCCACATAGTCATCTCGGGCCAGATGCCCAAACAACCTCCTTACTGGGGGCTTCACCTGCTTGCCCCGGTACACCTTCATTCTCCCGAGAGTGGTGTCATCGATGACCTCTAGTGTAACTGCATCATCACTCTCTTTGGGCAGTAAGGGCAACTTTTGGTCGATAATCATCTAGAGGAACTGGGGGTACATACAGAAGCCCTCCTTACCCTTGGCTTCGAGGTTCTCGACCCAGTAGTTGAAGATCATCCATGAGAAGCTGAGTGGATGATTCAGTACCAGAGCCACATAGGCATTCTGGATCTGATCAGACAGCTCATCAAATCCTCCCTTCCTCAAGGCAATGCACTTTAGCAGCACATGGGCTAAGTATTTGAATTGGGGGCACAGGTTGCTCTTGTTGAGCACACCTACGTTTATGTCCCCCGTGTACTTAGCTCGAAGAAAGCAACCTTGGACTGTCAGGGGATGCAGTCTAGTAGGACAGTCACCATCATCTCCCAGCTCTAACGCCCTCCGCAGGTCTTCGTCACTGATCTCTATCTCTTGACCAAATATAGTACTCCTAATGCGATGCGGGTCAGCAAACCTGTCGACTATCGCGCTTTCCCTAAAACGTGCTGAATCGATCGATAAGGTGTGCACGGAGTGGATATAGCCTTGAAGATCCTCGATCTCCGTAGGAAGGAGATCATCCCAGCAAAATCAGTGGCATTCCGGGAGGTAACGTCCAAATATTCACAAAGGTTATGCTTTGTGCTCACCGTCCATCGGCTCGCCATGTTTCTGTTACACAAGATAAATAAACGTTAGAGTTTGTGTACGTGAATGACACTTGAATATAATGAACTTGAATCATTATGTTCTGTCGTGCGAATGGACAATCCGACTGAGTCTTAGTTGTGCGAATGAGCTCAGTCATGCGAATGAACCTGCGACTCAACTGAGTCATATGTTGTTCTATGCGGTTGAATCAGTCGTGCGACTGAGTTCATACACATGGTTCATTCGTGTGATTGAGTCATTTGCCCATTTCAATCGTGCGATTGAAGTTCATCAGTGTGTCCATTCGTATAACGTGTATGTTCCGTACTGTAGAATCGATTTTTGGTCAATATTTGATGTTAAACGTTCAGGTTAGTCTCATTTGACTCGTAATCCATCAAAACAACACTTAGTACTAAATAATTTAACGTTTAAATGCAGATTGGATTATTTAAAAGACTTTGTCTCGGTTTTGTTTTGAACCGATTTGAACGTTAGGGCTAGCTTAATCTGTACATTTTGATCGAATCTAGTCTCGCGTTACCTGTAGAAACAATGCATAATCAATTAGTATCACAAACAGGCTGCTAAATCACTTATATGAAATTTGGACAGAGTAGTGTTGCTTTTGTGCGATTTAGGGGCGATTTGGGGGTGATGAGTGTCTACGACCAACTCCCCCTCTATTTATACTAGGGTTTCCTTCAATCGTGCAACTGAACCTATTCGCACTCTTGATTCATGCGACTGGGGCTCAGTCGTGCGACTTGTTCAGTCGATCACTGTCAGTCGTGCGACTAGGTTTCAGTTGTGCGACTTACTCATTCGGTTAGTTCCATTCGTGCGACTGGGGTTCAGTCGTATGACTGACTCAATCGGTCACCTCCATTCGTACGACTGGGGTTCATACTCATGATCTAATCGTGCGAATGGTTCAATCTCATGCTCCATTCGTGCGACTGGTCCATACTTATGGTCTAGTCGTGCGAATGGTTCAATCTCATGCTCCATTCGGGCGACTGGTCCATACTTATGGTCTAGTCATGTGAATGACTCTGACTTGTTCATTTGACCTTATGCACTTTAAAAAAACTTATCCTTTTAACTATAGATAAAACGTTATGACCAATGATCATCTCAAACAAGACCTTCTTAATTTGAAAACGTTGTTCATCACCTCAGACGTGATCCTTTTATTTAAACGAATTTGTCACCTTAGACGTGACTCATTTTATTTTGAATGTTTTGGTCACCTCAGACTTGACCCTTTTGAGTGAGTGATTCACAGATATTGACGAGTTGTTGAGTTCGACTCTTACCATACAATTTACTAAAATTAAACAGAAACAACTTTGAAATTAAGAACAATAACAAGACATATTTTTGTATTTTTTTATTAGAGATGAAATACGACCTATTAGAATAATTCTAATTGATTTTACTTCATGGACAACACAGGTTCAATTCAAGTTAATCATTTCTGGTACGATTCATTTTGGAATCATACAGGTATATCAGACTCACTTGGGGCACTTTAATAAATAATTTTGATGCTTGATCTTTATTTTCACTGATAGACACTAGCAATTTTAGGAAATCATACTAGAGTTACAAGATGCAAACAATGATTTTGACTTTCAAGAGCTACAGTTCACGATGATTGTCAGTATACTTGTCTTCTTAAATTCATACATAGATTTTTGACACACATTGGTGATTATTTAAGGTTTAATTATTTCAACAAGCATTTGTGGATCCAGCTTATATGGTAATCAACGTTCCTCAGGAGATTTTTGAGCGGTCTACGTGTATATTACAAGAAGAAACTATTCAAAGAGCTTTCAAAGAGATGCTAAGCCTCAGGTTAGTGCCACCGCACAACAGAGAGGCGCAAACAACAATGAATTCTAGAATATTTAGGTTATGCTTATCCTCAAGTCAGTGCCACCGCACAGCAGAGAGGCACACAACCTATCTTCTTGTTGAGCAATTAATTTCTTTTGCACATATCTCACCAACAACATAGGTTATTAGCTTGATTGCTTTATGCATTTTTCATGTGCTTTGCTCATATTTTATGGTCATCCGCACACATTTGTGGCGTTTATTTTGCTCGTCACCCCTTATTGGAACTTCGTTGGTTGTGTTAACCAAGGATAAGATGGGAACCTACAACTTGTTAAACAACTTAGTTTGTGCTTGAAATCACCAATGAGGTCTACTTATCTATGTGTTGAATCTACCAACACATCATCTAATGAGCTAACAACCTCAAGGTATACTTTCTTTATGTTACCATAGTAGCGTACTAGTTTACCTACCATCTTTCCTTTTATTTTGATTTGAATTTTGCATCATAAGTAGTTGAAATTTTTAAAGTCCCAAATAATTTGTTCCAGGGGTACTATCACTTTCCAAATTTGTTGAATCAGTATCACAGATTTGATTTCTTTCCTTTTAGCTAAGTTATCCTCCTCCATTGTTTTTTATCTAACCTATTATCCCATAAAATTCTAAAACCGAAAATATTTTTACGTTTCGAATTTTAATAGGCGAAGAAATAAAATAAAATAAAATAAAGTAAAATAAAATAAAGAAATAACTCTACTCGTCGGACTATGTACTGTCATCTTCTGGAATCACTTCACTTTTCTTTTTCACCCCGTTGACCTCTAACAGATATAAAAATCTTGGTTTTTCAAACGTTTTTGTGTAGAGGTCAGCGCGTTGAAAGTCCGTATTAATTTTAATTACATCGATTAAATTCTTTTCAAAACAATCACATATAATGTGATATTTAATTCCGATGTGTTTGGTCTTTGGATGTTAAATAGGAATTTTAGTTATAGCTATAGTAGCAGAATTATCAACAAATATAGGAGTGTTAGAGAATTTCAAACCATAGTCCCGCATTTGCTATTGAATCCAGATGATTTGTAAATAGCAGCTTGTAGCAGCAACGTATTCAGCTTCACAAGTTGACAAAGCAACCGATGTCTGCTTCTTAAACTGCCAAGTGACTAATCTTCTTCCAAAGGATTGACATCTTGCAGATGTTGACTTGTAGTTCATTTTGTAGCCGCCATAATCTGAATCGTTATACGCTGTAAGCTCAAAGTCATCGTCATGTGGATACCACAACCCAAGTGTTGGAGTACCCTTCAAATAACGAAAAATCCTTTTGACTCCTATGAGATGGTTGACTTTCAGTTTCGCCTGATATCTGAAGCAGAGGCACGTTGCGTACATGATATCAGGTCGTGAGGCAGTGAGGTACATGAGGGATCCGATATTCCTCAGTACATGGTGGCATCCACCAGATCACCAATTTCGTCGGGTGCCACATCATGATTTGTAGCCGGTGGAGTCCCAGCTGCCGAAGCATTCTCCATATCGAACCGACTGAGAATATTGCCTACATACTTGGTCTGATGTAGAAATATCCCCTTTGGTGTCTGATCCACCTGTAACCCGAGAAAGAACTTCATCTCTCCCATAGCAGTCATCTCAAATTCAGCTTTCATTACTACATCAAATTCTTTACATAATGCTTCGTTTTTGGAACCGAAGATTATGTCATCAACATAGATCTGAACTAGCAGTAAGTCGCCATCCTTTTTCTTTGATGAACAGTGTATAGTCAATCACTCCCCTACGAAAGCCGTGTTTCACAAGATGAGTCGAGAGCTTTTCATACCATGCTTTTGGGGCATGGTGGAGCCCGTAGAGAGCCTTATCCAGTTTGTAAACTCTGTCCCGATGATATGGATCCTCAAATCCTTCGGGTTGACTGACATACACTGTCTCTTGGATTTTACCATGAAGGAATGCACTCTTCACATCTAGTTGATAAACTTAATCTTCATATGCGATGCATAGGCTGGGAAGATACGAATTTCTTCCATTCTCGCCACAGGTGCAAACACTTCATTGTATTCAATACCTTCGACTTGTCAAAATCCTTGAACTACAAGTTGTGCTTTGTTTTTATTATGACCCCTTGGTCATCTTTCTTGCACTTCAAGACCCATTTGGTGCCAATGACCTTAGCACCTTTTGGTCTATCCACTAGTGTCCATACTCCTAATTTCTTGAATTGAAGAAGTCCTCTTGCATGGCACTCACCCATGCCTCATCGTTTAGGGCTTCACTAACATATTTCGGCTCAAATTGACACACAAAACATCGATACGCGCCATCGTGAAGATACCCTTTTTCCATTACTGAGGCATAATCAGCTGAGTATAGCTGATTTCTTGTCTGTACTCCTGATCGAATATCTCCAATGACATTGTTCAAAGGATGATACATGTTTAGTCGTGATCCAGGAGTGGTGGGTACAAAAACCTCATTATCTAGATTATGAACAGCAGGTTCAGTATCGCAGTGGGAGTTTGAGGTTTCGAAGTGCTAAAGGCATCAACCTCAGATGCTTGTGTACTTGCAATAGTAGGAACTTGTTCCTCCTGATCCACCTGATCATTTGCCACGTCTTCGTCATCAGAGGAGGAGTCACTATAGCGGACACCCTGCACATTCAAAGGAAATGATTAGTTTAGGTTAGGGACCCAAGCCTTAACTGGCTTGGGTGATCCGGAGGAATCACACATCATAAACTCTACCCATTGTCCATTTGAGGGTGAGGGCAGATCATTCTTCTTCTTGTGCTCATTATCAGACACTGGACTTGATTTTTCTTTCCATAAGCCAGTTTTGTGTAAGGCTTGTTTGTGATAAACAGACGACTGGCTTACGGTTTGAACTTTATGTTCACTAATTCTTTTTGGTGGAGTGATAGAACTCCTTTTAAAGGAACTTGGTTTAGTATCATGAAGTTCAATTTTCTTTCCTGGTGTCTGATAATAAGGACAGTTAGAAGTAATGTGTCCATACTTTCCATAATTGTAGCATGATCTACTTTCGACTTGTTGGTGGAACTGTTTCTGTGGGGAAGTGTGTGACACAGGTGTGACTTTAGTCTGTTTGGGTTTTGACACTTCTTGTTTAGATGTTTTATCTTCTTTAACAAAATTCATTGTTTGAACATTTTAACATCTTTACTCTTTTGTTTATTTGGACTAAGACATGGTGCACGTGGTTGGTTAACTTGTTTGGTCTTTTTGGGTTCAGAATTAGACATGTTTGAACCTGACTTTACCTTAATCTTTTTAAATTGTTCATCCAAATTAACAATAGGCAACTTACCTTTAGATTTTAAAGTGGCCTCCTTCTGTTTAGTGACAGATTCCACCGATTTACTAGTGGAATCTAGATCACTAACTAGAGGAGTGGACATCACATGATCCTTGATTGGATTGTTATTTATTGGTTTACATTTATCATTAAGGTCTCATGTGGTGATGGAACCACTTTGTAACCCAACCCCCCCCCCCCCCCCCCCGTTGTTATGTTCATTCACTAAGTGTTGGACTATGTGAAAAGAACTGGTCCAACTGTGCAATTTTTGTTTTAATGAATTTACTTTGACTTCCAAAACTGCTTTTTCTTTCTTAGTTTCTTCCAGGGAGTTTAAATAGAACTTTATGTCATTAGCTTGGTTAAAAGCAACAACTTTGGTTTCCCTTAGTTGTTTATTTAACAGTTCTATTTTCTCTTTATAACTATGCTCGTTTTGTTTTAAAATCCGATTAGCTTTTGTGCATAGTTGTAAGTCATTTACTAAGCTATCATTGTGATCTAATAACCTAACAAATTTTGAATCTATGCTTTCTCTAAATTATTACATTCATTACAAGCATGACTATTAAAAAGTTGGTCTTTGGTACTTACCTGTGAAGATTCGGTTGAATCAGCCATCATTGCAGAGTTTGACTCCTCAGATGCTGGAGATTCTAAACATGTCGTTCGGAGATCCTCTTTATTCAGGTGATTGACCATATTTGCAATATCTTCATGATCTGACATCACTAGTTCAACTGCTATATCGCCTTCACTTGTAGTGTCATCATCCAAACCCTCAACACAAGCAATGTTTGACTCACCCGGAGATACAAAACGAAAGGTCCAATCCTGACCTTCATTGTCTTGTGCAGTCAACGCCTTTGTATCTTTGCTTGACGCGGCAGATCCACTCGTGGATTTGTCTTTATGGTTGAATGATGAGAAAGGATTCCCGTTACCTGTCTTCTTGGGTTTTACACATTCACGTTTGAAGTGCCCTTTCTCTCCAAAGTTAAAACAGGTAACTTTGGTTTTATCGAAACCAAAGGTAGTGTCTTTGGTGGTTATCAAGTTCTGTCCAGTCTTTTTCATAAACTTCTTCACCCTCCGGACAACACTAGCCAATGTCCACATGATATCCATTCTTTCGATTTCAGTTTCATCCACATGCTCGTAATCTTCATAAGCAAGATGGCAGTTTTTAATCCTCCCTGCAACCAAGCCATCATAGGAGTGAACTACAGCTGCTAGGAGATCCATATGCTCCTTTGCCACCTCTACAGTAATATTACCGAGATTCTCGGTCTTCAACTTCGTAGTATTTGCTTCATGTGCTATAAATTGGGTGCAAGATGACCTTGACGTGTCAGATCCTGATGTAGTGACTTGGGAAGGAGCGGCTGAACTATACACAAATGCCATTTGAAGTGGTGCGCCTGTACTTTTTGGAGTAGGAGATGAGTGAAAAAGTGACGGGTTCTGATCATATGATCCTTTTTGAGACTTGTACTTCATCCTCAATTCTTTCTCTCTTAACTTCAGAATGAAGTCATTGATATCCAACTTTGCTAGCATATCATTCTGTCTTGGAATTGACACAAACGAAACCCACTTCTCTGGCAAGCCATCTGCAAAACTTGACATCTTGTCTTCCATGGACGTGGTTACCCCATGAGTGTGCAGCTCACTCATCAAGTGGTTGAAACGGTCAATGATGTCATCCAGGCTCTCTTTTCCTATCAAAGAGAAGTTATCAAACTCCTTCTTCAAAGCCTTTGCCTTTAATGCCTTCAACGTCGCATTTTTGTCATACCGTTTATCCAGAGCCTCCCATAACTTCTTGGCTTGTTTGTTCTCAGAAAACTAATAGAATATATCCTTAGGAATTGACTGAGTCAACAAAGCATACACCTTCTTCTCAGCATTGTATTTTACCTTCTGGCTATCAGTCATGCTGCCCAATGTAAGTTTAACCCCATCAGCACCAACCAGCATGCTATAACCTATCTCAATTGATTCCCACAGATTGGGATCAACTCCATTTAGGTATAACTCGAACCTTTGCTTCTGTGACATCCAGTAATTTTCCGTTACCAAACTCTGTTATCCCGTTAGGTCTTGCATACACGTATCGTGGGCACACACTAGTTGTCGTTGAACGTTGGTGACTTAATAATAATAATCTATGAAAAATAATAATAATCAAATTAATAATATTGATTATTAGTTGTGATTATGTGGTTCATGGTTTTATATAATTTTAAATGGTTGTTTTATAAATTTTACGCGATAACGTGATAACGTGTTATATATATTCTATGTGTTATGTGACGCATTATAAATGTTTAAGATTATCATTATTGGTTAATAATACTTGTGTTTAATATTTAAAAACTATTTAAAAATTATTAGAAAGACTAGTTTTTATAAAATATAATTAAAGGGGTTATTTTGTAAATACCTTTTTAACTAAAACTTACCAAAATTAACCCAGCCCTAGCCCCCAAACCTCTCATTCGGCCGCAACCCTTCTCCCCACCCCCATTCTTTGCAATTTTGATCCAAAATCAAGCATACAAGTCGAATTCCAAGTGGTTTCAAGTATTACAAGTTGATTTCAAGTGATAATCATCATCTAAACACATCTAAAGGTTAGTTTTGATTTGTTTTTCATGATTGATTGTTCTTGATGAACCCTAATCCGAAAATTGATGATGATTATATGAAAGTGATGATTGTTAGATGTTAATATGATGTTGGTTAGGTTGTATGAATGTTGAATGATGTTGATTATGCAAGAAATCTAGGGTTTGATCATCTAGTTCATACATTGCCATAAGAGGAAACTTTTTGTTCTTGGAATTCATGATTTGATGATGCTAAGATGTTAGATGTAATGCTTAGATATTGGTTTAATTGAATTGTGCAAGAAAATCCATGAAATTATGATATTGATCATGACTTACTAAAAGTAGAAACTTTTGTGTATGATTTTTGGGAATTGGATGTTTTGTAGATGATTAACGTGTTAGAATGAATGTTTCGAACTTGATTAGGTATATTATTGATGAAATTATCATTGGATTGGATGCTAGAACATTTTTGGGTGTTACTTTCCCAAAAGGGAAACTTTATTTTTGTAGAACTTTGGATGTGATGATTTGGGCATGCTTATGATGTTAGGATCATGTTAGAATAATTCTGGATGATGTTTGTGTGTTAGAATGTGTAATTGAGTTGTTATGAATGTTTGGTTGATCATGTAGGAAGTATAGGCTTTGTTGATCATACATCAGAATGGATTATGGTTAGTGATTAGGAGATCATGTTTGGAATTGAAACTGATGGTCAATGTGTATGTTGGTTGGAATGAACTAAATGAATGAATGTGATTATGATTGTCATACACGCGTGCGAATCTGAGGCCCTTACTTAGTAGGATTGGCAGGGTTTAGGATGTGAAGTCGTGAGTGGCTTCACATGGCATGTGGTGCATGATTAGTCTTCGCGTATGAATTATTTGTTGTGATGTATTTATATATATATATATATATATACATATATAAGCGTAATGATTGTTGAGATTTGCATAAGTGTATGATGATCTAATGTGGCATGATGACTTAGGTAGAACCTAGGTTGATAATGTGATATGCATGGATAAATTGCATGATACTCTTGTATGTTAAGTTATCATATATGATTAAACTATATTTCAACTAATATGTCACCAACGGGTCAAACGGGTCAACTAGGTTAACCTAGGATTATTAAGGTTCTATGTGTACACATAGTTATGTACTTGTGTGTTCTAGGTAACCTTTGAAGGGTTGTCTCTGCATCTATCACGAGTCTCTTTATTCACTATCATTACACACCAGGTGAGTTCATGTCCCTTTTTTTATAAACTCTCTTCTGGGGGAGGTAGCATACTTGTACTCAAACGCTATTTTTATTATTATAAGTTATGTATGTTTTAACATAGTGCTTAGTACCTTGAAAAGCCCTCACACTTTCGGATCGTTAATAATGGTAACTAGCGGGAAATCTTGGGTAGTACTACTGGGTGTGACGAGCCCCACCTGTGCGACTCGAGGTCAAACGGGTGCAATATTGTCCTAAACACAAACGTCGTCACGACCTGGTAAGTCGTGACGGGACCCAACAAACGAAACACAGTCAGCTTCGATCGTGAAATCACTATTGTTATTACTTGTGAATATAGACTAGCTATGTTATTCAATACACTCTTATGTTATACAACTGTTAATATTATGTTAAATGCAAAATCTTGAACTCACCAACCATTGCGTTGACATTTTTAGTATGCTATTCTCAGATCGTTAACTCAGCTTGCCAATAGCCAATAGGAGCACAACACGGGTCCAACATGCATTCTAAGGCTTTATTTCATAGACAAATTGTTTACCTTTTATGTATGGGTTTTACACATTGGGATGGCGCGTGTTTGCCATATTATGCATTCATTTACTTTGGGTTTGTCTTGTTTTGCAAAACGCTTCCGCATGGTTTTTAAACTTTGAATTTTGGTTGGTTTTGTTTTGAATGTGCATATAGTGTCGTTCTGTGTAACTAGTGACTGTGATCCTAGTTTGTTCACACGCCTCGCTGTAAAACTCCGTGCGTGGATTTTGAGGGTGTGACAGCTTCCATTGTGGGTAATCATCTAACGTTATAAGCTTAGGGGGTTTATTATGATTTTCAATTTCATTTTCCAGAAGCAATAGATTTTGGATCCGTGAATCCCTACCTGCAGTAAATGCTGAGTACTGATCTTCCATTTTTATTAACTTTGAACTTCAAACTGAAACGTATTTACTCGTGCGAATGGAGAGGTCCGAGTGAATCAATCGTGCGATTGAAAAAATGCGGATGAGCCAATCGTGCGATTGGAAAAATACGGATGAACAGCCGTGCGATTGGGCAGATGCGGATGAACAATGCGAATGGGATTGTTCAGTCGTACAAATGGATGGGCGACTGAGTTCAATCATGCGTATGGAAGGTGCGAGTGAGTTCAGTCGTGCAATTGAGTCAATCATGCGACTGAAAGCTGCTAGTTTTGAAAATTCGAAGGTTTTTGGTACTTTGACATAAAAATACGATTTTTCACGAACCCTAATCTTCCATAAGCCGAAAAACATGAACTTTTAGATCTAGAGACGTCGAAAACACTATTTTACTCAAAACGATGGTGTTTTTGAATGAAAAAGGTGATTTTTTACACCAAACCGAACGAATCACATGCAAAATCAAGAGCCAAAGCTCTGATACCACTTGTTAGGACCGGTTACGTACGGAGTACTAACTGATTCTACGTGTATACCAACTCAAATAGTGCAGAATTCTATTTGATTAGCGATCCAATCAGGGAGAACATTGTTCAGATCAATCTAACGATTAATAAAACGTTAAGAATGATTAGAACACAATCAACTGTGATCTATGAACTTGGAACAGGTTTTCTTGAGTCTCTGGACGACTAGGGTACGATTATGTGCATAGGTTTTCGAATTGTTACGTTTTTCCACGAATTAGGTGGTATTTATAGGTTAGGGTCTTCCAATCGTACGACTGAACCATTAACATGGTTCAGTCGTGCGAATGAATCATGATAGAACGACACTAAGTTCCTAAACTAGGTACATATGTATCAACACTATACATTGATCTTATTGTCTAGATTAGTGTTTCCAACTGACCCTCAAATTATGGCCGGTGTAGGATGTAGTATAAAGTATCTTAAGTTCTTGTATTTTAACTTATGCTTTGTAACACTTATAATAGAACTTAAGAGCAATATACAACATTCTTGAAAACCATACTTATCTTTTTCTTAGTTTTGTCTCATTGTATACTTGTGTTCTTAGTATCTCTTATATAAACTTGGTTCCCTATTTGATGTATTAAGTATTCTAAAACTCTTCTTATTGTGAGACTGATTGTATTGACCACCCTTAACTGGTCATGGTGTATGCATTCAAGATAAGGTAAAATATTTCAAAGTAAAAGGCATGCATAAATCCTAGTGACACTTGTAATAAAGTTGGACATGCTAGAAATATTTATGTAGTTAGTTAACCGTTTGACATTTATTTAGGACATGTGTTTGTGGTCCTAATACTTAGGTTATATAATATAATAGGAGCTAATATTCAAAAAGATTAATATGTAACTAATGGTGAAAAATTATTTGTAGTTTATGTGCCATGCATGTGTATTTTTTCCTCATTTTTCTTTATCTTCTATTTTTTCATTAGAGCATAAGAAACCCTAACACCTACAAGAAAAATCAATCATCTTAGTAGAGTCACATAAATGTTCCTATAAATAATTGAAAAAACTGCTATGTAGGGTTATGATTTTTAGAGACCTTCAAATGATCGGCTTTTAAAATTACGATTCACCTTCATGGATTCAATCTTTAATTGATTTTTTGAAAAATATAAAATCAATGGCAAGGATTACTGAGAAAGAAGAAATAACGATGGCTTGGATTTCTAAGAACGAGGAAACAAGGATGGTTAATGGGATAGTTTTGGGCTTGGTAAGGGTAATAAGGGTAAAAAGTATAAAATGATAATTAAGTAAACAAAAAGAGTAAAAAACCAATAGATCAAGTTTTGAATTCCAGACCTTGTGTAGTTTTAAAGTGTGTGACTATTTTTAGACAATGATGGCCGATGGGAGTGTGAGTGTGTGACACATTGCAGAAAAGTGAAAAACCATTGAGCCAAGTTTTATTGTTATATTTTAAAACCAACAATATTAAAGGGTTATTTATTAAAAAAGTATAGGTTTCTTAGATGTTTGTTATTATAGAATCTACTACTGCTTTAAAAACTAATGGGCCCGCTTCACTCGTTCTACGAAGGATATGTCCGCCCTGCCTATAACTCGTAAAGAAAATTTATAGTGAGTTTTTTATTTTTTATTTTTTATTTTTATTCATATAATTATATTGAAATTATTTTATTTTTTTTTTAATTAAATAATTTACTTTTTATACATTTATCATTATTTTTTTCTCTCTTCTTCACTTACAATCAATTAAAAAATATTAAAATTTTATAAGAATTGAACAGTGATTCTTCAAATATACCAATTCACAAGCACATTTTTTTTCGCATTCACTCACAACCACTCAAAATCATTTCATATAATATACTAAAGACACTTACATAATTTTAAAGACTCCATTATGAACAATGTTGTTGAGACCGGATCGGACCGGCCGGTCCGACCGGTTCGACCGTGAATCAGGGGTTGGTCCGGTCCGGTCTGGTGTGACTCGTTTTGAAGTGATCAAACCGCTAGTCGGACCGGGAAACCAGACCAGTTCGGACCGGTTTTCCTTTTTCTTAAATTTTAATGGTAAAAATGGGGTGTTAAACCATAAATTAATACGTCGGATATATAATATAGTTAAGTTTTATATATAACTATAATATATATATATATATATAAATCATATATAAATTACTTATATTTAATTATATATATAAATATAATTAATATATAGTTAAATCCAGTCCAACCGGTCCGACCACCAAACCAGTAAGGCGTCCGGTTCAGCGTTCGGTTCAACGTTCGATCCGGTTCTGAAAACATTAATTATGAATGCTCTAATATCTTCATAAAATGCTTATCATATTTAATATTTAATTAATATTTAGGACTTTCTTTTCTTTTTGAAAATTTGGCCCCTACGTATTTAACGTGAGCACCTATTTAATACGAGTGTATAACAATGTAAATATTGTTTAGGTTCGTTACATAGTATGTTAGTCAACTGTGCTATAAGATTTTTTGTATTTTTTTTTGTATTTTTTTTTGTATTTCCCATGGCTTATCATTATGTTTGACATAAAATATATACAAACCTTCATATTGTTTAGACCACTATATTACCAAAATAACTATACAATAGTTTAGTTTTATTTCCGTTTCCCCTTATATAGTTCAAAATGTTAATACAAAAATTTTTAAAATTTTGGTATCTAAAATAAGAGTAATGTTATAGTAAAACTATATTTAATCTAAAAAATATAAGAAAGATTCTGAATTTGACATTTATCATTCTATTGTTTTAAAGGGAAGTGTATTTTATCATTGTGTAAAATACGTTTAAAACGACAAGCCATTGTGTCAAATATAAATTTATTGAGTTAAATAATTTTATCATTGTATTGTTTATTTTAGATCATTAAGTGTTATTTTTACCATTATGTTATCCAATGATGTTTATTTATCATTGTGTTTGTCTAATAGTGTTCAGAATAAGACAATCACGAGCAAAAGCTCGCCTCTGTTATTCATTTCATTAGGTAGGTAGTATCACATAATAAGTCATTTTATCAATGTTTTTTATATATTATATAAACATGTTGTGTCTTATCATTTAGTTTTACAATTTGAAGTACATAACGATTTTATTTGTCAATATGTTTTTCAAAACTCATAATATTTAGGATAATATAATGACTATCAGAAAACATAATAAGCTGTTTTATGATTGTGTTTTATATATTATATAAAATTATTGTTATCTTATCATTGTGTTTAAAAATTAAAAGTACAAAATGATGTTATTTATTGATGGTTTTTTTTCGAAAGTTATAGTTTTGAGATAACACAATGATGTGCAAAACAACAAAATGAGCTATTTTATCATTCTGTTTTATATATACTATATAAGCTTGTTCTTATCTTTTCATTGTGTTTTATAATTAGAAGTAGACAATGACATTATTTATCAATATATTTATCAAAACTCATAATTTTTAAGATAACATGATGTTGATCAAAAAACATAATGAGTCAGTTTATCATAAATACACAAGTTATTGAATAAAATCATAATGAATTGCACAAAGACACAATGACAAGTATGAATCATACAAGTGTTTTATAATTACATGTACACAATGATGTTGTTTATCAATGTTTTTTTAAATGCATAATGTTAAGATAACACAATAATAAGCAAAAAACACAATGAGTAAGTTTATCATAACGACACAATGAACTCGATAAAAACACAATGAACCGCATAAAAAATAACGAGTGTGAATCATCTGAGTTTACAAACATCAAAAATATTATTATTTTTTATTTAACGATGTTGTATTCATTTTAAAGAAAAAAATGCTTGTTTTATGGTGTAATTTTATAAAAAAAGATAATGCCATATATGAAAGTTATAAACATTTAAAAAAATAGCATGGGGAAACTTGAATAAAAAAATCAACAAAGGGACTATGCCTAAAATGCTCTTTTAACAAACCTTTTCACTACAATTTGATCTCAATCATTAATCAAGAAGATTGATTGTTGAGATTACTTCTTAAACTTATTAGTTCTAAATTCTTTTATACGTGAACATTTCCCCTAAAATAATTATCAAATGTCATAAATTTATTAAACTTTAGACATGGGTAATTTATAAACTTGTATTTCATGTAAAAAAAGATTCAACTATAAAGTTCTTAAAAGCTAGAAATTATTAAGAGGCTACTTTTGAAACGATAAGAGGTTGGGTTGTTTGGGTTAAAAACAAGAACCTCTTAATCATTCATATAGCCTTTTAACCATTCAACTTAATATGATATTGAATAATTAAATGGAGAAAAACTTCCTTGTAAAAGTAACCCCTACCATCAACCTCTATTTCTCTTTGATCTCCCTTCACCCTCATCGACACCTCCCATTCCCCTCATTCTTCATACCAGTGACAACCAAAAATATGTAGAAGCTTTGAGAAATGCCTCACTTTCTACCCTGATCTTGTGTTTAATTGTTTGAGGGCTTTACTTCAAATGGGTTGACACTTAGCGAAAATCTTCAGCACTTGCTTATCCTTCTTATGGAGTGTCTAATCAAAATTTTGATGGTCTTGATGACATCGAATGCACTCAAATGGAATTAGGTGTCAGTGAAGAATCATCTGATTAGTCTAAAAATAAAAGGAAGCCCCAACTGCAGGAGTGAGTGAAGAGTCAACCATTCGATCTAAAGCTAAAATGGAGAAATAAAAAGATAAAGAAACATTAAAGTCAAAGCTAATAGAAATTGGGAATCAAATATCCTAGGTTGCAAAGATGTTGATTGAAAAACATAATTTGTCTAATGATATAGATGCATGTATGATGAAGCTGGAGAGTTTGGGGTGGGGCATATTTGATGCAAAATATCAAACGACACTTTTGCTTTTTGGTGAAAGTGTTGACATAAGGAAGGTGTGGTTGTGACTACAGCCGTCGACATATGAGCTCTGGGTAAAAAATGAAGGAGCAAAATATGGACTATTTTGGTACTATGTTTGGGCTTTTTGGATATGATGATTAGGTTTTTTGGATAATATGTTTATGGGTTTATTTATGGATGTGATGGTTAGTTTTTAAGATGATATGTTTATGTGTTTTAAGTGTTTTGATGGATATAATGAATGATATACTTTATGGATGTTTTTAATTGGTTTGATGGATGTAATGGATGATATGTTTATGGATGTTCTTAATTCGTTTGATGAAAGTCTTTGAAATATATGTTCATGTTGTTTTTAGTTGTTAACCGGTAGCATATAGATTTGGAGTATGAGATTATTGTCTTCGTTTTACTTTGTCGGCAATGGTTATGATTAGTATAGGAAGAATTGAAAGGATAAGAGACTTGAACTCGTCATTGTCCGGTCAGCAATACACGTAAGAGTTATTTGGCAGCTTCAAATCGAAAGGGGATAATCTTGTGGTTTTTAGTGATTGATTGTTGATCATATTGGCTTTTTCAAATTTAATTTGAGGGTTACTTGAACTTAGGGTTTATCTGGGGAAGAGTAGCTGGTCAATTGTTAATAATTGTAAGTTAATTAGTATGTCGGTTCAGGCCATTTTTTCAATAAAAATTTATGAATTTATTAGTTCCTTTTCTTAATCACAAATCTTTAGTCCTATTTCAATTGATATGTGGTAAATAGAGGTTAAATTTTAATTTTTAGTGGTACTCCTGCAAATGTAATATGAATCCATGCTTGTGTTTTAGCTTTTACAAGTGGATCGTTTGATGTTTAAACTAAGCAAAATATTAATTAATAGCATATAACATTACTCATAAACTATATCCTTATGTGGTGGTTATAGTTGTCAATAACGAATAATGGTAAATAGCGACAAACCATCTATATGCTACATGCTCGTAACAAATAGCGATAAATAGCAACTGCTATTTTGCGGTTAACGATTAAGTAGGATAATATGTAAAAATGTCATATATGAAAGTTATAAACATTTAAAAAAATGGCATGGGGAAACTTGAATAAAAAAATCAACAAAGGGACTATGCCTAAAATGCTCTTTTAACAAACCTTTTCACTATTATTTGATCTCAATCATTAATCAAGAAGATTGATTATTGAGATTACTTCTTAAACTTATTAGTTCTAATTCTTTTATACGTGAACATTTCCCCTAAAATAATTATCAAATGTCATAAATTTATTAAACTTTAGACATGGGTAATTTATAAACTTGTATTTCATGTAAAAAAAGATTCAACTATAAATTTCTTAAAAGCTAGAAATTATAAGAATGATTAAGATATTGACTAGGCTCTTTTGATCAAGATTAGATTGATGGTAAAATTGGTAATATTGTCTCTTTTCAAGTTTTAATTTTTTTAATCACTCGTAACTTTTTCATTTGATATTATTTTCTTCTAAGTTACATTATGAAAACCGAGTAATTTTTATTTTTAAAACACATATAGTGTCAATATAAAAATAATATTTTTTTAACTCATTGTGTAATTTTGGTAAGTCATTGTGTAATCTTTTAATTTTACAATGATTACATAAATACCTTATTAGGATTACATAATGAAGTAGAAACATAAAATAATGTTGTGTTATTCATAAATAATCATTTAAAAAAAGTCATAACACAATGGTAAACATTAGACGCAATGTATAAATCAATGACCAACACTAGAATCTATGCTTAGCATTGACACATCAAGCTGCTTGATGAGGATTAAATTTACTTGACTAGGATTACACAATGAATCAACCGTTAAAAATACATTTTTAACATTGTGTTATTTAAAAAAATATTATTTTAGATAAACACAATAGAAAACACAATGATTAGCAATGCACACAATGATATGAGAGTATTATGCAATAAACAAAACTAGACTTGATGATTAGCATTAGACACAAGAAGTTGTTTGATGAGGGTTACATTAACCTAATCAGGATTACACAATGAATCGAAAAATGTAAAAAAACTATATTTTCTACATTGTGTTATTTAAAGTTTATTATTTTAGAAAAACACAATAGAAAACATATTGATCAACATTAGACACAATGATATGACGAATATTACACAATGACCTAATGTTAGCTAATGATCTAATAAATATTACATAGTGATCTAATATTAGATAATGATTTGACGGATATTACAGAGTGACTTAATATTAGATAATCATCTTAACAATATTACATAATAAGATAAAATAACATTTGAAAAGTTTAAATTTTTGTATCAATATTATAAGCGTTTTAAAGATAGATAACACTTGTATTTATAATCATTTAAGTTAAAACAATATTTAAAAGAAATAGTAATGAGACAATTAATTAAAACTATTATAGTTTTCACAAAAATCGGAAAAAAATTATTATATAATGGTGAGTGGGATAGGGAAGGCACTACAACATCGACCGCTGATCCTCACCGAGTGGAAAAGACTGGAGAACTATTGTACGTATGTCTCCCCTCTTCTTTAACTTCTTCATTCTTTGTATTAATAATAATCTTTTTTATGTTTTATGTTTAACTATTAATTTTCTACATTGATACATTATAATCTTATCATCATACTTGTCCCGTGCACTCATCAAAATCCTAAGATCGACTCACTAAAACTTAAACTTGATAGAGTTTAAACGAGTTCGAACTCAAACTTTGTATATCAAACTCAATTGCAAGAATTATAACGTTTCAAGAATAAAAATAGACTGGCGTAGACCTTTTAAGTTAATAACTGATTCCGGCACGTATTACCAACATGCATGTATATTACTTCTCTAAATTAAGTTTTGATATGTCAAGCTTTTTTAAAGATGAATTATCGAAGAATGATCAAATGAAAAGAACAATTTAAGGAGAAAGTCGTGAAAACCATATATATTCAATTTCATAATTTATAAATGATCTATCTTTCAATTGTTTAAAATAGATTCAAGTAATAAACTTCAAAATCATTATTTTACATAATTCATAATTACATATTTTTTAACTTAAAACTTAAGAACGATGATGATAATGAAACAAATTACATATATATAACCTTATATGAGTTACATATATATAACCAACCCATCGTATTTTGTACACATGTATCTTGTAGTTACATGTATTTAACCTCTTGTTGTTGTAATTTTCAATTATAACCATAAATTCAAGTCCTATGAACTATATCATTTTCTAAACTTACAGAATTAAATATTTTTTCAAACACAAGTTTTTGAATACATAATATATAATGCTTTTCAAATTAGCTGTAAAAATATAAAAATTCAGCAAGACATACACAAAATGAATTCTTTTAAAAAGAAGTATACAATTGTATAACCACATGTATATTTCAGTATACAACTACTTGTTTGACCAATTTTGACACTCAAAATAGATTTTCCGCCTTCTTGTTCATCATTATTCAACAAAAGATGGAATAAATGATTTAACACGAAGATGCATTTTTTAAAACTATAAGAGTGATTTTTAACAGCTCCTTTTCAGGTTTAACAAACAAAATGATTTACGTTATTGAATAATTTAGGTTTCATATGTTTAAAAGTACCCTTACTTTACTCCCACTTCAAGGCAAAAGAATACCCTTACTTTAAAACTAAAGAGTTATTAATGATATAATAACTCTTGCGAACACTTGTATTGATCATATAATAACTTCGGTAACACTTGTCCTGTTTCGTTCTCGAACTTCAAAAAATAATACTAAATCACAAATGGAATATACCTTTGAGGGTCAACACTTCATGCAAAAGGAATATACCTTCAAGGTTTAAACACTACAAACAGAAAGTATATACCTTTAGATTCAAACACTACAATATTCAGAAAATCAAAAATCGAACTTAAATTTGATTTTCGGTTTTTTAATTCATTTTGAGATGAAACTAATTTGTAATAATATTTTCCCAAACAAGTTGAGAATTTAAAAAAATTAATTAAACCGAAAGCAATTTATATTTTTTTCTAATCTAATAATTCTTTACATGAGATGTCACATAGCATTTCCACAAGCCATCTTACTTTAGTTTTCCTGCCTATACTATTTATTCTATTAAAAAAATCAAATAACTAATTTTCTATTTTTTCTTTCCTCTTTTTATATAATAACACCAAATCTTTATTAATCAATAAATTTTAAAAGCTATTTTTTATTAAAACTAATATTTTGATAAAAATATACTTTTTCAAAATCAAAATTGTCTAAGTCTATGATTTTTTTCTAAAACAATGAAACTATTTTAAGTTATGATATATTTTAAAATCAATCTTTCAAAAATAAAAGTTTTATCTAAAAAAAATTCTATAAAAAAACCCGAAGTTTTTAAACAATGATATTAATAAAACAGCAAAGAAATTTCATAGCAATATTTTTTTTTTAAATGATAAGTTTTAAAAATAGTAGAAATATTTATCAACTAACCAAAGTAATTTCATATTTAATGTTTTACGATTCCTAACTCTTCAATAATAAATATTTAATATCTTTTTATTCAACTCGCGTAATATACGTGTTATAACCTGATTTATAAATATAATCTTAGTGATTATAGGTCAAACCATAAATTGGGAATATTTTAGAATATTTAGTAATCATATATTCACTCGTGAATTATGTAGTAAATACACTAAAACTTTAATAATAGGTTTATAAATAGCATATTTAACCGTGAATAACACTAGACTCATGTGATAAATAGTTATATTATAATCATGAGAATAAATTAAATATTTTTTCGTTTTAATGGTTCACATTTATTAGTTACCTTTATTTAAAATTAGTTTTTGCTTTTAACTAATCGAACGTGGTTTGATTTTTCTTGTTCAAATTTGTTCTACTTATAAATTCTTATTCTTTAAATATAAACATTCTAGTGTAATAAATAGTTGTTGTACTATTACAGTTTGTACGTAAAATCTATCTTTCTACTATGGATGTGGACGGTGTTACAACTTCGACACTAGCAAAATGGAACTTTCCAATCCTAGTTTTCTTCAAAGATTCTAGGTACTTATGTTCTTTATACCATTTGGATATGTTAATTAACGTGTTACGCGATCACTTACGTTCGTTTATGTAACTCGTTTCCATAGGGTTGCACTCAAGTTGGACACACTTGGTCGTGAGATACTTTCAATCGCTATACCCGTAACCATGGCATTAGCTGCGGACCCCATTGCTTCATTGATCGACACAATGTACATTGGCCATATCGGTATGCTTTCTTAGCCCATGCAACCGAATTAGTATCAAAAGCAATGTTACATGGTCCGATATATATAGGGCCTGTGGAAATTGCGGCCGTTGGAATATCCATCGCTCTTTTCAATCAAGTTTCAAAAGTCGCGATATTCCCACTTGTTAGTATTACAACGTCGTTTGTTGCTGAGGAGGAGACGATAGATAAAATGGAGATGAAGGCAATGGAGGTTGAGGACATGAAGAGTGATTTTGTTCATAAAGATGGTATAGAAGGAGAGATGGTAGAGATTACACTAGAATATGGTGAAAAAGGCGAGGAAAAGGAACCCGCTACACTAGAAGATGGTACGCTTTATTAGTCGTTTACACCCTAGACCACTGACCAACTGTTATGAACAAGTTTATAGCGTTAAGTAACAGGTAAAAAAAGTAATATTTAATTTGGTCGGATCAAGTTGATCTAAAACACTATTTTTTATTAATCAGATTCTAAAGCGACGTCATCCAAGCATACCACAATTATCGATCATGTGGCAAGTGCTCCAAGTGTCAAGATCGCGAAAAGAAACATCCCTTCGGCTTCAACAGCATTGTTGTTTGGTTTAGTGCTTGGTGTTATTGAAACACTATTCCTTGCACTTCTTGCTAAACCACTATTAAACTTGACTGGCGTAAAACACGTAAGTAAATTCCATTCAACCAACAAATATGTGAAATATACACATTATTTCGTCATATCTTATATAAATTTCAAAAATGTTTGTTAAGGGTTCTCCAATGCTAAATCCTGCACACAAGTATCTGACACTGCGATCACTTGGAGCTCCAGCGGTTCTTGTTTCGTTGGCTATGCAAGGCGTCTTCCGTGGGTTCAAAGATACTAAAACTCCTTTATACGCAACAGGTATAACCATTACATCCTTTTTTAATAATGGATCATGCATGCTTGATCTCAACTAATATATGTTTCAACTCCTTTGTGTTCTACTTCAGTTGCAGGCGATGTAGCGAATGTGATCTTAGATCCAATTCTCATATTCACCTGCAAATTGGGCGTTAGCGGTGCAGCCATTGCTCATGTCCTTCCCAGTAACCACTCTATAAGATTCAAATATTAGTTGGTGCTACACCTTTAATGTGCCTAAACACCATTTATCGCTTCATGTACAGATACTTGATATTGTTGATTCTGCTATTCATGTTGATGCAAAAAGTTAATCTACTGCCTCCGAGTCTTAAATCTTTGCAGTTCAGCCGCTTTCTTAAAAGTGGTATGCATCAAAAACTTAATTCAGTTCCATCATGGCTTATATCACCATAAAAAAATATATATACTCATGATCTCGTGCTTCACAGGTTCACTATTGTTGTTTAGAGTAGTAGCTGCAACAATCCCCGTGACACTCGCAGCATCATTGGCTACGAGATTAGGTGCAACAACTATGGCTGCATTTCAGGTATGCTTACAGGTCTGGTTGACCTCTTCGCTCCTGTCAGATGGTTTAGCCGTTGCTGGACAGGTAAAAACACCTTATGTGTTACTATTGCACTTTAGTGTTGGGTTAATCTTGATCCGGTCAAGTCGGGTCAAATACAGGTTGGAGTGGTTAATGTAACCGGGTCATGGATACGGGTTATGAATAGTATTATTTTAGTCACATGTTTATTATTAGTTTGTTGAGTCAAAGTAGTAGATTAGTGGGTTAGTGGTTCTCCTTTTGTTTAGGTGCAAGAGTTCATTTTCTTATTTAATGTAGTGTTTGATTATGAATGAATAGAACAAGAGAGAGTTCAAGCACTAAATTAAATCATCTCTTATTGTGTGTTTGATTTGGGGCCTAAATTAACCGGCCAACATTTAGATATATGAAATATAAATTGATCATTTCAGAACTAATAATACGTTAACAACTTTAAAACCAGCTGACCCTTGTAATGAACAATCTACTACATCTAAATGTGCACATGCTGTACTTAATTTAAAACCCATAACAGAAAATAGAAATATATCATGTTTTTTTCAATATACCTTTATTCTTAGACCACCATATACAATTACTTATGCAGTTCATATGGTTCTCAACATAAAATGATAATTGTATAGTCTATAATTTCAAACATAGTTCACGCATGCATTAACTATCTTATTTGCTCAAACGCTACAGGCAATAATCGCTTCATCATTCGCTGAAAAGAACTATGAAAAAGCAACAAAAGCTGCAACCCGAGTATTGCAGGTGCATATCAAAGTTTCTAGTTATAATCTTTTACGTATTATGAAGATGATTCTAGCTATTTCTTGACGAAAAAAATCATTCAACAGATGGGGTTTGTTATGGGACTAGGAGTCACACTTTTTATAGGACTTGGTCTGCAATTTGGTTCAGGTGTTTTCACCAAAGACATAAACGTTAAGCACATCATAACCATAGGTGTCCCGGTACATATCCTCCAACATTCAACTACATATCCTTTTATTCATGTTTTGATTATGATTATCAAATTTATTATTTAGTTCGTCGCTGGCACACAAACAATAAACTCAATAGCATTCGTATTCGATGGAGTAAACTTTGGGCATCTGACTTTGCTTATTCTGCATACTCCATGGTTAAGATTCTTTACCTTCTAGTTCAAGAACACTGATCCTAGTCTTGTATGCATTTAACTTATAAAGACATTGATATGTTACTTATATTGTTAGATCCTAGTGTCTGTCATGACCATTGGATCGTTATTTGGTCTGTACAAAATTGCTGGTTTTGTTGGAATATGGGTCGCTCTGTCAATTTTCATGGGCTTGCGCGCTATCGCAGGCATATGGAGGTAACATTCTTCTATATTAAGCTTATAAAAAACAAAACTCTTTTGATAGTTAGTTTATTGTATTTGCAGGATGGGAACAGGAACGGGTCCATGGTCTTTTCTTAGGAAGTAAGAGGTGGTTGATGCTTGTAGGATTTTTATAATGACCGATCAAGTTAATATAGAGGTTGAATAATTAGATTTATCGCCTTTGTTTGTTGTTGGTAATAAAGAGATGACCTTGTGTTGTACTAGCTTACATGGTGATGGCAACATATATATTGGCAGTCTTTGAGGTTTTGAAGCCTTATGTTAATACTAGAAATGAGTCTCAAAAACTAAAAGTGAAATGCAAAATCATACCAAATCGATCTATACTAACCAAATTAGACTATAATATAGAATGAACCATTGGAGCATTTATATTTGGAATAACAAATTGTATTATTAGTTTAACGCAGCAGAATAATTAAACAATCATCAGTCAAGAACTGAACAAGAACAATAGTGAACACACAAATTCATAAGCCACCATTTTAATTGATCAATAAGTGTTTTACAGTATCATATGATATATAACTATAGTTAATTATTCTTATGATAATGCTAAAAGAAAATTTACGTTAAAAATATATCATAAAGATAATAGATTTACACCCTTATCTTTACTATCTTTTCATCAGTATCAACAGTGATCGATAGAATTTATCAGCATTGATAGCTACTTCCTCTTGATATAATCTTCGATAGGATCACCCTTTGCTACTAACTTGTTGTTTATCTATAATCTATATCGATCTCCTTGGACTAGTGATACTAGAACTACTTCTTCTCTTTTATGATCTTAGCATAAGACTTTAAGTAACATAGACTACATAGATTTACCATTCTTGATATTGGTTAGATTTGTTATAGTTAAACCAACCAAATCACTAAAATCATCATTACTCGGCTATCTAAAAAGTTAAAGTAACATATTTGGGTTTCATTTTTTAAATTTTATAATCAGTTTGAGCATTAAGAATAACTAATTCTAATTTAATTTTTGTGTTAAATTAGTGTAAAATGACCGATATGCTCTCTTATCACAAAGAAACCATTTATGTAATCAACTCAACAATTAACCCTAAGTTCCCTTGTTATTACTCACTAACGTAAAAGACTAAAAAAAATCATCCATCGAGGAAGAAGAAACCTGAAATTCCCCTGGATTTTGACTTATAAAAGGTTTAATATAGAAAAAAGAAATCAACAAATGGATACTAAAAATTCTGAATTGATATGCTTAAACTTTAGGATGCGATTGAGAATTGTTTTTGTTGCAGAGATCATTGTTTTTGTTGTAGAGATCATTGTTTTGGAGACCGGATCGGACCGGCTGGTCCAACTGGTTCGACCGGGGATCGGTCCGGTGACCGATCCGGTCTGCTATGAATTGTTTTTAAGGGGTCGGACTGGCCGGTTCTTCCCGAACCGGTGGTTGGACCGGGAAACCGGACCGGTTCGGACCAGTTTTTTATTTTTTTAATGGGTAAAAACGGGGTGTTAAACCATAAATTAGTGTGTTGGATATACAAATATAGTTAAATTTTATATATAACTATAATATATATATATACTAGGTTAGAGCCCATGTATTACATGAATTGAATAAATAAAACATATTAAAATTATTAGTTTTATAATATTTTATATTCTAAATGTTATTATCCATTGTTGAAAAGAAAATGAATATTTAAAAGTTATAACAAATATGAATTAGAAATTATTACTCTATATTTACTATGTATTAATAAATTACTAAAATAACACCATTTATATTTTAGATGTTTAATAGTTTTGTTTTTTATTTACAATAATTATCATTTAATATAAGAGAGACAATAAATACAAATATTATTTTTATTTTAACATATTTTAGTTAAAAAAATCAAGCTAATTGTTTTATTATTTTGGTATTTATCATGAGAGAGAGACAGAAAATAATTTTTTTGTTATGCTAGAATGTTGACACGTATTATTTGATATGTTAGAATGATGACACGTGTATTAAGAAAACATTCTTTTATTATAGGTTTTATATATATATAAATCATATATAAATTACTTATATTTAATTACATATATAAATATAGTTAAACTATAGTTAAATTCAGTCCAACCGATCCGACCACCAAACCAGTAAGACGTCCGGTTTAACGTCTGATCCGATTCTGAAAAAATTGGTATTGGTATAGATGTATCTTGATTGAAGTGGAGTTCCAATTTTGGGTTTTTCTTTTGTCCAAAGAAAGCATTTTAAACCGCCATAGATTTGAGGGATGGTGTGCAAAGAAGCAGAACATAAAAAAATCACACCTCCAATTATTAAATTTTTGGTGGTTTATCTTCTCAAACTCGCATCTCAATCGCCTATCGCCCTATGATTATGTTTGGGATTTTTTATTTACTAACTCTTTTTTATTTTTCGAAAAAGAGTTTTAAGAAATTATAATTTTTAGTTTTTTAAAAACTCCTCACATTCTCATCTCTATCCAAACATATAATCACCTCCTTTCAACTTGTATGCTTTTCAAAAGTTAATAAGAGTTTTCAATAAACAATCCCAAACACTCATTATGAACTATGAAACGACTTTTGGTGGTGTCGGTGGTGAAACTAATCGATTCAGATTGTGTAATTAACCCTAAAGTGTAGCTTCGTATTGTATTAGGGTGTGACCTGTGTTTTTCAATTGTGTATAATCTCTACTTGTTTATACATACATACATATATGTATTATTAACACTTAGAAAAAAGTTTACATGCCTTTGTAAAAAAGCTATAAAGTTAACAATTTTGTTTAACTCGTATTGTTTTTGGGTTTATGCTTTATTTTACAAGTTATATACTTTCAAAAGAAATAACTATTAATTGGGTAGTTTAAAAACTAGTTTTTTTTTAGTTTTTGATATGACATAATAAAGTATTTATCTAAGAGTTAATAAATCTTTTAACATAAAAATAAACAACCTCGATGTATTAATACAAAAATGAGTTATCAGTATTTATTTCTTAAACACTATTTCTGTAACTTACAATACTTCTTTTGTAAACTAATAGTTATAGTTTTGAATTACTTTATAAATTGACATCGTTTTCAAGTTGTATTTTTGAATATCGTATTTTTTGTATATAATTTATAATTTAACTCTAGTCTATGTAATATATATTATAAATTCATATAATATATATATATAAATAGTATGTAATTAAAATAAAAACTCAAGATAGGATATATAATTTATTAAAATTTAGGTATTGCAAAGACTCTAAACAAAAAATAAAATTTTGAAGTGCAAAAAGATACTCTTAACACTTCAATATTTTTACTTTTATATATAGATAATGATATTATTTCATAAAATTAATTTTATAATAGAAATAAGATTAAACTATTATGATATTAAACATCTTGGGTTGTATTTAGTATATAAGTCTATTCCCATTCTTCTATATTAATGATTGCTATAACAAGGTAGACTAATACCATTTGATGTCGCTAGAATGCACACCAATTGTTAAAATGATGCTAACCACTTTGAATCTAACTTTTTTTTGTTACACCTTTCATTCATTTGTTTAACTCCGTCAACAATCCTATTAATCATTTATGAAAAAAAATAATTTTTTGAAAGATTTATTTATAAAATATCATCCTTTTACCAATAACCCAGCATCACCGAAAAATTAAACATCTCCGGCAACATCCCACCTCCGGTGTGATCATAAATCGATAGAATCCCGCTAGTTCCTTCGTTTTCTAACCCAATCAGCGACGCCAGCTATAACTAAAAGCCTTGCTCCTGGAGATTCCAGCTATAGCTAATTAGTGAGATGGTGGTCTGAAGTAGTGGCGGAGCTTTAACATTCCCGTAGGAGGGCGGGTGCAAAATTGATTTTGTTTAAGGGGCAAACTCGAGATTTATATAAAAATTTACACTACCGGGCCAAAAATTTACACTACCTGATTAAACTTTTACACTACCGACAAAAAAAAGGGGGCGGCGAGCCCCCTCCGGCCCATCAATCCTCCGCCAGTGATCTGAGAAACAAGAAAGAAGAAAGAGTGAGGGTGGGGTAGGGGTGGGTGGGGGATTGGTTTCTTTTTCAATAATATATAAATATTAAATATTTAAATAGTTAGGCGCATTTTGGTTATTTACACGCATTTAACGGAAAAAGATAATAGTCATCCATGTCGAGGACCTTTTTTGTTACGTTTTGTCAAAGTTTGAACCGATCTTATAATTTCCCAAACCTAGGGACCGAAAATAGACCTAACTACACGGACCTTTCATGTAATTAACTCTATAATTAAATGTAGGATAAGTTTACAGTACAAATCCTATAGTTCGTATGAAGCGTATGAAGTAAGAGGACTATTGATCTAAGAGATAAACTATTTAGATTTAAGATGTAATAATAACACAAGTGAATGTGCATCGAGGAGTAGAATTAGAAATAGCCTACAATTATTGATTTTTTTAATTCCTCTTATTTTTAAACACATATAACCTTTTCAAATTTACATTATTATTTTAAAAAATACACAATAAAAATAAACATTTTATCATCTTTAATATGATTATAGTATTGCTATACTTTTTTAAAAAACAATATTTTAAAAAATGTTTGTGTGTTGTGCGTATAACTTGCGTCATTATTCACTATGTAATTATCAACATAACTTGTGTAATTATGTACATTATATGCGTAATAGTGTCGCGTCTTTGTTATTTTGTACAGTTCGCAAGAAAATTACACTTTGTATATTAACCGACCTCATTAAATGTAAATTTAAAAGATTATAAATAATATAGTATTTAATGTAGTAAATTAAATAATGTTACAGAATATTAAGTAATGTATTAAATAATGTACTAATTAGAAGAACCTTATTGAATAATGGGCAAAATATAAACAATTGCATGAAACACTTGAATCTAATGTTTAA